>OX402605.1:15322374-15784218 GCA_948098905.1 Tiliacea aurago
GGAGTCTGGGTTTGTGCATGGTTGGTGGCAATAGGCTCGCCCCGTTCGGGCGTGTTGTTATGTTATACTTAAAAGATTTTTCCTTTATCTATTTGTAGACAAATGTGTATTTCTTCTTTTTCTCAGTTATACGACACTCTACGTAAGAAGAAACCTAATTTCGCTGACTTCATCGTGGCCGTGGAAGGAGACGCATCTGATATTAGGGTCGGCCTCAGTGAGAAAGACTGGAATAACATCACAAATGAGGTAACGAGTTTTATTTGCAAAACAATTTTTTTGATTTTTTGCCTCCCAATGGTGTCCCCCATATTCAAAATTCATTAGTACATTACACGTTCGTTTGAGCTACAGATATTCATACGTGTACTGAACTTCAACTTAAGGCTCTTACAGACTCACCCGATATCGCGGGCGCGACAGGGACCGACAAAGAATTGTGCTACTAGTGTCGCGTCGTGGTCACGATATCGCACGAGTCTGTACACACGGCTACACATCAAGCTATACATTTCCAGTATAAGCTGATCTCGTATTGTATAGGATTTTCATACAGTGCGAGATCAGCGTAAACTGGAAATGTATAGCTTGATGTGTAGCCGTGTGTACAAGCCTTTAATCGGTCCATTAAAATCGGAGGATATTGACTGTGACAGACGGACAGGCAGACAGACACATGTCATGAGTGATCCTCTCTCCCTCCGTTTGCTCATTCGAACGTACGGAACCCTAAAAACCACACAAAAAAGTGCCAAAGTGCGAGTCGGACTCGCACATGAAGGGTAGTACCTACCACCGTACATACAATATTGAACACTAGCAAGTCGCTAGCCACTTCGTCCGCGTGGATTTCGTATCTTCGCCTAAAGTTCTGTGGAACTGACTAACCAACTTTATTATTTAATACAAACTACTATTCAATCGTTTCGAGTTTACAAAAAAATAATGTGTAGGTAACGAATAGAGCGTAGGAGTGGGACTGTTCGATCACATCGCGGCATTTTTCTTGCTTTTAGCATTTCTATACATCGTCGCGTCGTAACTTCTAAACGAAACGTCCGATTCGAATAATTTAAAGAGGAATTTCGAATTTATATGTACTCGTACATACGTATTCAACCTTGATTATGAAACTATTTAATTGATTAAGGATTAATATCATGAATGCTTTGAGTACTTTTACTCCATGAATGTCATCTTTCGATTCTACCAGTGTTTTGAATGACTCATTTGACCAAAATTCGGTTATTGAGCCTTTATTACAGCCTCGCGGACTATTTTATGGGTAATGATGAGTACCAACTACAAACATGTAGTAGGTACATTATTAATTATGTATCATCAATAGTTTTCGAAGCTCACGCCAAATAATGACTTTTATAAGCATTTTTTTTTTTTTTTTTGAAAATAAAATGCAGCCGATGTTACTCGCTGATCATCACTCGCATCACTCGATTATTTCACCATGAACTTTCTTCATGGTGAAATAATTTATAAAATCTGTTAAGTAGTTTTTGAGTTTATCCATTACATACAAATATTTTTTTTTTTTTTTGTTTTTATAATATTAGTATAGATTTAGACTACTTATATTTTTTTAAATGCTTTAGTATAAAAAAATAACAAAAAGAGGAGGAAAAACCGTTTCTTATATTATTAGTAAGTATAGCTTTAGACTACTTATATTTTTTAAATGCTTTAGTATAAAAATAAAAACAAAAGAGGAGGAAAAAACGTTTCTTATATGGGCGCTTTAATTTCTAAGTTTATTTTATTTGTATTATTTTTTGATATAGCAACCATAGTAGTAAACACTGCGACAATTTCAAGTGTCGACCTATTTCGGTTCAAAAGATACATCCCTGTGATAGACGGATGGACAGTGGAGCCTTAGTCAAAGGGTAGTTGGCACCCTTTGGGTACCGAATAAAGCGACTACTTACAGAGTGAAAAATTATTTTATTATGGGAAGTCGCTGGCTTTGCTTTTATCAATATTGTTACTTTGTTTATTGCCACATTGCCATCGACTTTTGTTTTATCGATAATTGTTACTTTGTTTATTGCCAGATTGCCATCGACTTTTGTTTTATCAATAATTGTTACTTTGTTTATTGCCACATTGCCACCGACTTTTGTTTTATCAATAATTGTTACTTTGTTTATTGCCCCATTGCCATCGACTTTTGTTTTATCGATAATTGTTACTTTGTTTATTGCCAGATTGCCATCGACTTTTGTTTTATCAATAATTGTTACTTTGTTTATTGCCACATTGCCACCGACTTTTGTTTTATCAATAATTGTTACTTTGTTTATTGCCCCATTGCCACCGACTTTTGAAGAACACTTTACTTAGTTCTTCGGCTTACGTGATCTATAAACTAGCACCCATTATAAGTATAGATGCACTTCTTGCAGCTTATCATGGCATAGTTGGCTCAATGATAAGATATGGTGTAATATTCTGGGGAAACTCGACCAATAAAGAAACCATTTTTAAATCCCAAAAAAGGTGCATTAGGGCCATGTTTGGGCTAAAGATGACCGCGAAAGCTGTAAACCATATTTCATTAAGCATAAAATATTAAGTCTTCCGTCTCTGTTTATATATGAAGCTGCTAATTTCGTTAAAACTAATCCTACGTTGTTTAGCAAACAATCAGACGTTAGCATTCGTAGTCGTCGGGTTAAGGATGAGTTGTGTATAATAAGGTCAAGCACGGCTTTGATGCATAAAAGCATATTCTGTTTGGCCCCAAAAATTTATAATAAGCTCCCAATACCTCTGAAACAGCTGCCCACTAGGTTGTTTAAGTTGCATTTAAAAAAAAAACTTATAGCCAAATGCTACTACAGCTTACTCATGTTTTACAAAAGTAAAATATCTATCTATCTATATCTTACGTTATTTTTAGGGATTTTATTTTTTTCAAGTTTTTTTTTTATCGTACCGTTTTACTACTGCTTTAGTGAACATTCATGATTTAGATCTATAGCCATTTTTACTTTTACCCGTTTATTTAACTTTCTGGCGGTCTAGTGGGCACAATCGCTATACTAGGCCGCGTACTGTACGTACCCCCCCCCTTCCTACCCGTCCTGTAACTGTACTTATTTACTTTAATTACTCTCGATTAATCTCCAGGTAAACATTATAATCCATATGGCGGCGACGGTGAACTTCGATGAGCCGCTCCACGTCTCGGGCCTCATCAACGTGCGAGGGACCAGAGAGATGCTGGCACTCGGCAAGCAGTGCACCAACCTTAAGTGAGCAGGAAACACATATAGAATAGAAGACTTTTGTAACATGTAGAGATTAACTACGATAATAAGGCATGCCACTCCACAATTCAAAACGTTTGAAAGTATTTGTGAAAGTATTTAGAAAGCGCCACCAAGACTCACAACGCATGTGTGCGTAATGAGACGGCCGTCAAACAAAAACAAATCACGGATTTGTTGCTCGACTAGTGGCGTCATTAATCACTCATTATTATTAGTATGGCGCTGCACTGACGTACTCTAGTCTATGAAAACGACACGTGCGTTGTCGTGCGCGATCGGCTAGTTATGATTAGTTGACCAACAAATCTGGTAATAAATGAGATATTACGAGTACTGATTGCACAAAAACTATGAATAAATTCGTCGAATACGAAGACGAATACTTACAACTACATACAGACTCTTTCGTAAGGATGTGACTACACATATTGAAACAGTAATTTGGAGGGGCGAGCCATGTTATCGTAGTTTATCTTTACACCATAAAAATATAAATAGCTGTAGGTACAACACTGATGTATTAAATAGGAAGATAGGCCACTATCTAACATCACGTAAATATTAAATGGAGCCGATGTCGTGCGTCATGTGCTCGACAACCGAAATAGAGAGACATATTACGCGGGCTATAGCGGGAACGAGATAGCAATAATTGTCACTGTTACCCATAACAATTCGGAAACAAACAACGATTCGGGTATTCCCCGCAAACCGAGAGTAACGTAGGTCGATTGAGTTCTTTCCCCTAATTTATGCGGTCCACGTCGAGGTGTGCGTACCATATCTTCCTATTTAAAGCTTCTACATACCGGGGCGACTTGCCGCGCGACGCGACGCGACACAAAGGCACCGCTCGTCCCGCGACACGCGGGGCTTTTGTGCCGTGTCGCGTCGCGCGACAAGTCGCGCTGGTATATAGAAACCTTTATGGGGACGTTAAACGACTTTTAATGATTTTTACTGAAGATCACGTCTAAACGAGTAGTGATGATGATTTGAAAAAAATATATGTTAAATAAGAGCATTTTCTCAATATTTTAATATGTGAATATTTTCGATTATGTTCATATTCGTATAATTTAATTATTGATATTTAGTATACGCGTTTTATTAAAATACCTTTTGTTTTGTGTATAATAAATTATGTCCGTGACTACCGCCGCCCCACCAACGCCAATCGCTTCCATATTTGGCAAATAATTAGTGCTCAATTGGTGCTAATTAGTGCTCGAACAACAGAATTGGTGCCTTAGTAGTTTTCGAGATAATCGACTTTGAAGGTGGTCCTGCGGTAGTCACGCTCCCTTCAGCAGGACCACCATGAGCGCAGAAAAAGGGGGCATGCTACAGCTATTCTAAGTATACAAATAATTAGTGCTCTTAAATGTGATTCATTTCGTAACAAAAAAAGAACTGAAACATTTGTATATACCGAGAAATCAACGATGATAACTTTCGCGCGCTCGTTCAGCAGGACCCCGACTTTGAGTGTTGATTCCAAGTTTCAGGAGCTAGTCGCTTTCCTCAAACCTACATAGAAAATTAGTGCTCGGCGAGAGAAAATTGATACCCAAAATTCAAAATTACTGCTCCAGTAGTTTACGAGATATACCGTACCATTGGTGGGGTGGCGGTAGTCACGGTGTTAAATTTTCATTTGAAGATTTCTCTATTAAAAACTCTGTGATTTCTTCCCAAATTTATACAAAAATTAGTGCTCCTAAAGAAGTTATAGTGACCAAAAATTCAGATTCCCAAGTGTTGTATTTTACGAGAAATTAGCTTTCATTACTTATCCATACTAAATGTCCGCATATAACCCGACTAAATTAAGTTGTCAATGGTATTGAGCTGTTTATGAGATGTACACTCGTGCACATAAATTGATGGATGTCGGAAAAGTAATAACATTAGTTCAATATCTATAATTTGTTTGTTTCAGTCCAGTACTAACCCTACAAGTTACCTACATTAAGTTCAACAGTTGTATCAAAGATTTTTTTTTTTTTACTACAACAATGCACACTTGCTTTTCCAATTCACTTTAGACATTGGCAGAATAGTCGACATCGGCTTTGCTTGCCATATTCAAAAATAGAATAGAATAGAATATCTATAATTTTTATACAAACTGTGTACCTTTACTCAAATTGAAATAAGATTAGACATTTAAATAAACATTTTTTACAGTCCGTTCAGCCGATGTTGACTTCATTGCTTTGGTGGCATGACAAACAGTTGGTATTGTAACCACGTTTTTGCTTTTAATGCCATCCTTATGCCTACGGAATAGAAGTCAAAATTGGTTGAACGGACTGTAAAAAAGTTTATTTAAATTTCTAATCTTATATCAAATGGAGTAAGGTAAGTACATATTAAGAAAACAAATAACGTATAATGTGATACGTTTGTTAATGACGTGGGTAGGTAGGTACTCCAATAATGATTTTTCTATATTGTAAGTACCTACCTTGTGTCAGCGACAGCGATAGGTATTTCTTATTTATCTCTTTCCTACTAATTTACCGTTGCTGCAAACAGTACCTAAGTATTAAAAACCAAATTTATTGCATTAAAAAAATCTGTAATTTTGAAGTAGTTTTAATAATGATTAATTTAATGGTATATAATTTAATAATGATTAATTTAATAGTATATAATTGAATAATGATTAATTTAATGGTATATAATTTAATAATAAATAACTTACTACCAATAGATAATAATTTGATGTAAATGAAATGATGTTTGTTTGTTTTTTGTAGATGTGTTTTGTGTAATGTTTACTTACTCGAGTTTATGTTTTCGTATGCACGCGTTTCTGTGACAAATAAAATTATTTTTCTTTCTTTCTAAATATTTGCATGCCGAATGGCAAAATATGGCTGATCTTTGTACAGTACTAACACCTATTGATGTATCATCTACCCATATTTGCGAAAATAAAGTTATTCTTATTCTTCTTATTCTTAAAACTAATTTTCATTCTATACATAATTGTTGTAACTATGCATGAATATCCAAGCTTTTTCTATTCTGTTCTATCGAACCTTTTTGTTAGATATATAACATATTTCTACTTTTGTTTATGGTTCTACCTAGTTACCTACTAGTCGGCCTATCTTAATAGTCTAATCGAGTTAATTGATTTGTGTTAATAAATTTAAGTGCAAATTTTATATTGTTGATTTTTAAGTACCTACTTAAAATTCTACTGATTTTACAAACTGTGATCTATAATCAATGAAACTTATTCGATTTATAAATGTATTTTCCGTTAAAAATACACCTACTAATTTATAAATCTTAACCTAGCTTTAATAAATAATAAAGTAGGTATTGAATTGGTAACTAAAAATACACCCAAGGTCCATACACAAATTTCCACTGACATACATAATATGTCAGTGGAAATTTGATAAAATCGACTTCAGGTACTGAAAAATACATAACTATTACTTATGCAATACATTTATACTAACGTTATTGGCAACATATTATTAATGCAATAAATTAGGTTTTTAATACTTAGGTACCTACTGCTTGCAGCAACGTTAAATTAGTAGGAAAGAAATAAATAAGAAATACCTATCGCTCTTATATCCATATAACAACACAAAAGGTAGGTACTTACAATACAGAAAAATAATTATTCGAGTACCTACCTACCCATGTCATTAACAAAGGTATCTCAGGCCATGGGTAACGTGGTTCGGAGCGAGAGTGCATGGGAGGCCGTCACCTCCTTCTGCGAAGCAGTAATGCTTGCGAAGGAGGAGGCGGAACGCGTGAGGGAGAGGCAAGTTTCGCGCCCTCGCACCCTTAGTCGCCGCAGGAGACGCCTCGGGTGTCGGGAGTCGCCGATTTCGGCCACCGTAGGCGCGGGCTTGCGGACGGTGAGCGATGGGTAGCTCACCGTCCGATAAGGACCAGGCCCGGATCGACGGCGCGTTGTATTCCACGCGCGCCTTAAAGAGTTGTCAGCAGCAACTGACGGGGTCCGTTAGGGCCAATGCCTGCGGGTGGGTTTTAGTCAGTAAAAGTCTGACACCCAGAGCGGGAGAAGTTATTTGATTATTTCCCACCCAAAAAAAAAAGGCAATGCATGAGTAACGATAGGTTATTTTTTTTTTATAAATATGTACCCAAGTACACAGTTTGTATAAAAATTATAGATATTCTATTCTATTCTATTTTTGAATATGGCAAGCAAAGCCGATGTAGACTATTCTGCCAATGTCTAAAGTGAATTGGAAAAGCAAGTGTGCATTGTTGTAGTAAAAAAAAAAAAAATCTTTGATACAACTGTTGAACTTAATGTAGATCTTGTGGGGTTAGTACTGGACTGAAACAAACAAATTATAGATATTGAACTGTTGTTATTACTTTTCCGACATCCATCAATTTATGTGCACGAGTGTACTCATCTCATAAACAGCTCAATACCATTGACAACTTAATTTAGTCGGGTTATATGCGGACATTTAGTATGGAAAAGTAATGAAAGCTAATTTCTCTTAAAATACAACACTTGGGAATCTGAATTTTTGGTCACTATAACTTCTTTAGGAGCACTAATTTTTGTATAAATTTGGGAAGAAATCACAGAGGTTTTAATAGGGAAATCATCAAATAAAAATTTAACACCGTGACTACCGCCACCCCACCAATGGTACGGTATATCTCGTAAACTACTGGAGCAGTAATTTTGAATTTTGGGTATCAATTTTATCTCGCCGAGCACTAATTTTCTATGTAGGTTTGAGGAAAGCGACTAGCTCCTGAAACTTGGAATCAACACTCAAAGTCGGGGTCCTGCTGAACGAGCGCGCGAAAGTTATCATCGTTGATTTCTCGGTATATACAAATGTTTCAGTTCTTTTTTTGTTACGAAATGAATCACATTTAAGAGCACTAATTATTTGTATACTTAGAATAGCTGTAGCATGCCCCCTTTTTCTGCGCTCATGGTGGTCCTGCTGAAGGGAGCGTGACTACCGCAGGACCACCTTCAAAGTCGATTATCTCGAAAACTACTAAGGCACCAATTCTGTTGTTCGAGCACTAATTAGCACCAATTGAGCACTAATTATTTGCCAAATATGGAAGCGATTGGCGTTGTGGTCCTGCGGTAGTCACGGACATAATAAATTAATAATGCGTCAAATTGGGGACAGCGCTCCTTGATGGGCGAGTCATATTACTGGCTGAACGTACGACGCGTTGCGTGAGCTCAGTACAGAACACGCAAGCTTACCACTCAAGGTCACTGGCATATATGTGCGTCTTAATACATCAATGAGGTACAAGAATTTTTGGCGCGTGGCAAGTTTCTTTTATAGATCTCGGCCTATGTTAGAAAGGATACCAGCTTGCACTTTGACATTTCTACGGATCAAACACCGTGACCGTGACCAACACGCGTGACAAAAACGATTGTCACACAGAAATCCTCCTCACGAGATAAAACACAGGCAATGTCATTATTACTCCCCTCCACATAAACGTTATGTGGTAACGCCGCTTTGTACGAAGTATTTTCCGTTGAAATGTCACAAATGTATACGCAGCTGAAGGAGGTGACTATATTGGGGCTCGTCTCCAGTCAACCAGAAGCAACTAAATGCCAGTATTGTATATGGAGCGAATGCGTATCTGAGCTTCACAACCCGTTACTGGGTAACACGATACCACTTGGTAAGACATACGATTATCCTGACGAATATAAACTTGTTCTCAGACTCTTCAACCACGTATCGACAGCCTTCGCGCACGCTACCGTCAAGAGAATAAACACTGACCTCAAGGAACAGTTCTACCCATGCCCAATACCTCCTGATGTCTTCCTAGAGATGGTGGATAGTATTGACCAAGACCGGCTCACTAGTATAACGCCTGCGTAAGTACCAAGTTTCTACCGAATAGACCTGCGTCAGCTCTTCGCCGCTTCTGCGTCGACCTGCGCTGACCCTGAGAGGTTTTTTTTCGCAGTTTAATCAAAGACTGGCCGAACACGTACACGTTCACGAAGGCGATCGCCGAAGAGTTGGTCCGAATCAACGCCGGTGTTCTGCCCATCTGTATAGTCAAGCCACCCGTAGGTAATGCTTTTATCTTGGCATTTATTTAACCGTACCCCAAATTATTTTCTTTTGATGCCCTAAAATATAAATTTTTACTCTTTATTAAATGTGCTTCTTTTTTTCAGTCTTAAATAATTCCCATTTTGTTGTACTAAAATACTAAATAGGCAATTAACTGCGACATAATTGGATGTACCGCTTGCCGGCCGTTGCTACGGCACCGCTCGCTACGCTCGCTCGGCTCACGCATGATTGATTACAGTTCTAACCTAGGTAATCTTACCCATTTGGTCGGGGTGCCCTAGCTTAGATACTGCGATCAACTTTGAGAAACAGCCAGTAGGATAAAACAGGCACATTCAAAAAAAGCGGACGTCTTTTGAAGCACATAAACTTTTTAGAGGCACATTTATTTTAAAAGCGAACATCAGTAGAAGGCAATAAGTGTTTAGAGGATTGCATGGCGGTGAAGGCGGCTTGATTTATTTATAATATCTGATTTCTTTGTTCATTTCAGTGATTAGTTCCTACCTTGAGCCTTCACCAGGTTGGATAGACAGTCAAACAATCATGGCATCGCCAGTAGGGGTACGTACCTGCAAAACAATACTGTTTAAAACTGACACAAATTGTAGACCGCGAGTGTAGCAAAAAAAAATTGGCGCCATAACACGCGAAGGTCATAACGGAGACTGGTCAAATAAGTAGAAGACAATAATAGTGCCTGTTTAGGGCGCAAAGCATTAACCCATGTGCGCTCTCTCTTCCCTCACACTAAATATGACTTGTTAATTACAATGTTATCTTTTGAATGACAACATTCGGGATAGTGTTTGGCTGAGTGTGGTCTAACAAGCGCGATTTCAGATTATATTATATTACACCAGAATCGAAAAACGATATGATGTTATTACAAGAAGTTGTATTGATCATATTTTTGTAAGATCGCGCTCGTTGGACCTTTAAGGCTTCTACATACTGGGGCGTCTTGTCGCGCGACGCGATACTGGTAGAACAATTTCCTTGAATTTTTCATAGAAATTGTTCTACCGGTGTCCCGTCACCCGGTGCTCGGTACGGTTATGGCAGACCATCGCATGATCGTGTTGTCTTATATAAATACATATTATATTATATACATACAATCTGGCTCTGGATGTACGACATTAAATTAAAACGAGCACAGTACTAGTCCATCGAAACATTTTAAAACACGAAGATTAGTAGTTAATGGAAAATTTAAAAATTGCAATTTTCAAATAAAATAAATAGCAGAATCAACTGCATAAAAAGTAAACACTCTATATCTACGAAAAGTTATGGACCTTGCGCGGCGCGGTGCAGGGCGTACGTAGGTAAGTACTTTACGGCAGCAGCACAAACTCACTAATTTGCGCGTTGTTAATTAAAAAATCACTGATTGAGTCATTAATCACATAATATCAAATCACAATCAAAATTGACAAGGCTACAAGTCGGGTTGTTTTCAAAATATTGTAATATCCGCTCCTCGATTATTGAATTTGAAGCCACGCCCTCTCCTTGAGGAACCAAAGGCCGATTCTCTCGTAACCCCTGGAGGGCCCGGGTAACAACACGGCTGTTGCTGGGGCACGTTCGTGTTTCACCATCATATTATCTCTCCCGGTTGTACGCACTGCTAAAGCCGCATTTTGGTTACATGCTCCGTACGTAAGTACCATGTCGGTGTACTCGGCAGCTGTGTACCTTATTTGAGGCATTATCAAACTACAAAACCTCTAAACCTAAATCAAACTAGCTACCTATTAGGTAAATGCCTAACTAACTAATATTACACTAAAGGCTTCTACATACCAGCGCGACTTGTCGCGCGACGCGACACGGCACAAAGGCCCCCCGCGCGTCGCGGGACGAGCGGTGCCTTTGTGTCGCATCGCGTCGCGCGACAAGTCGCCCCGGTATGTAGAAGCCTTAACACTTAACAATAAGTCACTAACCTATATGCACTAATCCAACTACGATAAATCGTTTTTAATCACAATATCGACTAAAACTTTTCATAAAATCATGCGCGCGCGGCTCGTCTCGCGATACAAAAAATAGGTGTGTGCTTCCTCTGTGGGCGCCGCCATGCACTGACTGACCAAATTAGCGAGAATCGCCGAAATATTTCCGCTCACACACACTCGCAATTGTCTATGCACCACTAATGTATAATTTGCGTAAGTAAAATTTCTTTTTCTTTCTAACTATACTCCATTTTTTATTACAAAAACTTTTTTATTACCTTGTCTTTATTTTAAACTTTAAAGTTTCCAATGTGACGCCCCGTTGGCGGCTATGAAGGGCTATACTTACGGCGTTAAATCCCGCAATTTTGAAAAAAAAATCACTTGAAGTCATTTCCCTCAATTTCTCAAACGCTTTGACTTTGAATGAAAAGGTAATAAAAAAGTTTTTACAAAAAAAAAAATAACCGGCTTCCAAAAAAACACTACTAATTGAAAAATAAATTTAATTTCGGAAGTCAGTGTGTTTGGATCTGTATTTTAGTTTTTAGTCACCGACTTCCGAAATTAAAGTTATTTTTCACTTTGAATGTTTTTCGAAGTCGGTTTTTTTTTTGTAAAAGTTTTCTTTTTTTCTTTTTAGTGGGTTAGTTTGTAATTAGTCTAAATTAAATTACCCTAATGTCAACTGATAATCACCTTTTACAAAATATGCTTTTCCCGATGCAGGGCCGTTAATTGAGGAGTTGTCCTGGTAAGAACCAGAAGAACTGCCACTCACCATATGCATTATGACGAACATAAATTGCTTAGCAACACTATTAAAGTACCTACTCGAATGGCAACTCGTTAAATACTTATTATTAAGTAGTTCCGTTGGCCATCTCTGGTCTTCATCATCAGTTCCACTTCACCAAATTGTACTTTCCAAGAGTAAATGCATGAGTTACTATAAAAAATACCCAAATCGCTATTGGTACCTATAAACTTTGAGGATTGCCCTCGATTTCCATGAGATCCCCTCATCAGATTCTGATTTGGTGGCAATGGGACCACCTCGGGAGCATACCCTTTCAAACAAACAAATAATTTTCTAAATCGATCCTTGATTGACGGAGAAATCGGTGAACATATATAAAAAAAAAACAGCCGCTGAACATAATAACCTCCTCCTTTTTGGAAGTCCGTTAAAATGTAGGGATTAATGATGATTGTGGTAATAAATAATTAGAGAGGATGATAAGTAATTACGCATCTCTGCGCTGCAGTCGTTCCGCGGTGTTGATGTAGGTATTTGTGCCACTCGGTTTCTTGGATGTTACGAGTATGCCGATCGTAAAAAACGCGTTGCCAAGTTCTAGCGCGCGACACGAGGCGTTTGCGCTCCGAGTAGAATGTAAGTCAACTAGTAAGTAGCACCATGAAGGCAGTTATTTTTTTTTTAATATATTTTTTTTAATTTTTCACTTTTTAGTGGGTCAGTTTTTAATTTATCTAAGTTACAATAGCCATTATGTCAACTGCTCAATCTGCTCATCACCTTTTACAAAATATTGCTTTTCCCGATGCATGCTGGGACGTTAATTTTATTGTTGAGAACTGTCACTTACCTTAAACATTGTGACGATGACGAGCATAAATTGCTTAGCAACCATATTAAAGTACCTAATCGAATCGCAACCCGTTAAATACTTATTATTATATTGTTCCGGTGGCCATCTGTGGTCTCCATCATCAGTTCCACTTCACCAAATGGTGATTTCCACTAGCCAGATTTTGTTAGTGGAGCAGCTAGTATGAAGCAGGCGGTTTTTATGGCGTCGTTAGTGATGTTATCTGATCCTGGGCTTTTGTCTGGTTTCATTATTTTTATTGTTTCAATAATTTCTGTACATGTGGGATTCTGGCGTTTCAATATCGATGTAGTAATTTTCAATGGGGTTTGTATCTCTGGCTAGGTCTGATCTACTATATAGTTTTTTTTTATAAAATTTGTAGCAGTGTTAATTATGTATTTTCAGTTATAAATAATAATAATAAATAAAAATAATCATTTATTCGCAGACCGGTGTCATTGGTCATGCCACCAACGCAATAGAAGTCAAAATCGGTTGAACGGACTGTAAACAAGTTTACTTAAATGTCTAATCTTATTTCAAACGGAGTATAGAATTTTGTGGGTCTCAGCGGGGCGCGTCAGAGTGGAATCGTATGACACCTTTCTCTGTCTTTCAAGCGTATTGAGGCGCAGGGCGCAGAGAATGGAATCATACGTTTTGCACAGGTTCTTGACCTTACAATGTTTACCTATTATTACAGACTCAAATCTACATCATGTTGAAAAATTACAAAATGGAAAATAATTTCCTGTGGCTAAAGTATTCATTGGATTTGATTTATTTTTTGTATACGGGTAAAAAACAAGATACTCTTTACGTGGTTTATAGAAATGTCAATCGTCCTGTAACACCTTGTATACATATAAAAACATTTAGAACAAAATGGAAGTTTAAAAAAGGGATATAAAGAATTACGGACAAATAAAACATGGATTGATGGTTACAATGAGTCGGGAGATAAGGCTTATAACTGAAAATACATAATTAACACTGCTACAAATTTTATAAAAAAAAACTATATAGTAGATCAGACCTAGCCAGAGATACAAACCACATTGAAAATTACTACATCGATATTGAAACGCCAGAATCCCACATGTACAGAAATTATTGAAACAATAAAAATAATGAAACCAGACAAAAGCCCAGGATCAGATAACATCACTAACGACGCCATAAAAACCACCTGCTTCATACTAGCTGCTCCACTAACAAAATCTGGCTAGTGGAAATCACCATTTGGTGAAGTGGAACTGATGATGGAGACCACAGATGGCCACCGGAACAATATAATAATAAGTATTTAACGAGTTGCGATTCGATTAGGTACTTTAATATGGTTGCTAGGCAATTTATGCTCGTCATCGTCACAATGCTTAAGGTGAGTGACAGTTCTCAACTATAAAATTAACGTCCCAGTATGCATCGGGAAAAGCAATATTTTGTAAAAGGTGATGAGCAGATTGAGGAGCGGGCCGGGGCTGCCTTGAAGCGGCTCCTGCCCAATCTGGGGGGTCCAAACGCCTCCTGCCGGAGGCTCTACGCGGGGATCGTGCGGTCCATGGCCCTTTACGGGGCACCGGTGTGGGCGCGTTCACTGAGGCTGCGACCAGCCCAGCGGTTGAACGCGTCCCAAAGGGTCATGGCCATCAGGCTGGTACGGGGTTACCGCACGGTCTCCCGTGAGGCGGCGAGCCTCCTTGCCGGACTGCCGCCATGGGATCTGGAGGCGAAAGTCCTCGCGCACATGTGGGTGTGGCGCGAAGAGGCGAAACGCCGGGGTGAAACTCCGCTGCCGCAACAAATCGCGGCACAGCGGACGGAGCTCCGGCAGGATCTCATGGCGACATGGAAAGTGCGATTGTCGCAACCCAGTGCTGGGCACGCCACAATTGCGGCGGTAAGTCCCCTCTTTGAGGAGTGGCTAGAGAGGCGCCACGGCGTCCTCACCTTCCGCCTGACGCAGGTCCTCACCGGACACGGTTGTTTCGGGAGGTTCCTGGTCAGGATAAAGCGGGAGGAAACGCCCGGGTGTCACCACTGTGTGGATCGCCCGGAGGACACGGTGGAGCATACGGTGGAGGTCTGCCCTGCTTGGGCGGAGCACCGCCGTGTCCTCACGGAGGCGATCGGCGGCGACGATCTCTCGCGTCCGGCCCTGGTTCAGGCCATGGTTCGGAGCGAGAGTGCATGGGAGGCCGTCACCTCCTTCTGCGAAACAGTAATGCTCGCGAAGGAGGAGGCGGAGCGCATGAGGGTGAGGCAGGGTGCCCGCCCTTCCGCCCTAAGTCGCCGCAGGAGACGCCCTGGGCGTCGGGAATCGCAGGCCGATTCCCGGCCACCGTAGGCGCGGGCTTGCGGACGGTGAGCGATGGGTAGCTCGCCGTCCGATAAGGACCAGGCCCGGGTCGACGGCGCGTTGTGTTCCACGCGCGCCTCAAAGAGACATCAGCAACAATTGATGGGGTCCGAAAGGGCCAATGCCTGCCAGGGTTACGAGCCTGTCCGAAAGGGATATCGTGACTCTGGCACACAGGCATCTGAAGGAACACGGTGGGTTTTAGTCAGTAAAAGTCTGACACTCTCTCTCGCTCCGCCCAGAGCGGGAGAAGTTATTTGATGATTTCCCACCAAAAAAAAAAAAAAAAAAAAAAAAAAAGATTGAGCAGTTGACATATGGCATATATAAATTAAAAACTGACCCACTAAAAAGTGAAAAATTAAAAAAAAAAATAAAAAAAAAATAACTGCCTTCCAAAAAAACACTACTAAATGAAAAATAACTTTAATTTCGATTCTCGCCAGTGTTCTTGGCTAGCACGTGTGTTTAGAATTTTTTGCTGATTTCTGTGGTTGTTGATACTTTTGTGACTTGTTTTTCTTTAAGTGTGTGGTCCTTGTGTTCGTAACCAGGTTTGTATTGTGATTGTCTTATTTTATACTCGTTTTATCCAAGATGGATGTAAACAAACCCCCCGATCCTGACCCTCCCGACATCCCAGGTCCAATTCCCTTATCTCCGAGTTCACTATCCCAATTTGCGGATGTTGTCTGCAGCATAACAGAGATGGATGTATCCCTATCACCACAAACATCACGCAAACGACCTTGTGACGAAGTAATTCTGACACCCAGTCCTCCAAATAAACTACAAAAAAGTCAAATTGGTCGTACCAAGTATTCTGTGTTGGATAAGGCCCCATATGTTATTCACGTCTCCCGCATAGAGACCCAACCAAGCGCAGGCACCACCCTTCACCCCGTTAATTTTGGCAAGTTCCTTCTAAACTACAACATTGCGAACATTGTTTGTGGTGGTGTGAATCGAGTTGGCAGAAACCGTGTGTCCGTTGAGTTTGCTTCCCCTCAGGATGCTAACTCTTTCTTAGTTAACCCATTGTTGTCCAAATATAAATACTCTGCTTCAATTCCAACATTTAATATTACTAGAATGGGTGTTGTTACCGGGGTTCCCTCTGACATTACTGAAGAAGAGGCCATTACATATTTGTCTGTGCCCTCAGGATGTGGGAAAATTCTCAAAGTCCGCCGTATTAACCGGAAAATTCAGAAAGATAATATTAATGAGTGGAAACCCACTGAAACTTGTGTCATCACTTTTGATGGCCAAGTCTTACCCCAAAGGATTTACTGCTGTTACACAGTAGTGTACTGTCCAACAGTAGTCCTGTTGGACAGTACACATACCCTACAATCCAATGTCGCAATTGTTGTAGATTCGGACATGTTGCAAACATTTGCAGATCTAAACCACGCTGCAGTAAGTGTGGCCATGATCACCCAGGTGATGGTTGCAGCCTTTCTGAGGCTGAGGCGTTCTGTGTGCTTTGTTCGGGTAATCACTTCGCTAATAGCAAGTCATGCACCGAGCATGGTAGACAAAAAGCAATTAAGACTACTATGGCTGAAAAATGTATCCCATATGCTGAGGCTAGCAAAATTATTCCTACAGCTTCCCGAAATTATGCCAATGTCACCAAGACTCCAATTTCTCAGTCCTATCGGAAAACTGTAACTCTGAAACCCAGGACCCATGCCCCCCTTTCCCCATCATATGATAAAGCTGCACATCAACAGATAACTAGTTCTCCACAATCTTCACAGCCTAATGGCTGCGCTCTAAATTATAATAATGATTCTTCCAATAATAGTACTTCTTCTATTATTGACCTACTGATAAAACTCTTACCTATTATTATATCTTCTTCTACTTCTAATTCCCAATCACCGTCCAACGTTGCCGACCAACTTATAACTCTTCTCTTAGATATTAGAAATGGCGTCTCGCCAAGTATTCCTACAGTGGAACGTGAGGAGCGTGTGGCATAAAAAGCACGACCTCATTTTTCTTTTAAATAAGTACAAGCCATTGGCTTGTTCTATCGCTGAGACTTGGCTTACCCCAAGTCTTAGCTTTCGTATGCCACATTTCAACATTCTCAGATGTGACAGACCAGATGGCTATGGAGGGTCGGCTCTCTTAGTCAACAACCGGGTCCCACTTTTTCCTTCTACTTTGCCTTCATTTACGGGTGATATGAGCATTGCCGCAGGGAGGGTTGAGGGCATCACGGTGTTTTCCGTTTATATTGCACATCCTCACCATGATTTTTTAACAATTTTAAAAGATATTTTTTCAAACGTTCATGGTCCGATACTGGTCATGGGTGATTTTAACTGCCACCATTATAGATGGGGGTCTGAACGCTGTGATGCCTTTGGTGTGGCTCTAGTTGATGTTTTGGATGACTTGGATCTCTGCATATTAATTAAACAACGGTTGCTCAACACGACGATCTCTTCCAGGACAGCAAAAGAGTTGCGTGGACGTTACGTTTTGTTCGGTTGAGTTAGCAGCATCGACTCACTGGGAATGCACAACCTTGTCGCATGGTAGTGATCACTACCCTATAGTCATTACTTTGGTTAATAAATTTTATTTAGAAAAAACTTCCCCTCCACTCTTGAAATATAACATGTCCAAACCAGATTGGACAAAATTTGTATCATTATTGGAGGATAAAATTGATGTTCTTCCAAATTTAAATTCAAATTTATCAGATACTGCTGGTCACTGCCATGCCAAGAACTGTTATGATGGTTTTGTAACAGCAATGACCTCCAGTGCAGATTCCTGCTTTCCATTAAAAAACAGTGCCCGTAATAAAATACCTTCACCGCCATGGTGGGATCCAGAATGCACTTCGGCGATCAGGGATAGGAATGAGGCCGAAGTGTGTTACAATACAGATATGAGCACCGAAAATCTGTTGGCATACTGTCAGGTTAATGCCAGATCCAAACGTTTTCTTCGTAAAAAGAAACGTACAGGTTGGGTTAAGTTTTGTACCTCCTTATCTCCCTCTACTCCAGTTTCAGTTGTCTGGAAAAATATCAATAGGTTTAGACGTGGATGTTCCCCATCAATCTCTTCACCAATCACTAGGGAAACGGCTGAACTTTTTTTTTGACAAAATAGCACCATCTTATGTTCCACTCTCATCTGAATGTCAAAACGCACCCCTGCTTAATGTAACAGAAGACCCTTTCGATGCACCATTTACTTTGGAGGAATTGAATGTGGTACTCAAACATGTCCGGGACTCAGCACCTGGTATTGATGGCGTGCCATATTCCTTCATAACCCATTCTGGCAAAAAGGCTAAAATCTACTTTTTAAATATTTTAAATTTTTGTTATATTCATGGTTGGGTCCCAGATCAGTGGAAACTACAAATTATTATCCCTCTTTTGAAACCAGGCAAACATGCAAATGATCCGAATGGCCTTAGGCCAATTGCTTTATCCTCAGTCCTGGCCAAATTACTGGAGCACCTTATTAAAAACCGTCTCGAGTGGATAGTTGAATCGAGAGACTTACTGCCGAATCACCAATTTGGTTTTAGCTAAGGGCTTGGTACAATGGACAGTGTTGGTATTTTAGTTGCGGACATCCGCTTAGCTTTTTTCTAAAAATGAAGCCGTTGTAGCCACTTTCCTTGATATTGCCTCTGCGTATGACAATGTACTTCTTCCCGTACTCAGACACAAACTGCAACAGCTGAGTCTTCCGGCTAAGATGATACGATGCATATGTGAACTATTATTGTCCCGCTCATTGGTTCTGAGAGTCCAGTGTGAGGTGTTTGATAAAAGGCAGACATGGAAGGGACTCCCACAAGGCTATGTCCTCAGTCCCATACTCTACAATCTCTATACGGCTGATATTGGGTCCTGCTTAAATAAAAATTGTCAGATGTTACAATATGCCGATGACATTGTTCTGTATGTGACAGATTCCTCCATTGTTGACGCTGCGTCATCTTTATGCCTCTCTCTGGATTCTTTGAATCAGTGGCTTTTAAGCCATGGGCTGACGTTATCTGCTCCAAAAAGTTCGGCAGTTATTTTCTCCCGCAAAAGACTCATCCCTCATATTTCAGTGAACATTTTAGGCCACAGTATTCCTTTAGTTAATAAAGTTAAATTTTTAGGCGTTATTTTAGATACAAAATTAACTGGCAAACATCACATAAATTTTCTTATCCAAAAATGTGAAAGAATTATTTCAATTTTAAAAGTTCTTGCGGGTGTTTGGTGGGGTGCTCACCCGTACACCATGAAACTGGTTTATAATGCCTTAGTTCGTAGTGTTTTAGATTATGGAACATATCTTTTGATTCCCTGCAACAAAGGTGCTTTGGCTGGGCTGGATAAGGTTCAGTCCAAATGCCTTCGGATCATCTCAGGTTGTATGAAGTCCTCTCCCGTTAACGCCTTGCAGGTCGAATGTGCTGAACCTCCACTGGCCCTTAGACGACAATATCTGGCCTCCCGTTTTGTGTCTAGATTAATATGTAGATCCTCCCATCCTCTTATAAGCAGACTGAATGAGTTAGATGCCTTATGCAGAAGCTCAAATTACTGGAAAAATAAAGAAACCCCCTTAATCCTAAAATCCCTTCAACTAATTCTAAATTTAGTAAACCCGATCGTCCAGTATCCCAGATTACCTCTTTTTAATTTTGCTTATGAAGTTTTAACTTATGTCCCAAAAATTATTTTTGATATTGGCATATCCAAAAAATCTCCATCAGCGAATTTGGCCTTCAATGCGGTGGTGGGCGAGCGATGGAATGGTTTTCAATTATTTTTTACGGATGCTTCGAAACTAGCCGATCTTAGTCACACTGGCGCTGCGGTCTATTACCAAAGCTCCAAAATTATCTTACAATTTAAATGCCCTAAGGAGTCTTCTGTATTCACTGGTGAGTGTGTGGCTATATTGGAAGCTTGTCTTTTTATAGAGTCACATCTTAATATTGAGAAAGCCGTTATTTTTACGGATTCCCTTAGTTGTTTGCAAGCCTTAGTCCAAAACCCCTTTAAAAGTAAATTGCACAGTTCCATTATTTAAAAAATTAAAAACGCTTTATTATCCTGCGCTAACAATCAAAGGGATGTTCAGCTGGTTTGGATACCTAGCCATTGTGGTATTAAGGGTAACGAATGTGTTGATGCTTTGGCTAAAGATGCTTGTTCATCTTCCTCGTCAGATCTCACGCACAATGCCTATCAGGGTTACGACCTATTGTCCCTTCCAAGACTAAACCTGCAATGTTCCTGGCAGGACCAGTGGAATATATCAAGCAAAAAGAAAGGCAGTTTTTTTTCTGCAGTGCAACCGACCATAACACCAAAACCGTGGTTCTTCGGTCACAAAAAAGTATCTAAAACTGTTATTTCTGCTCTCTGTAGAATCCGCTTAGGTTTTTGTTGCACTCCCGTCTTTTTACACAAAATCCGTATCCGCGACTCCTCTCTCTGTGAGTGCGGGTTGGAGGAGGGCACTCTGGATCACATATTTTTTGAATGTTCAAACAACATCCCTCCTCTAGATTTGTATAACCGTCTCCTTAAATTTAAGATCCCTCTTCCGATTAATTTCCCTTCCCTTTTAACTTATCCCTCTTCAGATGTGCTTGTGGCACTGATGATTTTCATTCGTCACAATAATATAAAATTATGATTTGTTTCCCTAAATATTATGTCTGTGTGGATGTGGTTTATGTATATTTAATGTGCTAAAAATTATAATATTTACGTAATTTTATCTTTTTGTTTGTTTCAGTCCAGCACTAACCCCACAAGATCTACATTATTAAGTTCAACAGTTATATCAAAGATTTTTATTATTTTTCTACTACAACAATACACACTTGCTTTTCCAATTCACTTTAGACATTGGCAGAATAGTCGACATCGGCTTTGCTTGCCATATTCAAAAATAGAATAGAACTTTAATTTCGGAAGTCGGTGGCAAACAACTAAAATACAGGTCCAAAGACACAGACTTCCGAAATTAAAGTTATTTTTCACTTTTGTTAGGAATCAGGAATTGCTATAGTAAGTATAAATCATTTTAAAAGTATATTTTTAAGTAGTCATTTTATTAATTTTTGTTTGCATCCTGGTAACACTGACTCGCTCGCCGCCCCATTGCGCTTTCCAAAAAAACCAAAGGCGGATTTTTGTCAAGCGCGGACGCAACGGGCAAGCAAGACGTCCGAGTCAGTTTTTGCTGCGAAAGTCCTGTCGAATAGACGAAAAACAAGTTATAGTTTACACGAGTTTATAAATCGGAAATTTGTGGTATAAGTGCTGTTTGAAAAAAATAAGGTATGTACTAATGAACGATAACAACATATGATATTAGTGTTGTGATATTCTATAAGTTCAACAAAATAAATCCCCTAGAATCAATTTGGAGTTTCCTTTCACTTTGTAGTGTTTTTTTGGAAGTCG
This sequence comes from Tiliacea aurago, assembly GCA_948098905.1. NCBI lineage: Eukaryota > Metazoa > Arthropoda > Insecta > Lepidoptera > Noctuidae > Tiliacea > Tiliacea aurago. The sequence goes on from OX402605.1 coordinate 15,344,184, forward strand.
GTTATTTTTTTTTTTATAAAATGTTTTTTTAAAGTAGCCGTTCGCCGTTCAATGCGGTTAGAAGTAACCAAAATTGGGATCACTCTGTGCAGAAGATTCATTCATTCATGGTGCTACTTACTAGTTGACTTACATTCTACTCGGAGCGCAAACGCCTCGTGTCGCGCGCTAGAACTTGGCAACGCGTTTTTTACGATCGGCATACTCGTAACATCCAAGAAACCGAGTGGCACAAGTACCTTTTTTTTTTTTTTTTGTTCACGGGGTGGAAAATCCTCATGGATGTCCTCCGCCCTGGGGCGGGCGGAGGGGTCTGTCAGACTCTTACTGACTAAAAACCACCCCAGTGTTCCCCTCCCACACTTGCACCGGGGATCTTGGGATCTGTTATTCCTTCCGCAATCCCCGACTAGTGCCGGCCCGCCTCTGCGGGCCACCTCAAGTCTGGGGGGGGGGGTGAGGTGTCTGACCCCCCCCCCCCCGCGACGTCTGCTAGGGGCGCGCGTGGAACACTACGCGCCGCCACCTCGGGTCCAATGTGATAGGGGGCGGCGGACGTCCCCAAGTCCGCCGTACCTGGACCCATTTATGGGGGCTGGAAGAGGGCGTTATCGGCCCTCCGCCGACGCCCGGTGCGCCTGCTGCGGGCCGGGTGAGCGGACGAGATCTCCCGCTCCCTTTCCGCAGCCTCTTTCTGCGACACGACTGTTTCGCAGAAGGACACCACCGCGTCCCAGGACTCCTCGCTGCCGGCCATCGACTCGACCACGGCCGGCAGCGTGGCACAAGTACCTACATCAACACCGCGGAACGACTGCAGCGCAGAGATGCGTAATTACTTATCATCCTCTCTAATTATTTATTACCACAATCATCATTAATCACTACATTTTAACGGACTTCCAAAAAGGAGGAGGTTATTATGTTCAGCGGCTGTTTTTTTTTTATATATGTTCACCGATTTCTCCGTCAATCAAGGATCGATTTAGAAAATTATTTGTTTGTTTGAAAGGGTATGCTCCCGAGGTGGTCCCATTGCCACCAAATCAGAATCTCATGAGGGGATCTCATGGAAATCGAGGGCAATCCTCAAAGTTTATAGGTACCAATAGCGATTTGGGTATTTTTTATAGTAACTCATGCATTTACTCTTGGAAAGTACAATTTGGTGAAGTGGAACTGATGATGAAGACCAGAGATGGCCAACGGAACTACTTAATAATAAGTATTTAACGAGTTGCCATTCGAGTAGGTACTTTAATAGTGTTGCTAAGCAATTTATGTTCGTCATAATGCATATGGTGAGTGGCAGTTCTTCTGGTTCTTACCAGGACAACTCCTCAATTAACGGCCCTGCATCGGGAAAAGCATATTTTGTAAAAGGTGATTATCAGTTGACATTAGGGTAATTTAATTTAGACTAATTACAAACTAACCCACTAAAAAGAAAAAAAGAAAACTTTTACAAAAAAAAAACCGACTTCGAAAAACATTCAAAGTGAAAAATAACTTTAATTTCGGAAGTCGGTGACTAAAAACTAAAATACAGATCCAAACACACTGACTTCCGAAATTAAATTTATTTTTCAATTAGTAGTGTTTTTTTGGAAGCCAGTTTTTTTTTTTTTGTAAAAACTTTTTTATTACCTTGTCTTTATTTTAAACTTTAAAGTTTCCAACGCCGCCCCGACGCCCCGTTGGCGGCTATGAAGGGCTATACGGCGTTTAATCCCGCAATTTTGAAAAAAAAATCACTTGAAGTCATTTCCCTCAATTTCTCAAACGCTTTCGTTTTTCGAAGCCGTAATTATTGTTCTACTGTGTCAATGTTCTCCGCGTACACATCGACTCATCATGAATTGACGATCAAAGTTTACACAAGCACTAATAATACAAATAAAAGCGACCTTGTCACAGAAGATGTACCTACTAGGTAGAAAACTAACGAAAACAAATGAAAGCGTCTTTATCGCAGTACTTTAATCTAATTACTATCCTAATTACCCAAAAAATAATAAATTAAATAATAGCTAGGCGTCTTTTTCGCGGAAACATTCACAAAAACATTATACAGCGTAATATTGCGCACGAGTTCGTCAAGGATACAGGCCCGGCTAGCACTAGAAAGAAGAACTTAGATTCTTAGAAGAGAAGCACGTGGCGGGTGGAAGGGAGAGACCGACGCCGCAGGCGCCACTCGCCGACATAGGGCTCTCTCTTTGTTTCAATTCTTAGAAAAGAAGCACGTGGCGGGTGGAGGGGAGAGTCCGACGACGCATGCGCCACTCGCCGACATAGGGCTCTCTCTTTCTTTCAATTCTTAGAAGAGAAGCACGTGGCGGGTGGAGGGGAGAGCCCGACGCCGCAGGCGCCACTCGCCGACATAGGGCTCTCTCTTTGTTTCAATTCTTAGAAGAGAAGCACGTGGCGGGTGGAGGGGAGAGCCCGACGCCGCAGGCGCCACTCGCCGACATAGGTCTCTCTCTTTCTTTCAATTCTTAGAAGAGAAGCACGTGGCGGGTGGAGGGGAGAGCCCGACGCCGCAGGCGCCACTCGCCGACATAGGGCTCTCTCTTTCTTTCAATTCTTAGAAGAGAAGCACGTGGCGGGTGAAGGGGAGAGCCCGACGCCGCAGGCGCCACTCGCCGACATAGGGCTCTCTCTTTGTTTCAATTCACCTAATTTTGTACGTTATTCGCTTTAATTTCAGTTCTTTAAGTAGGTACAGGTTGCTCCAAGATGCTATTTGAGTAAATTGTAAATAAATCGATAAATACATATAATTAAATTAAAATATCCTAATATAACGAATACGCAAACCCGTATACTTGTGTCAAGTTTCGTGTGTAATGTCGCCATTAAAGCGGCACACTGAAAAATTATATAATAACTGTATACAAATTATTGTAAAACGTTTAAAAGAGGAACAATGGAGGGTCATGTCGCGCCAATTCTTCACCATGCGAAACTACTTTTTGGAAGAGGCGACTACAACACTTCCATGTTTTTGTAATATTTGACGTTCAAAAGTGCCTTTTAATGGCCTACTTGAAATAAATGGTTTGACTTTATTGTTATACCAAATGTTCATATTTATCTAAAACGCTTCACATAACAGAAACCAATAGGCCCATGTAAGTTTATGTGAAATAAAATATTTTGATTTTGATTTTGAGTACTTTGTAACAATATTTTGATCTAAGAGAGTGTCCATGTAGTTTCTTGCCCATTCCCAAAGGAACCTACTACTCTTTGGAATGGGCAACTAGCTTCATCTTTTTCACTGACCGACTCGTTGACAATTCAAAAGTGCCTGTAATTGGTTTAATTGAAATAAATGCTTTGAGTTTTAGGTTCACAGTTGAGTTAATAATTTCCCGATTTCAGTTTCTCCTGGGCGCTGGTTTGGGTGTGATGCATTTACTTCTGGTGGACAGGGATCTAGTCGTATCGTACGCCCCCGTGGACTACGTGAACAACGCTATCATCGCAGCGGGCTGGGACTCCGTGCAGAACAGACATCACTGTGACGACATTCCAATGTACACCGTCAGTAGCTCGCCTTATAATACAAAATGGGGTGAGTACTCAAAACTCAAAGCATTTATCTCAAACCATTTACATAGGTACCATCGCCGCCCGTTTGAATAATAATTATAATATGACAAGGTTCTAAGTATGATTAAGGTAGAAAAAAACAGCGTAATATTGAATTTAATTTAGATACTGCACATAGCCCCATTACCTCACATGTAGAAATAGCTCAGGAATTTGAAAAACTTTTTGCTTATATTTATTTATTAATTTATTAAAACTTTATGCACAAGTAAAAAAAATACTGTACAAAGGCGGACTTATATTTATAACTACTGAAACTTTAAATTCCTCACCCGCGCTTTCTGCTGCCTTACTTAGAAATAATGTAAAGGCATAGCCTTTGGAGTTTAGGGTTCAGCAACAAAAACACCCATGCTGTTATAAAAACTTTTAAAAATCTTATCATTAAATCAACATGGGATATCTGGTAAATGTCTCGAAAAGTCTGAAGATCTATCATCGAAACCATTACGCTATATTTACCTTAGTTAACACCAGTGTGGACCCAGGAGTCTTACCGGATCTCATGAAACACAGTAAAGTAGTTCCTTTGTTCAAATCCGGAGAATGTAAAGCACCCAACAATTCAGTTAATTCTGCCAGTTCTCAATAAGGTGTTTGAAAAGTTCATGCTCAATCAGTTCATGTTCATGAAAGCTGTAATTTTTATTGAAATGACGTATCATTTTAATAAAAATTACAGCTTTTATGAACAACAGTACGGTTTCACTAAAGGATGTTGCACCACTGACACCGTTGTGTCTCCCTAATAAAGAACATTTTTGTAGCGCCTGGGAGGAAGCACAAAATGCCATTAGAATCTTTTGTGATCTCTCTAAGGCTTTTGATTGCGTAAACCATGAGACACTTCTGCTGAAACTAGAGGACTAGGGGATTAGGAAAGTAAGCGGCGTAAACTCATTAGGGTCAGAAATGGCAATGGGCGTTCCTCAAGGTTCGATATTGGGTTTATTCGTCTTTTTACCCGACTGCCTCAGAAGGAGGGTTATGTTTTTCGAGTGTATGTATGTATGGATGTCTATCTTATTATTTCTTTGGCACACTCTGTAGGCTATACGGCTTGATAGATTTTACGGTTTAAATTGCGGAAGTGATATACGCTATCAAATTTTAATATGGCATCTGCCAATCAAAAAAGAAGGAGAAAAAAAACATTTTGTGATTATAATTTATTTAAAATTATAAAATATGGGTATCAAATAAAAGCTCGTAAATGACGCCGGATACTAAATGTTACAAAGACCAAAAAATCAATGGGCAACATAGTCCTAGTGTCAAAATGTACAAAAGTCTTAATGTATATGAATGTGCAAATGACAAAAAATAATTGTGATATAAGGGTCATAAGGGTCTAATTGTTAGATTGTCAAAATGTACAAAAGATAAAACATAATTGTGCCAAAATGCATCGTGGTCCAATTGAACAATATTGTCCTATTGAACAATTATTCAGCATTCATTTGGATTATTACAGCACAGATACGGAGAAAAACAATGTACCAGTCTTGTATGCGTTGTGGCCAAATAAACACAAACACATATGAGCGGCTCTTTACTTTCATCCGTCATGAGTTAAATATTAATATTACAACATACAAATGCCACTACGAAAGAGCGCAAATCAAAGCTGTTAAAAATATGTATCCGGAGGGGAAGTTAAAATTTAAAAAAAGTTATTTTTTATTTTTTTACAATTATTCAAACAATAGTTCAGAGCAGATAGCTCAGTCTGACAATCCGTGCACTTATTAAATACAATATGGAAAACAAATTTACCTCCAGCCAGTATAATTTTGAATGAAATCTTACTAATATTAACAAGGTCCCAAAGTGCAGGCGGGATGTGCATATACATATATTTATGTACGTGACTGTACATATGACATTAGTACCTTATATCAATTGTACATGACAGCTTTAACGTATTTTATCATAGCGGCGTTTGGGTAAAATTACATTTTGGCACTAGGCAATTTGTACATTTTGACACTAGGACTATGTTGCGCATTGATTTTTTGTCTTTGTAACACATAATACCCGGCGCGTCGTAAATAGCCAACTCCAAATATATATATTATACTTAAACAGCGTGTTGGTAGGGCTGGCCAGTAATCATAAAAATATATATATTTTTAAATATTTTATGTAAAAATAAAAAAATAAAATATAAAAAATAATTATTTTATTTTATTTTTTTATGATTATCGGCCACTAGCCTGTGACGGATCAGGTTTACGTGGTGGGACAATGAAATAAGACCACGTAAAGTTGTCAACATAAATATGTCAACATAATTTCGTAAAAAGAGAAGGAGGTAGGTAAGTTTATGGTCACAAGATTCCCTTAAATTCCCTTGGGAGTAGCACAGTACTCTCCTGGCTCAGCCTGGTGTGACGATGACTGCGGCGGGTGTGCCACGCTGCAGACGCCAGGGATGGTGACGCTCGGCGGATGTTCTCGCCAGACCCGTAGTTCAGCTCGACGTGCCGCGCGGGTAAAATATGTACCCGGCGCGGAGCTGGAGGATTGCCGGAATATCCGGCAGGTGTTGACTCGGTAAGAGATGGCCGGATGCCACCGATAATTACGGATGGTAATAAGGTAAACCGGAGTTGTTAGCCGGAACTTTGCACGGTAGCCGGAGATGTTAACCGGAACTTTGGACCCTGGAACATAACGTCCAGCGTGTCACAAGATGACCTATATTGGTCACCTCCGCAGATTGCGACACCAAGCATAAGCAAAGCGAGATGTCTATTGTGCTAATGAAGGTGGTGTGTGGATGTCGCAATCAGTACGGAGTTAACAAAATGGTAGTGAGAAGCACGACATGATGATGCACATTTTGAGTGAGATAAAATAATTATACAAAATATCAAAATGCACAGAGCAGTAGGCAAATAGGTTGCATGGTAAAATATGAAATGCGGAAGGCGTAATGAGCTAGACAAAGGCACAGAATAAGTAATAGTACTTCGTACAGAAGGGTCACTCTCTGGAGTCGATTAAATAGATAAAAACTCTAGCCGCGTACACATAAAGCACAGTCTAGCTCGCTCCTGTTATATTTACCTACAGCGATAATAGCCTACAGCCCAAACATTCATTCATTTTTTTTCGGGCATTTCCCGCAAAGCATTCATGCAAAACCGTGTTACTACGCGAGAGCGCTTCTTTTAGTTTAACCGTTTCAGTCATGGCCGTTCACGACGTCACCGCGTACTTATTAGGGTTGCGACATACGAATTATATTTTTTGTACTGTAGCGACTACAACGAACGGAGTGAAGCGGATTAAGAGTCAATGACAAGCCAACCACAAAACAGCCGCTCTATTGGTATGGAGCGAGTGAAAGACGATAAGTATTATTGAAATAAATAGGTGTGTTGAATGAAATATGAACACATTTATATAAATGAATAGAGACTGTATTAGCATAATCAGCCTATAATGTTCCCACAGCTGGGACACAGGCCTCCTCTCTGTGAGAGGGAGTGGGCTGTAATCCAGCACGCGGGCCCAGTGCGGGTTGCTGGATGACTTTATTATATTTATTAAATTATTCTTACAAACATTACAAAAATTGATAATTATTTTCGCAATTAAAGGAAATAAAATTTTGTTATAGGTTAAAAAGAACTCCAATTACGATAGAGAATAGCAATTTTATTATTGGGTACCTAATCGACTAGGAATCTTAATCATTTCGTCATATCGTATGACTGACGCCTGACTACCTACAGACGTCCGTCGTGCTGCGCCACCACCATACCTACGACAACATCACAAGTTGATAAATATCATTCCATACCTGCCTAAACAAGCGGCGCGGCGGCGGCGGCGGACGCAGATACTTAAGATAATTATGACAAAATCAAACAAACAGGATACATTTTTAGTGTAATGATTTGAGTCACCTAAAGACCCAAAAGTACCTAGATATAAATGCAATAAGCTTATTGCCTACCTATTGTGTATAAAAAATCTCACCTTTCAATATCCTTCAGTAGTATGTGAAACGTTAGGCTTCGATCACTGTCATTATTTAAACAACCAAACGATATAGAATATTTTTTTGGTTTTATTTTTGTAACGCGAGAACTCGGAAGCGCGAGAATAAAGTACCTACTCGTATCAACGCGTGCGAACTATTCAGCGCGGCGCGCGGCAACCCACTGCTTGCCCGGTCCGGACCGGCCGCCGCACGTACTTGTAGTTTTATACCTAAACTGCGTGAGCCAGGCCTGACAAAGGTAGCAAATAGGTACATGCCCTAAGTTAACCTAAATAGGTAGGTACACACACAATATAAAAGCGACATTGTTCAACACTTACCCAATATGGGGATTACATTGAGTTTAAAGGCTTCACATACCAGCGCGACTTGTCGCGCGACGCGACACGGCACAAAGGCCCCGCGTGTCGCGGGACGAGCGGTGCCTTTGTGTCGCGTCGCGTCGCGCGCCCATTCGCCCCGGTATGTAGAAGCCTTTACGACTCATGACTATAATTATGTATAGACTTGACAAAACGAGAACCGTGGCTGAGGGACGAGCGCACGCATATGAATGTCGCGGTGCGAATGCGTGCGCCCTTCAAGTCAGCGGAGGACGGTTTGATTGTCACCGGCGGCGTATGCAGGGTTGGAATTAGATGGGTTGAAAAGATAGAAAAAAGAAAAAAATAGTACAAAAAAATTAAAAGGATAGTATTAATAAAAAAATATAGTACACTTTCATTATTTTTAATTTAACATACAATAATCAAAACCAACACCCGTTAAGGCAAAATTTACTCCTCTTCTAAGTTTATCAGTTCTTGAATATTACTATTAGTCACTAAAATGGCGTCTATGGATTGTGTTGCCAGTTTGTTTATTATTTTTAATTTAACATACAATAATCAAAACCAACACCCGTTAAGACAAAATTTACTCCTCTTCTAAGTTTATCAGTTCTTGAATATTACTATTAGTCACTAAAATGGCGTCTATGGATTGTGTTGCCAGTCTGTTTCGTATCTTCACACAAAAATTCGCAAGCGATTGTTAAAACATTAAGCAAACTTTGATTGAATTTCGAATGGAATGGAAGGAACGAGATTAGTGGAAAGAGAGAAGTGTACTGCGAACGATAATCGGGGAATCAACACAGAAAAAGTCGCAAGATCAGAATTCGGTCGGATACACGCACCGTCGAAATATTCATAATATGACGTAAAACTAAGCATTCGGGAGCAAACCTAAAATTATAGTATTTTAGCGTACTATCCTTAGATGCGGATAGTATATACTACAAAGGGCGAAATTATAGTATAAATACTATAATTATAGTACAAAATCCAACCCTGGGCGTATGTGACACCAGGGCTCCACTTGCCGGACTGCCGCCATGGGATCTGGAGGCGAAAGTCCTCGCGCACATGTGGGTGTGGCGCGAAGAGGCGAAACGCCGGGGTGAAACTCCGCTGCCGCAACAAATCGCGGCACAGCGGACGGAGCTCCGGCAGGATCTCATGGCGACATGGAAAGTGCGATTGTCGCAACCCAGTGCTGGGCACGCCACAATTGCGGCGGTAAGTCCCCTCTTTGAGGAGTGGCTAGAGAGGCGCCACGGCGTCCTCACCTTCCGCCTGACGCAGGTCCTCACCGGACACGGTTGTTTCGGGAGGTTCCTGTTCAGGATAAAGCGGGAGGAAACGCCCGGGTGTCACCACTGTGTGGATCGCCCGGAGGACACGGTGGAGCATACGGTGGAGGTCTGCCCTGCTTGGGCGGAGCACCGCCGTGTCCTCACGGAGGCGATCGGCGGCGACGATCTCTCGCGTCCGGCCCTGGTTCAGGCCATGGTTCGGAGCGAGAGTGCATGGGAGGCCGTCACCTCCTTCTGCGAAACAGTAATGCTCGCGAAGGAGGAGGCGGAACGCATGAGGGTGAGGCAGGGTGCCCGCCCTTCCGCCCTAAGTCGCCGCAGGAGACGCCCTGGGCGTCGGGAATCGCAGGCCGATTCCCGGCCACCGTAGGCGCGGGCTTGCGGACGGTGAGCGATGGGTAGCTCGCCGTCCGATAAGGACCAGGCCCGGGTCGACGGCGCGTTGTGTTCCACGCGCGCCTCAAAGAGACGTCAGCACCAATTGACGGGGTCCGAAAGGGCCAATGCCTGCCAGGGTTACGAGCCTGTCCGAAAGGGATATCGTGACTCTGGCACACAGGCATCTGAAGGAACACGGTGGGTTTTAGTCAGTAAAAGTCTGACACTCCCTCTCGCTCCGCCCAGAGCGGGAGAAGTTATTTGATGATTTCCCACCAAAAAAAAAAAAAAAAAAAAAAAAAAAAAAAAAGGGCTCCACTCCAGCCTGGCGGGGATCCGCGAGGAGAGAGAGGGGAGTGGGGGTCGCTTACCGGGCGAGTTGTCATGAGTAAACCAAGCTCACGCGCATTGCGTTGAATATTCGCGTTGGCAATTAGTTTTTTATAAAAGTAAACAAAACAAAATGCTTAAAAGAAGCTTACTGTTATGTTAAAATCGTTATTTTCTGTATTTAAAATTAAATTAAAAGAAACGGGAACGTTGCAACGTTACAAGCACTTTTTTAATATTTAATATTAAGTAAAATAAATATAAATTGAAAAATAAAAAAAATCAAGCAAACTAATAAGTATATTTACGTGTCATTTTCGTGGTTTTCGAGGGCGCTGACAACGATAATGGGATCAAAATCAAAATTCTAGATGGTACCAACGAACATGCAAATTTTTCGCCATGGGTTTAACATATAAACTAGTTTTCGTAAAAAAATTACGTATTTATGAAACTTTGACCTTCATTATAGTAACCAGAAGCTATGGTCCAATACCTACCTTTAACTACTACTAACATTAGAATATAAGTTGTTTTTGTAATACTAACATAATATGGATCCCTGTTATCTGTAATAAATGTTTTTTTTTTTTGTGCAAAATCATAATGACGGGGAGTATAAGCAGCCAAAAAAATGAAATATACTGTTTAAGGATCTCCGGACCGTGTCGGTCTCTGAACCAGAATCTGACTTTGCTAATTGCCTTTGCTAGTTAGTACTCATCATACTCTCTGATCAAATACACAACTCCACACACTGACCACCACATTTACTCATCTTAACTGTTTTTGTATGTCTAACCTATGTAAATATTAGCTTCGTTTTAATACTTTTATTAATTTACGTTATGAAATTATTAATAGCAATCTTGCGCTAGCAGAGCTCATTAAATTATTAACTTTGTGTGGTGTTTGGGTCACCAAGATACAGGCTGTGCCTAGTTTGGGAATTGGGACCCGCTGTTAAATATATCTAAGTTTTCTGTTGGTTAAAACTTCATGCATAACTGTATATTTGTGACTATGTGTAAGTTTAAATGAATTTGAATTTGATATGTGACTCTCGGTTTCGTTAAGCGTCTTTTTATTTGCTACCACACTCTTGTTATTTGCACAAAGTAACTTAGTTTGATGTACATAATGCGTAGATGGTGACTTTCTGATGGGTCATCTTTCTTTTTATTATCTATGTTACACAGGAGTATTCGGTGACCACCTGCATACAGACGAGTTCTACCGGCTGAGCTCCCCGCAGACGCTGTGGTACAGCTATATGATCGAGACCAACAACAAGGTGGTGTACTGGCTACTCACCTGGTTCCTGCACTATATTCCCGGCTACTTCCTCGACGCTGTGGTCTCTGTGCTCGGAGTCAGGCCTAAAGGAGTGCCTGCGTAAGTATTCTCTACCAATGGACTACTTTTCTTAAAGGGGGACTTACAATTTGCCTACCTTTGTTTTATCGGGTGGCCTATCGGTCAAGACCAATGGCTACATAATCCACTTATCACAGCGACTATTACCTGCTGGTAATGCTCGCATCCCAAAGATCTGATAAAACGCACCAGATGAGAGTAAGCTTCCATTATTCATATTGCTGAATGAATATGAAGAAATGAAAGAAAAAAAACTGGCCTAGTGCGTGTCGGACTACGCACAGTGAATGGTTCCGTAGTTGCGATGAATTTATCCTAAGAACAAACTTAACATTGCAGTTGAAAAACATGTTTCCTCATACGTTTCAACATAACAACTCATGGTACACGTACTGTCCGGATGAGACCTGTCAGTACTTAGGGCAACATTAACTAGTTTCATACGAATTTGAACTTTATTCTTATTGCGTGTTCCAAGCGAGTATGTTTGCAAAGGCTTTATACATAACTAGCTGACCCGTGCCCACTTCGTTGGGCGGTAAACATTTTACCGTCTTTTCATTTTTCGGATTAAATTATGGCCTTATGTTATGACACTCACAAAATAATAACGTGGCTTTCAATGGGTAAAAGATTTTTCAAAATCGGTTCAGTAGATCCAGAGATGACCCCTACAACCTCACAAACTATAAAATATTAATATAAGTAGATGAAGCAACGGTTTAGCAATATCCAATAGGCAAACGACTTCTCGACAAAATCAATAGCAGTGAATTGGGACTGGGATTGTGAACAACTGCACATGTACCGCTGAGTCGGTGACGGTCGGTGATTCTTCAATTTTGCCGGCGTGAGGGGTCAAAAGATATTTTTAGAGTTCCGTACCCAAAGGGTAAAACGGGAACCCTATTACTAAGGCTCCGCCGTTTGTCCGTCTGTCACCAGGCTGTATCTCATGAACCGTGATAGTTAGACAGTTGAAATTTTCACAGATGATGTATTTCTGTTGCTGGTATAACAACTGATACTAAAAAACAGAATTAAAAAAATATTTAAGGGGGCTCCCATAAAACAAACGTGATTTTTTTGCTCGTTTTTGCTAGATATTGATAACGGCAACAGGTAGACGCTTGAAATATTCACAGAATATTAAGTTATATATTCACTTTAAAAATAAATAATTAAATACGTTAGTACTTATATCTCGATGAATTAAATTAAAATAAACCAAATATTTAAGGGGGGCGGGCTCCCATACAACATGCGTGATTTTTTTGCCATTTTTATAGATAATGGTACGGAACCCTTCGTGGGCGAGTCCGACTCGCACTTGGCCGATTTTTTTATTATTTAAATTAGCCAACGGAATTAAAACATCAAAATGACCTTCAATAAAGTTTCCTGAGAATCGGATTATTTTGACTCCCATGCCGTGCTTCCCCAAAACCAGCAATAAAAATACCATCCTGAAACACCTGGAACTCAAATGAGAATAGTTCTGCCGCTGCCATTTTTTTTTTTGGGTGGTAAATTATCAAATAACTTCTCCCGCTCTGGCCGGAGCGGGGAGGGCGTGTCAGACTGTTACTGACTAAAACCCACCCGTGTTCCTTCAAATGCCTGTGTGCCGGGGCCACGATATCCTTTTCGGACAGGCTCGTAACCCTGGCAGGCATTAGCCCTTTCGGACCCCGTCAATTGGTGCTGACATCTCTTTGAGGCGCGCGTGGAACACAACGCGCCGTCGACCACCGCTCACCGTCCGCAAGCCCGCGCCCGGGCGTGAGGGCGCGAACCCTGCCTCACCCTCACGCGTTCCGCCTCCTCCTTCGCATGCATTACTGCTTTGCAGAAGGAGGTGACGGCCTCCCGTGCACTCTCGCTCCGAACCATGGCCTGAACCAGGGCCAGATGCGAGAGATCACCGCCGCCGATCGCCTCCGTGAGGACATGGCGGTGCTTCGCCCAAGCAGGGCAGACCTCAACCGTATGCTCCACCGTGTCCTCCGGGCGATCCACACAGTGGTGACACCCGGGCGTTTCCTCCCGCTTTATTCTGAATAGGAACCTCCCGAAACAACCGTGTCCGGTGAGGACGTGCGTCAGGCGGAAGGTGAGGAAGCCGTGGCGCCTCTCTAGCCACTCCTCATACAGGGGACTTATCGCCACAATTGTGGCATGCAAATTCTTTGCCAAATAGTAAATATCCCTGGCGATGGCGCATGCTTATTTTCATCTCTCTCCTATTTGGTGAACAGTAACGTGGCCATGTCATTGTCTTCTCAAATTCGAGACAGCATTGTGCGCCACGTGTCTAAAATTGGGAAATATTCCAACCTTTCACCCAGGATCGGTCAGGAGAAGCTGTTTATGGTTCAAAGCGTGAATACGTCGCTGAAATGTCTTGTAATGGCACCTACGGATCCACCTGTGAACTCATGGCAGCGGGAGAACTATTCCCATTTGAGTTCCAGGTGTTTCAAGATGGTATTTTTATTGCTGGTTTTGGGGACGCACAACAGGGAGTAAAAATAATCTGATTCTCAGGAAATTTCAATGAAGGTCATTTTGATGCGTGTCAGACTTTTACTGACTAAAACCCACCCGTGTTCCTTCAAATGCCTGTGTGTGCCAGGGCAACGATATCCCTTTCGGACAGGCTCATAACGCTGGCAGGCATTGGCCCTTTCGGACCCCGTCAGTTGGTGCTGACATCCATTTAAAATGGGAATAGTTCTCCTGCCTTTTTTCAACCCTTACAACACCAGCCTAAACTAAACATACTAAGCAAAAAAAATACGAACGTAGGTATTCAAGGACACTTTTTCTAGTAAGAACGACTAATACTAAAATCTATTATAGTAATACCACAGTGTGAAATACCTACACAATAAGTAATTCGCAAAGAAATAGAAATAACAAAATTCCAACCCGGCAATAGGTAAAAATACATTGATTATCCTTCAATTTAAAATTAGGAAGCGAAACAAACCAAAACGAAAACCAAACAACGACGATGAAAAATATTTCAAAGCAAATTAGTAGTAAGTAATAACAAAATATCGCAGAACAGAAATTTCGGTAACTATAGCTTGAACGTGTATCGCTTAGGTTTGTATTCTGTAATTGATACATGACTTCGTTTTTTGATACGATCGGCTTGCAAGCCGCGATTAAGGTTAAACATTGTGAAGTTTTCCCCTTGGCATTCTCGACTTTAATGCTATAAATGCAACGTTCAAATTACCTGAATACCAATTAGAACCTCAATTCATTATCTTTTATCAGATGCCTACATACTGAAAAATACTGGTCACCTAGAACTGGCATAAAAACTTTAGAACGTTATCACGCCTGCACTGAAACATACTGGCCACCAAGAAAAAAAACTAAATATAAAACTCAAGAAACTTCCAAAAATTCTTATTTCAATGTAAAATATGCATTAACGCGTTGTCGTAAAATTCAATTTATATCTTTATCGGCCTCCGAATTCTAATTTCAATGTAAAGTATGCAATAACTCGTTGCCCTAAGATTCAATTTGGATCTTACCTGCATTTGGTACATTTTTCATACAAACATTAAAAACCCTTATTTTCACCCTTAAGCGCCGAATTTCGTAAAATCCTTTCTTAGTGAGCACCTAGAAGTCGAAAGGAACAATCAGGCCAACATTCATGTCTCTAACTTTAAAAACATAGGAGTTTCATACAAACTTTGACACCCCTTTTCAACCGCTTAAGGTGCGAATTTATAAAAATCCTTTCTTAGTGCGCGCCTGCACCCCATAGAGAGTGCTTGTGCCAAACTTTAGACCTCACGGCCCAGTAGTTTCCGAGATTTCGTGATGAGTGGTCAGTGAGTGGACTTCTCTTTTATATATATAGATTTTATATATATAGATATGAATATTCACCATAGTATACGAATAATGTACACATTCGTAAAACTTGCTTTACTTACTAAAGTGCGGTCTATAAATCTTGCACTCAGACTAATTATTTTTTGTTTTCGGTAGGCTCGTGAAGGTCTACAGCAAAGCCTACAAGCTGACGATGGTGTACCGCTACTTCCTGTCGAACTACTGGAACTTCCGCGACGACAACCTGGCCGCCATGGTGGCCAGGCTGTCTCCCGCCGACAGAGCCATCTACAACTGCGATGTCAGCCGTCTTGAAATCAAGGAGCTGATCCAAGCGTCCTGTGTTGGTATACGAAGGTTGGTCCATCATCACCATCATACTTTTCCCCCTCTATTATTTATTTATTTATTTTTGTTTAACATGAAACTAACAACAATCTAACGAACAACTCTCTAGAACATAACCTTACGACTGTTACCCTGTAGGATTAGGCAGAGGTGTACTTAAAGTGGCAATCTGACACAGCCGGGGAGAGATCACGTGCAAGACCAACGACTTTACGTGTTTTCACGGAGCGGTTTCGGTATAAAATGCGAAGCCTCCTGACGTCACGTGTGACGTGCGTGATGACTTCAACCGGTGCAGCAGATCATGAGATACTAAATAAGAAATAAATAAACACGACTGATAATGATGAATTCCATAGAAACAGTCATCACCTGTTTAGGAGGAGGATCCTATTTTTTTAATGTTAATTTGCATTAATATTCTGAAACAGAATCACACATACAATCAAAATAGGCCTTTAGTATATGATATATTGGATCTTTTTCTTTTCATGTACAAGATAGTTACGTAATTGCAATATTTTCGCTCGTTACGTTTTTTTATTTGAAAATCAGGTCTTTAAAAAAATATATATATATTGTTCGGATTATAAGTCTAAAATAAATATCCACATCAAGTAAATATATTATCCAGCCACAAGATATTTTTTCTCTAGATCAATTATTACTTTAGTTATAAACTAAATAAAAAACTACTAGAAATTTTAAAATAGTAGCTCTGTCGACCTACTCTAATATAAATCTATTCCTTTAGCTAATTAATAATAGTGTCTACTTTATCTACTTTAATATTATTTGTTAGTTTATTTAAAAACATAATATTATCTTACATATTTAATATTAGTTTTAAAAATAATATCCCCAAAGAGTTACTCTTTAAGTCATTGAAAATATTATGTCTCCTTTTTAATTTAACTTAGTAATAAACCTATTGTTGTCTTCATTTTAAATGTTTGATGTAAATCGATGGCCTGAAACACAGGTTTTTCATAAACCTAGTTCAGGCAGGTCTACATTACAGTTAGAATTACATTTTTTCCCCGGGTGTAATTAATCTAAATCATAATGTTACTTTACTTTATACTTGAATAAATTTTGCTTTATTTTTTTATTTTATTTTTTATAAATAAGAATTGAGACAAAGCCGGGTCTGCTGCGCCATATTTGCGTTTATGCTAACATGTTTCGAACATGTTCTATACATCTCAGCTTTGTCCAGCCCGTCCGCTACGACTTTTGAGTGTTTTTGTTTTAAGTTTTGTTTTTGTACGAAAATCTCTTTTCAACAATGAGTTCCGACGAGGAAGACGTCTGCTGTTCTAGCAATAGTAAACTTAGCTTTACAAATAAATAATATAAATGATAGATTCCGTGTTCTACCTGCGACCACGTTCGTTCAATATAACATTTATCAAAAGTTGAAAATTGAACACAACGTCAGTAAAAAAAAATTATACTTTAATTTTTAGGGTTCCGTATTCAACAAGGAACCCTTATAGTTTCACCATGTCCGTCGTGTCTGTCTCCAGCTTAGCTCAAAGGCTCTTAGTACTAGAAAGCTATAATTCGGCATGGTATGTACACACGGCTAAATATCAAGCTATACATTTCCAGCTCACCTCTCATTGTACGGAAATCCTATACAATGCGAGATCAGCTTATACTGGAAATGTATAGCTTGATATGTAGCCGTGTGTACAAATTAATCACGCCGACAAAGCGGTAAAAAAATCACGGCAGTAGTTTATAACGACATTTATTTTAAATTTTTAACCGACTTCCAAAAAGGAGGAGGTTATTAATTAAAAGGAAAACTATCACAGCTAAGTAGGCGTTACAAGTAAACGATTAATAGTCGACCAACTTACATTTGCAGTTGGAGAATTGACCGTGACGTACTTATATCGATATATAGGATGTTTTGCAACTACAACGTTAAGTTTGATTTTAGGATATATTCATCCCAACTACGGAACCCTTCATTGTGCGTGGTTCGATACGCAGTTGGCCGGTTATTGTAATTCCAATCGTTTTTGATAATTATCTCCAAAAAGGCATCTTGCCTTTTATATTTATTTTAGTCTATTGATGTAGCATCCCTTAACACTGGTCTTTCTTAAATAAATTGTATAAAAACAAAGTATTTTCATTATTCCACTCCGTCATTAATTACTTACACAAACTTTAAAAAATGTTACGAAGCGTCGTCGTCTGGAGAGCACTAAACACGAAATGAGTGCCCCCTTTACGGAAATAAATTTCAAAAACCATTCCTTAGTGCTAACCTTCGCTCCAGAAGGAACTTGTGCAAAACTTCATGCTCCTAGAGCCAGCGGTGTAGCTTATGCGTGAGTGTCAGTGAGTGAATAAATTATTGATTGTTTCAGGTACATATTGAAGGACGGTCTGCAAGGCAGTGATGTCGGCTATAGGAAACAGAAAATGTTGTACTACGCAAACATCGTGTTCATAGCGGTGTACTTGTACTTTATTTGGAAGCTCGTGTACTTCGTGTATTCTATCCTGGCTATGATGTTCGCTGTTTAGATTTTAGTAAATAAATTATTATTCAAGAAAAGGGTTTATTTTTTATTTTGTTAGTTGTTTTTATATAAATATCTATAAAGGTGGTTCGTGACTAAATATCCAAAGAAACGATAGACATTTTTGGTTTTTAGGTTTATGAATCGAGACTGAATTCACAACCGTAAAAAAAAAAACAAAAAGTTTAAGATGCATTTTGAATTTCTTGAAAAGTCTTTTTTTTTATTATTTGCTTCTCTACGTAGTATAATGTGCTACGAACAATTAAAATCCTGTCAGTCTATCTGTGTCGGTATCAAATACTTTCAGTTTATCTGTGTAGGTATCTAATACTGTCAGTCTATCTGTGCAGGTATCTAATACTGTCAGTCTATCTGTGTAGGTATCTAATACTGTCAGTCTATCTGTGTAGGTATCTAATACTGTCAGTCTATCTGTGTAGGTATCTAATACTGTCGGTCTATCTGTGTCGGTATCTAATACTGTCAGTCTATCTGTGTAGGTATCTAATACTGTCAGTCAATCTGTGTAGGTATCTAATACTGTCAGTCTATCTGTGTCGGTATCTAATACTTTCAGTCTATCTGTGTCGGTATCTAATACTTTCAGTCTATCTGTGTCGGTATCTAATACTGTCAGTCTATCTGTGCCGGTATCTAATACTTTCAGTCTATCTGTGTCGGTATCTAATACTTTCAGTATATCTGTGTCGGTATCTAATACTGTCAGTCTATCTGTGTCGGTATCTAATACTGTCAGTCTATCTGTGCCGGTATCTAATACTTTCAGTCTATCTGTGTCGGTATCTAATACTTTCAGTCTATCTGTGTCGGTATCTAATACTGTCAGTCTATCTGTGCCGGTATCTAATACTTTCAGTCTATCTGTGTCGGTATCTAATACTTTCAGTCTATCTGTGTCGGTATCTAATACTTTCAGTCTATCTGTGTAGGTATCTAAAATTTCAATGAATTTAGCTCGTTAAAATTCGTATCAGATTTTTGCAGCCAGTCAGAAAAATAAAGATGGGTACCTAGCAATTTTTTAATAACAAATTTTATGATTATTACAAACCAGCTTTTTCCCACGGCATCGCCCGCGTAGACATCGGAAATTATCCAACGGAAATGTACCTACTGCTGGGATAAAATTTATCGTATGTGTTAGTCCAGTTTATTAACTATCTGTGTGCCTTTCACCCCAATCCATTCAGCCATTTTTTCTGTCGTAGTAATACTAGTAATAGCAGAGGAAAAGGATTCCCGCGCCACCGTCAACCATACTTATATATTGTTACGCGTAGTTTTTAATCTGTGATATCTTTTAATGTATTCATTTAAATAATATAATGTAACGGCATCTTTCAATCTAAATGAAATGCCCAATTTAAATCACATATTTTATTGTATAAGGATTCATAGAAATAAATAAATCAAGTAAGTACCGGTATACCTATTATTATAATACCGGTTAAAATTGCTTCGGAAAAAACCATGTAATTTTTATCAAATTCTGCAAGATAATAATGTTTACTGTGGGTCATCCTTATAAGACAGACTTAAGGCTTCTACATACCGGGGCGACTTGTCGCGCGACGTGACACCACACAAAGGCACCGCTCATCCCACGACACGCCGGGCCTTTGTGCCGTGTCGCGTCGCGCAACAGGTCGCGCTGGTATGTAGAAGCCTTTATGCTATCGCGGACTTTTTTGTTGAACTTTTTAAGATGCACAATCCTGTAAAAATAAATTGAATGTATCTCGTATGGTTTACACAGCTCACGCCAGTAAAGCTCCCATGATTGCAATTTTTTTTCCGACAACAATAATAATCGTCATATTTCAGCCAATGTATAGAAAACCTTAATTAATTATATTCGCTAACCTTCATGAATCACTCCGTCTATTGGTGAAAATCGTTTGAAAATCCGTGCAGTGGTTTTTGGGTGTATCGCGTTCAGACATACAGACAGACGCGGCGGGCGACTTTGTTTTATAATACATAAGTAAAGATTAGCGCGCTGTCTGTGTGTCTGTGTGTCTGTGTCTGTCTGTGTGTCTGTCTGTGTGTCTGTGTGTCTGTCTGTGTGTCTGTGTGTCTGTGTCTGTCTGTGTGTCTGTGTGTCATTAGTCATACTCATTATACACTAATTTTACGTTTAAAATAAAGATTTAACAAAATGAGAGGCATTTATCTGTAAATTATAATAAGGGAGGTTTACAGAGATAAAACACAGGAAATACTGTAAAGCATAGGTGTGAAGGTACTCAGAACAAATGTGTAACAATGGAATCTCGTACTAAACCATATGTCAACTATTAGCTAGATGTTTTCTATCTAGCCAGTCTAAGTAAATACATGAAGGTGATATATCTTCAACAAAATTACACATTAAATATTTTAGAAAAATAGTAATTCCTACGAGGTTTGTTTTTTGGGTGCGAAATTATAAAAAAAAATATTAGAAAATCCCTGTAAGGATAGTGATGATGAGTTAATAAATAAATAAATAAAAAACTTCTCCCGCTCTCTCTGGGCGGAGCGGGGGGGGGGGGGGGGCATGTCAAACTTTTACTGACTAAAACTCACCCGTATTCTTGCCTTTGTGCCAGGGCCACGATATCCTTCCGTTTCGGACATACTAGCAACGCTAGGATTGCTACGAGGTCTGGGATCAATTCCAAAGCCAAAAATAGAATTTTTAGAACTTATGTCTGTTTGTCTGAATGTATTTTCTAGCATCGCGCAAATTCTACCGAATAGATTCTGTTCAAATTTTTCATAGATATTCCCTATAAGTCTGGTCAGTCGGTATCTCGGTGGTCGGCCTATTATCACGCCATTTACTTTGGGATGAGCAAAATTTAAATATATTATGTCTGTTTGTTGTATAGTTGTGTGTGAAAAATACAAAAAATCACGATCACTAAAATTATAAAACTAACACATGATACAATAATTATAGAAAATAAAACATTCAAACAATTAAAAAATCAATAATGTTAGCTACTACATACTAATATTACCCAGTCTCACAGTAACTAATATAAAAATTTTAAAACGTGGGTATGTCATCGTCTATCGAATACAGACATTTCTCCAATAGGAACGCTTTGAGTTTTGACTTACATGAGCTCTTGTAAATTATAGTTTTTAAGTCCAATGGCAACCTGTTAAAATCCGCACTGCTTGATATTGAGGACTATGTTGAACAATCCTAAGTTGGGGTATTAAGACGCCAGTGACCTTGAGTGGTTAGCTTGCGTGTTCTGTACTGAGCTCACGCAACGCGTCGTACGTTCAGCCAGTAATAGGACTCGCCCATCAAGGAGCGCTGTCCCCAACGCGTATACTAAAAGATCAATAATTAAAAATGATTGTTAAATTGGTGAAACTTTCAGAAAAATACGCTTGGTAGATTTTGCGCCATTCTCAGTTTTTTATCCGCGTTAGACATAACTTTACAAATTAATTTCACTATGTAATTTATACATAATCTAAAATATTCACACTCTAATTTAACATATATTTTTTTTTAAATCATTAAAACTACTCGTTTAGACGTGATCTTCAGTATAAAATCATTAAAAGTCGGTTATCGTCCCCTTAACGGTAAAATAAAATTTGGCAAGAAGCAAGGTCAAGGTCAAGCAAGATCAAGCACAAGTAAAGGAAAAAGTCCGAAAATACTTTTTTTATTTTTTATTGCGATTATAAACTTACATTTACAGTTGGCAAATTGACTGTGGCGTATATCGATGTATGGGAGAACATGTTTTTCAACTACTATTTTAAGTTTATTTTTGAGATAAATTTATCCCAACTATGGAACCCTTCACTGTGCGTGGTCCGACACGCACTTGGTCAGTTTTTATAGAATATTATGAAAAGTGTGGCTGTTATTTGTAGGTATATATATATTTTTTTCTTTAAAACGTTGCCCCACACTAGGAATTTCTCCTGTATTGTGGGTGCGTTTACAAACATTTAAATTCACATACACAAATAGCCAGACCCGGAACAACTACTTGTAGGTCATACAAATATTTGTTCCGTGCGGGAATCGAACCCGCGACACGCAGCGTAGCAGTCAATCGCTTAACTAACTGCGCCAACCGTGCCGTTACATAGTGGTGTCTTACGACTTCCTCGCGAACGAAGTCGCGGGCAGAAGCGAGTCTAAAAATAATTATAAAACTTTAACTTAATGAATTCAGTAACAACCTGTAGGTATGTAAGCAACCAAAAAGCTTAAAACAGCTTTTTCGGTCAAGGTACCTGCACTTAGTCGCCAAACTGCATCGAATGCAGGTCACAATCAGTTGAGTCGATAAATAAGAAAAAAAAATGTGAAATTATGTATTTATTTTTATAAAACTTGGTTGGTCAATGAACAATAGTATTGTGTAGGGTTGATTCCCGGTGCATGCAAAGGATTAGTGAGTTGTAAGGTTAGTATCTAATATTTTTTTTATAATTTTTCATAATGAAATCAACTGTGAACACAAGCAAACATAAAATTGACACAACAATGACAGTTGCTAATTGCTTTTTTTGCGTCAGTTTGCTAAATTATAACGCCGGCTTCTCGACGGCTATTCATTTATATAATCAACTAACAAACCTGTTAAATTAACAGAACAGCCAAATAAGTCTTACCAATTTGCATTTTTCAAAAGAGGGCAATCCGCGCGATCTATAGAATGTATACATAGATCTATAAATGAAATTAAATTGAAATTAAATTAAATTGATGTACTAACTAATTGATGTACTAACTCTACCATCTTTTTATATCTTAGAAAGTATTTTGTACGTTCGCAAAAACTTAGGAATTTTCAAAATAAGAAGCGATTTCCATAACATAAATACACAAGTAAAGATGAAATTGTGATAATCGAACAAAACCAAGCAAATACTTTCTTATAAAGAGTATCCGCTTGTATAAAAAGTTGCCAGTCAGTTACAGAACTAGCGATGGAAAGTTTAAAAACCCACATCAAACGCGTCCCTAACAAAAAAGCATATTCTAAGATTAAAGACTACGTTGAAGACAAGGAAGTTTGGCAATAGTTCCCTCTGCACATGTGGATTCTCTGGTACCTTATTAACGGTAAAACTATTTAAATGTAACTGCTCCCAAATTACGATGTTTATATTAATTTTATTTTTTTACATACTCCCTTGACATAATCTTTTCATTATTCTTTTTATTTTTATTTTCTTTGTAAAGTATCACAACTGGTGATACTTTATTCACATTATAATCTAGCCTATTAGCTAATAAGTAATTTAAATATAACTTAAACTGATAGGTAACTATAAAGTTATAAGAAATCGTCCAATAGCGTCATTCTTATTCACTATAAGTTAAGGGGAAGACACTTGATTCACGCGTTCTTTATAAAAGTCAGCACTACAGTTTGAGTTCACTTACACTGCACTAAACTAACTCAAAAGGTATTTTAGTCTTCGAACTAAATCAGTGTTGTCGAAGAGTTGGATCGCCTCGACATTCACGTGATGATGAAGTCTGTGTTCATGAGCTTCTGCAATTTTTTCATTATTTGACATTATATACCAACAGTTTTAATTACAACAAGGTTTTTACTTTTACTATTTTAACAATATTTTTGCATCTAGCTTCTGACGTTTCATAAGTGCCCATGTAGGTTAATGTGAAACAAAATATTTTACTTTTGAAGAAAGGCAGTCCTTAACTGATGATAAGGACTGCCTGTCTTAACTGATGATAAGGACTGCCTGTCTTAACTGATGATAAGTACTGCCTGTCTTAACTGATGATAAGGACTGCCTGTCTTAAATGATGATAAGGACTGCCTGTCTTAACTGATGATAAGGACTGCCTGTCTTAACTGATGACAAGTACTGCCTGTCTTAACTGATGATAAGGACTGCCTGTCTTAACTGATGATAAGGACTGCCTGTCTTAACTGATGATAAGTACTGCCTGTCTTAACTGATGATAAGGACTGCCTGTCTTAACTGATGATAAGGACTGCCTGTCTTAACTGATGACAAGTACTGCCTGTCTTAACTGATGATAAGGACTGCCTGTCTTAACTGATGATAAGTACTGCATGTCTTAACTGATGACAAGTACTGCCTGTCTTAACTGATGATAAGGACTGCCTGTCTTAACTGATGATAAGTACTGCCTGTCTTAACTGATGATAAGGACTGCTTGTCTTAAAAATCAAAATATTTAATATAATAAATCAAACTACTGGAGGTCTTTCGGCCATATTCATATTAGCCGTAAGACACTGGACACTGGGGATTGCTGGACATAGGCCTGATGATGGGACCCATGAGGGGTGCGTCTCATAACGTATAAACTCATTTGGTCTAATTTCATTTTATTATCGTTCATAAGATATAATCAACGTGAGATATACCAACTGTTGATATAATTTCTATACATTTAACATTTATTTATTCTAAAACTTATTTCGTATACCGTTATTGGATATAACGTTTATTTAATAGAAAATCATTAGGCCTATCGTTTAAAATATATAATATTGTGATTAATTTGATTGAGCGTGCTGCGGGAGCGCGAGCGGCGTGACAGAAACGAATCGCAGCAAAACCGACTCCACGTAGTCTTGTCTGCCTTACCCCTAGAGTGTTATTTAAAATCGCGTAGGCGCGTAGGGGCGAGGCGGCCCGCGAGCTGAGGAGCAAGCCCAAGCCTTGGTGGTGAGCGTGAAACACATCTGTGACGATAAGCTCGCATGGGACCGCTGGAGCCCTGCAGCGCCGGAGCCATGACAGAAAACATGCCTGCTGCATACTTGCTGCATGCTTGCTTGCTGCATGCTTGCTTGCTGCATGCTTGCTTGCATGCTGCATGCTTGCTTGCACGTTTTATCATATTAGACTAAATAGGTTTTATGTTTTTTGAGTGGTATATCAAACGATTTTATATTCAATGTATGATATGCTTATAAAAATTAGTTGCTTTAAAATTATATCAATCGTTTATTATATTAACTGATCATTATATCAAATAAAATTATAGATTCAGTTGTTATATCTTGTAAATATTAGAGATTTTGTAATTATATCAAATATTACTATGAGGAACCCACCCATGAGGAATTGAGGGAACTCCTCAAAAAATATAGCGATGTTTGTATCTTCATAAATAAGTCAAGCATTTGCATTCAGAAAGTATCATTTGGTAAAGTGGAACTCATGAAGAAGTCAGAACTTCCTGTCACTGTTGATTACATAGCAACTAGTGTTATACGAATTCATGAGGGGTAGGTACCACCCGTACCACAACAAAAAAGTGAACAATAAAAAACTTTTACAAAAAAAATAATGTTTTTCACCTTTTAAAAAATCGTATTCCACTACTTAATATCTTCTAAAATAATCATTTTAATGTTCGTGATAAAGTGGTTTGGGGATTACGTCAAAACAAAAATATACAGGAATATTCCATCTTCTGTAATGATAAATTGTTAGATTTTCCCGAGATTTACTTTGTGTGCCGATAGAAAATGTACTGAAGTCACTCATAGGGCAGGGCTGGATGTAATGTACAGTAATATTGTTAAAAAAATAAATTGCTTAGCAACCACATTACCTAAAGTACCTAATCGAATCGCAACCCGTTAAATACTTATTATTATATTGTCCCGATGGCCATCTGTGGTCTCCATCATCAGTTCCACTTCATCAAATGGCGCTTTCTGAGAGCAAATGCACGAGTTTCTATAAAAAATATCCAAATCGCTATAGGTTTGCCTTTAAAATTTGACAGAAAGGAAGAAAAAACATTTATTGGGACTCGCACAGATCACAAATTAAATAAAACACACTCATAGAAACATAAAAAGAGCAAAACCAAAAATAAAACAAAGTAAACAACACAACAAGTATTTGAGGGTTACCCTCGATTTCCATGGGATCCCCTCATCAGATTCTGATTTGGTGGCAATGGGACCACCTCGGGAGTACTTATACCCTTTCAAACAAAAAAAAAATTTTAGAAATCGGTCCATAATTGACGGAGAAATCGATGAACAAACATAGAAAAAAAAAATGCAGCCGAACATAATTATAACCTCCTCCTTTTTGGAAGTCGGTTAAATATATAAAATATTTGGATAAAGTAGATTTGTTATAATCAGTGTCATATACGCAGAGATCATTTATATGTTTTGAGAAAAAAAATATTTTAGAACATCCGGAGCATCAGGATTTTCGATATCCAACCCAGCGAAAATCCTGATGCTCCGGATGTTCTAAAATATTTTTTTCCCCATCGAACCCATCGAAAATCCGTCCGAAATTAGCTGAACGCACCTGACGCCTCTGCCAAACCCTTCGGGGAATACAGGCGTGATGTTATATTATAAGGGACACGCATCAACGATGTCTTCCTTCGATCCAACCCGTTGGCCCTAAGACCATACTTACTCAGTTTTAAAATTGAATTGGTTTATCTTCTCTTTTGTTCTCCATTTTTAGGGTTCCGTAGTCAACAAGGAACCCTTATATTTTCGCCATGGCCGTCTGTCTGTCTGTCTGTCTGTCCGTCCGTCCGTCTGACCACGGCTTAGCTCAGAGACGCTTAGTACTTCAAAGCTGTAATGTGGCATGGGTATACATAATTATTAATCACGCTGAAAAAATCGTAAAATAAAACCTTGAAAAGCATTTTTTTTTAGGGTTGCCCTTGCACGTAAAATGGGGATGATATTTTTTTTTTCGTCTATACCATATCGTTGGATAGGCTGTTTAAAAATAATATGGGTTTGTCTCAACCATTTTTCAAATCAGGGATCCGTTTGCGTAATATTAAGCTTTATAGTGCCATTTTTTGTTAGAGTCAAGTGTCCGCCCCCTCTGCCAGCTAAATGGTTGGTTATCTGAAAAAATTAATGGCAGTAGTATAATATATAACAAAATTAAAACGAAAACTATCACAGCTAAGTAGGCTTTACAAGTTTACGAGTAATAGTCGACCAACTTAAATTTGCAGTTGGAGAATTGACCGTAACTTATATCGGTGTATGGAAGAGCATGTTTTTCAACTACAATGTTAAGTTTGTTTTTGGGATAAATTCATCTCAACTACGGAACCCTTCATTGTGCGTGGTCCGACACGCACTTGGCCGGTGTTATTAATGTTGTCACCACCGAGCTTCGGACTGCGTATCATCTATATGCTGACGATTTACAGCTTTACTGCCAGGCAAGGTACACATACAACATAAAATATTATCTGATGCGATTGAGGAACTAAAGCGGGACTTAGGTGTGGTTAAAAACTGGTCTAATCGATTTGGGGTGGCGATTAATTAAATCCAAATTCAAATTCAAATCTTTATTGCTTATCACATGTGTGTACAAGATCTTAAAAATAATTATATAGTTCACATGGACCCCTGTCGGGCACAACAATTTTACACAATAATACACAATATGAAAGTAGCATGCTTTAAAATCATTAAGTAAATGGAAATAAATTTGTACGTGCGTCATAATAAAATAATAGGTTATAAGTATTTGGCTAACGTTTAAAACTTAATCAATTCAAATAAATAAATAATATCACATTGTAGTAATATACGTCATTACAAATTGTAGAATTAATTAATTAACCAAGTTGACAGGCTATCATTGTAGGGAGCCCTTACAGTATGAGGAAGCTGAATAACTTAACTGTGCCACCTGTGATGTTCGACAACTCAGTCATCGGGTTTGGCTCCGATGTTAAGAATCTTGGTCTGCATGTCGACACTTGTATTGACTGGCGAAAGCAGGTCAAGATTGTCAGTAAAAAAGTCACAGGAACGGTGCGGACACTATCGGTTGAAAAACCTTCTCCCATCACACATAAAGGCAATGATTATACAGTCCCTAATCTTTCCCATAATTGACTACTGTGGTGTATGTTACTATGACCTGAATGCAGATCTCCTCAATAATTATCTTGATCACCTTCTAAATAACTGCATTCGATTCATTTTCAATCTTCGTAAGTATGATCATTGTGTACGCGCACCGATTTTTTTTTAAATATTGCCCATTCGTCAGCGCAAAGAGAGTTGAAGGCTCTGTCTATGTTGTGTTCCATACTCGACAAACCCACTTCTCCTTCTTACCTAAGTCCCCATGTCCAATACTCATGCTCTGCCCACAGTAAAAATCTTCGTTCCACCAACAATCTTCTTCTACGACTACTACTTCTCACCGCTCTGGTTTCATTCACTCTTCTTTCGTTGTCCAGGTGGTTTTTCTTTGGAATGCGATCTGACCATCAGGATGGCAACCAGTCGGTGAACATTTGAAAAGAAGGACGGGAATATATTGACAAGTTGGCAGAATCATCCCTGCGCCGAATCGTCGTCGTTCGATCGTTATTTCTCCTGACACTGGAATTTGTTTATAAGTATACAGTGTCTACGTATTTTTAGAATGTATTTTTGTTTTTCGAGTTATCTATCCCCTATGTTGCACCTACCATGTTTTGTCTCTGCATCACCCTAAGGTTGACTGGTAGAAAATGCCTCCGGCATTAAGTCCGCCTTTGTACAGTATTTTTTTTACATTGTGAATAAAGTTTTAATAAATAAATAAATGTTGTTTTATGTGAATTCGTCAACAATTTAGGTAAATGCGGTCAAGTTCGGGTCATCCACATACTGGTACATGGCCTTTTAAGTAAAGTCAGGTTACAATAATTACGGTCAAGGGCTAAAGTCACCAATTCGCGGTGAGAAAGCGTAGTGCTCAATGCTCGTCTGCTTAGGGTCTTTGCCCCGCCGCGCTGCATGCCGTGGGACAGTTAAAATTTATATATTTGTAAACTTCAGGAACACAAACTTTGGTTCCGTATCAAAAGGATACCAACGGTATCCTATTAGGTACTAATAATCCACACCATCTGTTTACCCGACTGCCAAGGAAGGGTTATGTTTTTCGTTCGTATCTTGTATGTATATTTGTTCGTAAATTTCTTTATTACCTCGTATCTTCGTATCCTCCTATCTCGTATCATTGCTGTCAGGGGACCGTTCTGTGGAACACTTTTTAACCGACTTGCAAAAAGGAGAAGGTTATAATGTTCGGCTGTATGTTTTTTTTTATATTTGTTCACCGATTGCTCCGTCATTTGTGGACCGATTTGGAAAATTCTTTTTTAGTTTGAAAGGTAAACTTCAGGAACACAAACTTTGGTTCCGTATCAAAAGGATACCAACGGTATCCTATTAGGTACTAATAATCCACACCATCTGTTTACCCGACTGCCAAGGAAGGGTTATGTTTTTCGTTCGTATCTTGTATGTATATTTGTTCGTAAATTTCTTTATTACCTCGTATCTTCGTATCCTCCTATCTCGTATCATTGCTGTCAGGGGACCGTTCTGTGGAACACTTTTTAACCGACTTGCAAAAAGGAGAAGGTTATAATGTTCGGCTGTATGTTTTTTTTTATATTTGTTCACCGATTGCTCCGTCATTTGTGGACCGATTTGGAAAATTCTTTTTTAGTTTGAAAGGGTTCGCTTCCGAGGTAGTCCCATTGTTACCAAGTCACAATCTGATGAGGGGATTCTATGGAAATCGAGGGCAATCTTAAATTTTTATAGGCACACCTATATCGATTTCAGTATTTTTTATAGTAACTCATGCATTTGCACTTGGAAAGCAGCGTTTGGTGAAGTGGAACTGATGATGAAGACCACAGATGGCCACCGGAACTACTTAATAATAAGTATTTCACTGTTGCAATTCGATTAGTCACATTAATATCGTTGCTATTATGCATGTTGCAATTTATGCTCGTCACAATACATATAGGATGAAGTCACCATCAGTTCTCCTGGATTTTACCAGGAGAATTCCTCAACTATTAACGCCCCAGCATCGGGAAAAGCAATATTTAAAAAATAAAAAAAACGTTTTACAAAAAAAATCAAACCGACTTCCAAAAAAAACACGACAAAGTGAAAAATAACCTTCGGAAGTCGGTTGCAAAAAATTTAAATAGATCCAAAGACACCGACTTCCGAAATGAAGGTTATTTTTCACTTTGTAGTGTTCTTTTTTGGAAGTCGGTATTATTTTTTTTGTAAAAAGATTTTTAAGATAATATTTAAAAAATAAATAAAATGTATGGGCATCGAAGATGCGGAATTTCAGTTCAATCAAATTGTAAACGCGTGACTTGAGTCTCGGCACATGCTTGCACGTGATGCTGACGCCAATATATTGCTGATCAGTCAAATATAACATTATATAAATAAAACAATCATTCTGCTAGCTTGCATAGTCGGTATTACAGAGAAAGTACTGATGTCGTCAGTTAATGACACGGAGTTACTTGTCAATGGAGTGATCAAAGTACAATATCGTACAAGCGAGTAAGTGATTCCAAAAGTGACAAAACGAGAGACATAATTTCTCGTAAGTCTGTGGCAGAGTGCTTTATCGGTTAGCTAATTGGTTGCTATAACATAGCCGGAATGTCAATAACGCAACATAAGAAAAAATATTCTTCATAAATAGGTACACATTATGTGTAGTACTACTACTAATATGTATATAATTAGAAACGTTTAAAAGTTATTTCCTCCAACTATTTTCATTGTAATTTTATTTTACTTCAAACATAGTATTTTGGAACCCAAACTATTATAAAATAGATATTTTCTGATATATATATATATATTTTTTTTATTAGGATGGTAGAACTAAAATATGCTAATTATATCTCACACACTACACACCCTCTCTCTTCACACTCTCACCCATACTCACACATATCACACGTATTCGCGCGTTTTGGCCCTGTTCTAGGCATAACAATTATTTATTTACAGTGCTGTTTGTATAATTTTTAGTTACCTTTTATTTTTAATTTTGCATAAATTGTCTACATTTCAATTCCTTATGATAATGATAAGTGGAAGCGCGGAGTCTCCTAACACAAGTAATTCCTTGCTTAAAAGGTGATCTCCAATAAAATGTATCCATATGTCCTTTGTAATTGAAATAAACATTTTTTTTTTCCCAAAGTAGACATTGTTATTCCACGCGAAAATCGGTTTTGAATTTTGCTAAGTGTTTACTTATAAGTGCTTATGACTGTACGCACCTTGTGTGTGCACTGGAAACATGATTAATAATATCTGGTGTCAGCGTAAATACCACAGAATTTTGTCAAATGAGAACATTCACAGTAAGTATCTGCGTATGGCAACACACTGTGTATGGCGATGACGTTTAGGTAGGAGACTCAAGCCATAGATAGCATTCCATTTGCTTTTCAATCTGTGAATGTAAGTATCGAAGGGCAAGAATTTACTCAAACTTGTCTTGATACTTTGTAGTGATTTACATTGTGTCTTGTAAGTACGTGATTTATGAGTGTCAATAATAATTATATTACATTGAAATAAAGGTATTTTTGTACGTTCAGTGGTTGATTTGTTATCGGTAAGTAAGATTTATTGATCAAAATAATCTAAGTACCGTAGTCCGCACGTCTACGGTGACAAAACCAGTATAAGCTGACCTCTTATTCAATTGAAACTCCTAGATCAGATAAAGGTCAAAGTGTGACCATCGAGGAGCGGCCTACTGTACCGGAGGGCCTAGCATAGCACGGCCTAGCATATCACAACCTAGCATAGCACAGCCTACCACAGCACATCCTAAAGGCTTCTACATACCGGGGCGACTTGTCGCGCGACGCGACGCGACACAAAGGCACCGCTCGTCCCGCGACACGCGGGGCCTTTGTGCCGTGACGCGTCGCGCGACAAGTCGCGCTGGTATGTAAAAGCCTTAAAGGCTTCTACAGACCTGCGTGACTCGCGACGCAACACAAATGCACCGCTAGTCGCGCGAGACGCGGGGCCTTTGTGTCGCGTCGCGTGTCGCGCCAGTATGTAGAAGCCTTAACACGGACGCGGAGTAACCGTGATTTCGAACGATTTTTGAATCAAAAATACAAAATAATTATATTCTAAGTATAGCATTTTTGTAACGTTAGATCGATCTGATCAAAAGTGACCGTCTTTCATGAAGGCAACCCATAGATTCATAATATCTTAAATCTAAGTATCCTACTGCCACAGGAAACCCTGGAAGACCAGAACACCATGGATCCAGCGCTAGCAGTGGAACTAAAGGCGCTGTCGTGTCAGAGGGCGATGAACGAGGCGACGGAGCGCGGGGAGTCTGCCGTGCAGCAGTTCTACCGCGGCGCCGCCGTGTTCGTGACGGGAGGATCGGGCTTCCTCGGCAAGCAGCTTATCGAGAAACTCTTTAGGTGAGGATAATTATAACATCTTTCTAGACCAGAAGAAGGCACTCAAAAGGCTATCGAGAGCCACTGCCCTTTAGGTGACTTGTCAACTCTAAGCATAGCCATCCGTTAAAATGTCCCTGCGTGATCGAAACTGAAATGAGAAGATTAACAGTAGAACCAAGTTCGATGAATATTATCAAACTTCACTGGCAGACGGATGGCCGATGGAGTCGAAAGGTTCTGGAGTGGCGGCGACGTACCGGACGGCGTGCAAATGGGACAAGTTTTTGCGATTTGTGACTTTTCTAGTATTCTTACCTCAGTTGGTCTAGAAGCTTTAGTTCGTATAACAAATTGCATCAATTGGCATCTTCAAGCTTTAGGTTTTACGTTACCTCACTGTACCTTTTTTTTTACAAAATCTGTGAATGCTGAAATTAGCAATAAATCAAAAAGTTAAGGACAGTCATTTAAGAACGTTTAACAACTAAAGTACCTGCCTGCCCTCACTGCCCCGTCTCAACAATCCAGCCTGTTACTGTTCATTAATTCTTGCTAAATATGAAATCTTAAATTCTCAGAGCCTGCGATATTGGCAAGATCTACATTCTGTTACGACCTAAGAAAGGGATGACTATACAGGAGAGGGTGGTAGAAATGCTGCAGGATCCGGTGAGTAGGAGATACCAATGTTTTATATCCTAAACATAACATCACGACTGTAGTCCCCGACGGGGGAGAGAAAGGAAATAAATAAAGAAATAGTAGATTGATATACAAGGGCTAAAATTACCCATTACATACGAGGTAGTATAATGGGTTTTTAGCGCCGTGTGTTACACTATACTTTCCACTACGATTGCGAAAAAAATAAATAATCCAATACACCTTAACGGTAACAGGTTTAAAATTATTTTGTTTCCTTTCTCTTCCATTTGCAAATTCGGGTCTCCATTCTCACTAGATGATGAAATAAATATAAAATAAATTACGGTCACCAATTCAATTTGTAATTAGAGAATACAATTCTAAAGACTTGGCGCCAATGCCTTTTGTTAATTTCTTCTGTAGGCGCAACCAAGGAACATTAATTTATACTCACCTACGGCGAAGCCGCAACGCAATGCACGCATTCTACCGAAGAGACCGCCGCTTTTAGATCCATTTTCAAAAAGAAAATGTTTTTCTTTTTTATGAAACAGTAACAAGTCGAGTCTTTATTAATGATTATTTTACTTAAGGTGAATCCGCAGCTGCAGCCCGCGAAATTAAAATTTTCTTACGTTTTTTGCTATAAATTGCAGGTCACTGTCGGGTTGTATCTGTATTACAGTATGCAATCAATATATGTATGTATGTACATCATTATAATCACTAACACAGCTACCTGCGGATTCACCTTCAAAATAATGACTAGGCTCGTTGGTATCGGACAATTTTTTTTTCCTTGAGGAAGATATGCTATTTTAGCCCTTTGATGGGCTCTATAAGCAAGACGAGTGAAAAACTATTTTATTTATTCTGCGCAAACAAAACGCACATTACAAAAATTATATACTCGGTAGCCACAAACCCAGTATTCGAAAAAAAAAATGATTTAAAATTAAAAAGGTTCAATCCTATTATTGATCGAAGGTTCAATCCAATCAATCAACTCAGCCTATCGCAGTCCACTGCTGGACATAGGCCTCTCCCAGGCTGCTAGGTCTTCTGCCTTCCGCACCCAGTCTGACCCAGCCGCCTTCTTAAGGGCGTCGGTCCTAAAAGGTTATTGTTATGAAACCGTTTAGAGACAGCGGTGTATACGTAGCGTAACACCACGAGCTACACCTCGTATAGTTACACATTAAGAGCTACACCTCGTATAGTTACACATTAAGAGCTACACCTCGTATAGTTACACATTAAGAGCTACACCTCGTATAGTTACACATTAAGAGCTACACCTCGTATAGTTACACATTAAGAGCTACACCTCGTATAGTTACACATTAAGAGCTACACCTCGTATAGTTACACATTAAGAGCTACACCTCGTATAGTTACACATTAAGAGCTACACCTCGTATAGTTACACATTAAGAGCTACACCTCGTATAGTTACACATTAAGAGCTACACCTCGTATAGTTACACATTAAGAGCTACACCTCGTATAGTTACACATTAAGAGCTACACCTCGTATAGTTACACATTAAGAGCTACACCTCGTATAGTTACACATTAAGAGCTACACCTCGTATAGTTACACATTAAGAGCTACACCTCGTATAGTTACACATTAAGAGCTACACCTCGTATAGTTACACATTAAGAGCTACACCTCGTATAGTTACACATTAAGAGCTACACCTCGTATAGTTACACATTAAGAGCTACACCTCGTATAGTTACACATTAAGAGCTACACCTCGTATAGTTACACATTAAGAGCTACACCTCGTATAGTTACACATTAAGAGCTACACCTCGTATAGTTACACATTAAGAGCTACACCTCGTATAGTTACACATTAAGAGCTACACCTCGTATAGTTACACATTAAGAGCTACACCTCGTATAGTTACACATTAAGAGCTACACCTCGTATAGTTACACATTAAGAGCTACACCTCGTATAGTTACACATTAAGGCACCGACAGACCGGTGCGGCTCGCGCCGGCTGTAGAAGCCTTTATTATAGAAGTGTAAAATTATTTGTAAAAACACACCTAACAAATAAAATATAATTTATCATTTGCAATTTGCAGGTATACAACATGGTCAGAAGAAAGAAACCGAACTTCGCCGACCGGATAGTGCCGCTGGGAGGCGACGTGTCTGAAACAAGGCTCGGCCTGAGTGACCAGGACTGGGCTACCGTCACCACCCAGGTAAATATGGGATCTCGTCGCTCTTACTTCTGACAAAGTCAAAGTCAAATGATTTATTTCAAATAGGCACCTATAACGCAGTTTTGAACGTCAAGAATTACAAAAAAAAAAATTGAGAAGAATGGGCAAGAAATTCC
Organism: Tiliacea aurago; assembly: GCA_948098905.1. Classification (NCBI taxonomy): domain Eukaryota; kingdom Metazoa; phylum Arthropoda; class Insecta; order Lepidoptera; family Noctuidae; genus Tiliacea; species Tiliacea aurago. The sequence continues at coordinate 15,379,607 of OX402605.1, forward strand.
GTTACTTTTTTAAAAATGTTTCCCAATATTTTGTTTAAACTCAAACTCAAAGCATTTATTTAAATTAAACCATTGACAGGCACTTTTCAATTGTCAAGAAGTCGGTCAGTTACAAATATGAAGCTAGTTGCCCATTCCAAATAGTAGGTTCCTATGGAGAAGAACGGGCAAGAAACTCAACGGACACTCTTTTAAATTAAAATATTGATACAAAATATTAGTTACATCATTCATATTGAAGTTAAACATCTGAGAACGATGCAAAACGTCAGAAGCGTCCGTGATAAAAAGATAAAAAACAGAAAAAAAACAATTCAAAACTAAAATAATTAAAAATAAGCCGTCGCAGCTTAAGTACATTAATTATAATATGATTATATGTGAAGACGATGCACCGGATGCACCTAGAATAAAATTAGGTACTATATCACAATAGGTAAAAAGTATTAAAAATGAAGCAATGAAAAATAACTTGATCGATTGTAATGTATCTCGTTGGTATAAATAAACTTAATTATGAGATAGATGGTGCTCAAATATTTATAAACATCGTAAAAATATAATGATTTCCTAAAAATATAAAAAAAAATAATACGTCCCGTACCTCAACAGGAAAAAACGGAACCCGTATAGGATCACTTCCTCGTCCGTCTGTCTGTCCGTCTGTCTGTCTAGACCCTTTTTCTCTGGAATGCGTAGAGGGATCAAGTTGAAATTCATATCAAATAAAGATCTATACGGTCCCTTGAAGCGCTCAAAAAATCAGCGAAATAAAAAAATACGTCGATTTAATGCGACATATATTTTGATACTCGAAATTTTAAGTTTGTTTTGAGGTAAATTCATCCCAACTACGTATTTCATCGTACGTGGTCCGAAAACGCACTTGGCCGGTTGTTTATTTCTAAAATGTAGTCGGGTAATACTTTCCAAAGAATTTAATTGTTACTCTTACTGGATCTAATAAGTGTGTTTTTTGTTTTATTGTTGTTATATTTTATTGTTTAACAAATTTCTGGACCATGGAGTCCCGGTCTTTTGAAAGGTGAACGAGGGTCCGAAGCCAACTCGCCCCTTAGACAAAATTTAATGGAATGAGGCACCAACCGACGATTATCAGGACTTATTATTATAAGGACAATCCCTGGTTGGTGTAGGGCTATTGCAGGGAACAAAAATAATTATTGGACATGGGTTTGGGTGGCTAAAATAGATTAGTTATCTAAAACTATGGAAGGACTATGGCCCCTGCCTATACTTTGTTTACGCCATGCGCCATGGATTTCTAGTTTGCCATCTAAGCTCAGTACGGATCACATAGTAAACATTGCTCTTTGTTCCAAAATGATAGCTTCGCAATGCAGCCTCGTCATTTCGCCATTGGATCAACGATCACCTTGACCTGCCCTGCACGCTTCCTGCTTTGACGATGATTATTATAGTCGATCATATCATAGATCCGTGCTACATTATTATAGTCGATCATATCATAGATACGTGCTACATTATTATAGTCGATCATATCATAGACACGTGCTACATTATTATAGTCGATCATATCATAGACCCGTGCTACATTATTATAGTCGATCATATCATAGACACGTGCTACATTATTATAGTCGATCATATCATAGATACGTGCTCATTCCAGGTGGACGTAATGTTTCACATGGCGGCGACGACCCGGTTCGACGAGGCGCTCCGCATCGCCACCATGATCAACGTGCGAGGAACCAGGGAGGCTGTATTGCTAGGCAAGGCTTGCCAGAAACTCAAGTAAGTATAGTATTACAGTTGTATTCGGATATGTGATAAAGTCACGGCAGTAGTATGATATGTATACCGAAGTTAAAACAACCGACTTTCAAAAAAACACTACAAAGTGAAAAATAACTTTAATTTCTGAAGTACGAGTACGAGTCGGTGTCTTTGGAACTGTATTTTAGTTTCATGCCACCGATTTGGTGTAGTTTTGCCGGAAATCGAGATAAACCATTTTTCACCCTTAAAAACTCACCGCCATCCGCTTCCCGACCGAGCATCAGATCGCCCGTAAATTATTTTGTCCTTTAGTTTTTGTTATATTCTCTTCCTTTTATTATAATTTATAATCTAAGTCGCTGCGAATCTCTTATTATCTCTTATCTCTCTCTATTTAAAAATATTAATATCATGACGGTACCTTGCCAATTCATTAATGAAAATATTATGTATGTAAGGAAAAATCTACATCTTTTTAATAAAATAAGTGATAGACATAATTTTAATACTAGAAATAAAGACAAAATAGATCAACCATTTTTCAGGTTATCTAAAGTACATACATCTTTTATGGGGTACTGTGTTTAATGTTACAACAAAATACCTTGTGATATATTGCAACTGAATGAAAGAAAATTTAAAACTCATATTAAAAGAACACTTTGTAAACAAGCATATTACAAATTAGAGGATTATATACAAGATAAGAATGCTTGGAAACATGCTGGCCCTGCTCCATAGGACAATCTAGAGTCTAGACAAAATCAAACAGGTTGCTATTTTAATTGTATAATTTATTCTTTTTATGACATTTATTTTAAATTCTGTGATTACCTTAACTCACACTGATATTGTTATTTTTTAGGAAATCGTACCTATATATTTTTTAAATTTTTTGTAAATATGTGAGCACCATGTATCTATCACATAATTAATTTATCTGTCATTGCTTCATTCTTAACTCTTTTTATTACCTATTGTGGTATAGTAATTTTATTCTAGGTGCATCGTCTTCACATATAATTATATAATTAATGTACCTATAAAAATATTGTACTAGATTTTAAAAGAGTACCGGTGGAGTTTCTTGCCCATTCTTCTCCATACGAAACTACCTTTTGGAAGGGGCGACTAGAATCAATTCTATTTTTTTGTAAATATTGACGTTCAAAAGTGCCTTTTATGTGCCTATTTGAAATAAACAATTTGACTTTGACTTTGACTTTTCCAATGGGTTTCATTCATCCTACTATATTTTTTTTTGGTTTCAAAAACTATCTACCCTGGTTTATTTCAAGGCCCAACACAACGAATCCCGAGGTACTCTATCATACTACTATCTACTCTATCATACAATATACTCGTAACGTTCCCTCTATTATTATTTCGTGACGAAATTTAAATTATATACAGGGTGGATTTTTGAGATGAGGCAGTAAGGGCAGCTGCCTTAACCGTTGTAGCTACAGGAAAACGGTCTTAAGAGCGTTTACACGTTACGGCATGCCATACAAACGTTCAAGCCCTTGTTTCTCGAAATTACTGAATCGATTTTAATGAAACTTCATACGCATAAGCAGGATACAAACGTCTAAAAAGTTAGTAAAGAACATTTTCGAAATGTCTTGATTAAAAAAATCTTTTTACAAAAAAAAAGCAACCGACTTCCAAAAAAAACACTACAAAGTGAAAAATAACGTTCATTTCAGAAGTCGGTGTCTTTGTATCTATTTTAATTTTGCCACCGACTTCCGAAATGAAGGTTATTTTTCACTTTGTAGTGTTTTTTTTTGGAAGTCGGTTTTTTTTTTATAAAAAGATTATTTATTTTTCACTTTTTAGTGCTTCATATGCAATGTATCTAAGTTACAATAGCCTAATGTCAACTGTTCATCACCTTTTACAAAATATTGCTTTTCCCGATGCAGGGGCGTTAATAGTTGAGGAGATATCCTGGTAAGAACCAAGAGAACTGATGGTGACTTTACCATATGCATTGTGACGAGCATACATTGCTTAGCAACCATATTCGTCATTTCTTTTTTCTGTGACAAATAAAATTATTTTTCTTTCTATCTTTCTATATTAAAGTGTCTAATCGAATCGCAACAGTAAAATACTTATTATTAAGTAGTTCCGGTGGCCATCTGTCTTCATCATCAGTTCCTTTGACGGCACGGTTGGCGCAGTGGTTAAGCAATTGACTGCTGCGCTGCGTGTCGCGGGTTCGATTCCCGCACGGAACAATTATTTGTATGACCTACAAGTAGTTTTTCCGGGTCTGGCTATTTGTGTATGTGAGTTTAAATGTTTGTTTGCACCCACGATACAGGAGAAATTCCTAGTGTGGGGCAACGTTTTAAAAAAAAAAAAAAAAACAAAAGTTCCACTTCACCAAATGGTGCTTTCCGAGTGCAAATGCATGAGTTACTATAAAAAATACTGAAATTGTTAAAGGTGTGCCTATAAAATTTGAGGATTGCTCTAGATTTCCATGGGATCCCCTCATCAGATTCTGACTTGGTGCCAATGGGACCATCTCGGGAGCATAATCTTTAAAAAAAAAAAATTGACGGGGAAATCTGTGAACAAAATTAAAAAAAAAACAAACACAGCCGAACATATAATAGAACGTCCTCCTTTTTGGAAGTCGGTTAAAAAATATGACGGGTTGGCCGCTCTTATGGCGTGAAAACGTAACAGACGTAGGATTTACTTTCGCACTTACAAAATTAGTATGGATTTAAAAGGTTTTACGCACACCACCACTAAAATTGCGCCTTATTAAGGCGAAGGGAAAAGTTCATTAGACGCGCACGTTGCTATAAAGATAATGCCAGGCGAGCCTAAGCACAAGCGTCTACTGGGCACACACTCGTTTCATTGTAGAGGTCATCCATCGCTCGAGATCTAGGTAAGAGCAAGCTAATTAATAATAAAAAAACATACGGGGCAGTCTTTGAGGACTGCCGATAGAAGTGAAAACAGTATACATAAAGCTCATGGAAAGCGTTCGGAGACGATGACGCGAGTCCCGTGATTTTTGTTCACATAAAAAGTGCTCAACGCGCCTAAAGAAGTTTTCACTTCAAAAAATCCATTCGTTGACTAATAAAATGAACATTGTTGAGCATAGGGTTCTAGGGGTTCTAGGGGTCGGGCAGTGTTATTGGGCCATACTAGCAGCCCGGATTTGTGTCCGGTTGATGGCGATAGGCTCGCCCTACATGGGACTTAAACTTAACTGCCCAAATGTGTGTACTAACAAATGTGTGTACTAACAATTTCGGAGAATACATAATATTTTGTCAATGTTCCAGATCATTCGTATACGTCTCGACGACGTACGCCAACGCGACGGACCGCTTCGTGGAGAAGGAGGTGCTGGAGAAGTTCTACGAGAGCCCGGTGCCGCCCGAACTCATGATCAACATGGTGGAGACCTTCGACCAGGAGAGGTTTGAGGCTATTGCCAAGAAGTGAGTACTAGTTTGTTCTAAGAGAATATAGGTACTTTGTTTATGCAATTTTAATAAGTTTTCTCTAATTTAGATCTATTCGCTTTATCCGTTGGAAAAGAAAGATGTTCTTTACACAATCAGAAAATATTTGAATAATCTTTGATCTCTCTAGTTTTCCTTAGCCGAACATTATATTTCATGCAATTATCTACGTGTATTCTGTCCGACTTTTATTTCATTAACACTTGGTCTTTTTGTGTATCTGCTGAGAGCGTTGTTGGTTGTACATTTCAATAACCTCCTAAGTTTGATTTATTTGTGATATAATTATTATACTGTGTAATTATTAATTGTTCCGAATATATAAAATAAAATAGCACCACACAAACTACTGACACCTTGACCGTAGGTGAGTGAGTACCTACATAATGTTCCGTGCACCTGCTCGTGCAGCGCACTTCATATAACATCTCGTGACTCTTCACTTTTCATCTAATATTGAACTGCTGTAAGACGGTATGGTGACCCCCCGATTGTTCATAATATATATGTCTCATAAAAATTCTGGCAAAACAGCTGCAGATATTAGTATCTAATCATTTTGAGAGTTCCGATCATCTAAGTAAACGGAGGCTTAGAAGATATTTTTTTTATTTTCCAGTCTCATCAGCGGGTACCCCAACACATACACTTTCGCGAAGGCGATAGCTGAGGAGGTGGTGAGGAGTAGAGCTGGTGGTATGCCCATCAGCATTGTAAGACCTGCAGTAGGTAAGAACACACTTAACATAACATAACGACTGTAACCCCGAAGTGTTCGATAGAGGTGTATTTGTAGTACACTCACATTTCGTCAGTTATGTACTATATTCTAGGCTATACACTATTAACTGGCACATTACTATTAAAACCTTTACGTAACAACCTTCTTTGAATATCATAACTGGTATTCATTTACATCCGGTTAGACTGGAAGCTGAACCTAAATAGAGAATAACGGGAAAACGCTTCGCGGATTACCTTTGAATATCATACGATCAGGGCTTGAAATGTTAAACACTTGATTTGTATAATTTCAGTGATCTCCTCGTACCGCGAGCCGATGCCAGGTTGGGCTGACACCAGCTGCGCATACGGCGCCAGCGGGGTATGTAGTGATATCTATTAGCACTAAATGCTTCTTTCTATAATCTGAGACTAAATGGAACTAAACGTTGTAAAACAGATAATAAAGCTGCTCTTACCATGGGATTTTTTAGCAAGTATTGCCTGACAACTAATGTTGCCAGAGATAACAGAGCAAAAGTGGTAGTTTAATTCCTAATAAAACTAGCTTTAATTGTTTCGGTAATAATACCTCTAATTGCCCAATATATTCTGCATTGCCTAATTTATTGACTAGTTTATTAGTTGCTCCAAAACGCTACGTAACCTCTTCTGAACCAGCCTATTTGGCGCGAAAATGGGTGTGCGCCACGAACAAACTGAATCAGTCGGACTGAATCAGACCGATTGGTGAATCTCGCATAATTAACATCGGCCTCATCGGCCTCATTGAGGCCGATCGGCGAAAGAGAGGATAATTATTAGGTATGGTTTGGTGATCTCTCTAGAAACAATAAATTGCTATTTGTTGACATTGTAGTAAATGGCTTGATGCTGTCTTGACATCATAATTTGACCAATATTGCTCCGAACTGAATTGTTCCTTAACACTATATTATTAGCACATAGGTACACAAATAACACTACATAGCAGATTTAAGACACAAATGCCATTTAACCACCATAATTATTTCCGCCTATTCCAGCTCATCCTAGGTCCAGCCACAGGCCTGATCCACGCGACCTACGCCGGCGACAACGCCCGCTACTGCCTGGTACCGGTGGACTACGTGAACAACGCCATCTTAGCGGCCGGCTGGCACACTGGCACTAAAAGTGACACAGACGTCAAGATCTACTCCGTGTCTAGTGCTAGGAACCTGTTTCATTGGCGTGAGTATGACAAGTCGGACGGTACTCGGCATAGCCTGTGTACAGTTGACGTCGTATAGGGTATTTATAATAATATACTTATTGAGTGTCCAAGTCAGCCCCTGCCATTTTATCCATGTATCTATACTAATTACTATAGGCTTCTTGGCTTTTGGCTTTCTGGGTAAGCTCACTCCATCGTCGATTTTGTCTCTGTCACTTCTGCCCTAGACAAAGGTCAAGAGCAAACCCATCCTAAATAATAAAAAATAAAAAAAGAGAGAGACCGAATTTTGTGAGTTTGTGTATAATGTAGTGGGTAACCTCGGGAACCACAGCTACTATTTGAAAAATTATCATTTGGAAGATAGGTACATTATACCAGATGGAGATAGATTCAGATTCATTTTATTTTGCAAAAACGTGTAGATAATATACATGGTATGATGCTTAATAAAGTTGTATCAAGGTATTTTTTGGCTCAACAAGTTCGACCATGGCTGGTGTACAAATTAGGTCGAAAGACAATATTATTTCAAAATAAAGATACACAAACTAAGAATACAAATAAATAAAAATTAACAATATTAATACTTGTATAAAAAATAGGTTTATTGTCATACGATTCAAAATAAATAGAATAGATTCAGTCAATACCTTCAAAGCGATTTATCATTTAAAAAATCGTTAACATTATAAAAGGCTTTTCCTGACAGTATTTTTTAAAATGTTTTCTTAAACTGGTCTGTATTTAATTTCTTAACACAGTTAGGATATTATTATAAATTATTGGCGCTCTGCATACAACGCTTTTATACAGTAGCGCTATCTTAGCTGGCTGAACACGAATTTTACTATTATCCCGGCTAGGGTTGCCAGGCCTTAAAACCGAAAAGCCGGACAGACCAGCCAGTTTAGCCGGACATTTGGGTAAAAAGGCCGGACTCTCTTAATTTTTTAGTCTTAGTAGGTAACACGACAACTTTTTTTAAAGTAAAACAAGGCTTTTTTATCATTTACCATAAAATCTTCTTATCTTCTCATCAGTCTTCTTTATTATTAAAGCGGAAACCGACACATGACAAAATATATTTAAAAAATTGTCAATTTTAAAAAGTTGGACAGGCCGGACGCCATTTAATTTGGCCGCACTCGCAACCAAAAAGTCTGACTGGGTCCGGCTTTATCCGGACGCCTGGCAACGCTAATCCCGGCGATTACATGTTATAATATCCGATATTCTAGGAAACAAAATATGGGGATTGTTTCTCACACAATATAAAGTGACGGAAATGTGAGTAATTTATGCTTTGTAAAAAGTGGCTTACAGCTCTCCGTACTTTGGATACCGTACATGGCACGTAGGCATCGCTTTTGCATTATAAATCCATATCTTTATCTTTTGATGAGTTGTCCTAAAAGATGTCGCCATACCTATCTGAGGACAGACTGATTCAACAAGTCCATACCTATCTGAGGACAGACTGATTCAACAAGTCCATAATATAGCCATACCTATCTGAGGACAAACTGATTCAACAAGTCCATAATATAGCCATACCTATCTGAGGACAGACTGATTCAACAAGTCCATACCTATCTGAGGACAGACTGATTCAACAAGTCCATAATATAGCCATACCTATCTGAGGACAGACTGATTAAACAAGTCCATAATATAGCCATACCTATCTGAGGACAGACTGATTAAACAAGTCCATAATATAGCCATACCTATCTGAGGACAGACTGATTCAACAAGTCCATAATAAGCCAAGAGTAACATAACAGTGTTGATGGATGGAGCAAGTTGGTACAAAGCATAATTGTGATTGACTACTGATTTTTTTACATAATTTCTCAATGTGTTCTTTCCAATTTAGTTTACTGTCTATATATAAACTGAGAAAACGGGCATTAGTTACTTCATTTATAGTGTAATTGACATGAATCACATTTAATGAATTATGCAATCTTTGTCCAAAGCATTCGTCCAATTTATAATTTTATTATAAAATGTCCTTACATGCAATTCAAACTGTACTGTCATCATCAAATAATGTCATAGGTTGCATCATTGCCTTTGGCAAGTCGTTGATATCAATAGTAAATAACGGCGGCCCTAACATACTGCCTTGAGGAACACTTATGCGTATACATACGGTGTTGAAGAAAAGAAGAAACATTCAGCTCCTAGGAGCTGAATGTTTCTTCTGTTTTTGTTTTGGGATTCACTAGTTATTACTGTTATCTGTTGTCGATTCGTTAAATAGGATCGAATGAAATCTAAAACATTGCCTCTTAAGCCGTATGCGTCACGTTTACTGATTAGTGTAATATTATGATCTACATTATCAAATGCCTGTGGCATATCACAATAAATAGCACAAACTGGAACTGTTTTGTCAACATGGCAGATAACACTTTGGATGAATATTCATAAATGGAAATATTTTTGGTTTTATTTTGTTGAAAGCTCTTTTGTTCATTGGACAAAATGTTATTTTTTTCAAGATATGAATTGATTGTTGATTGATTATTTTTCAATATTTTTTTAATCAAGAATAATATTTTTCTACATGCGGCCCTAGTATTACGCCTAGATTCCGATCTCTGAAAATAATTAAGTATGTAAAAACTTAAAATATCCCTTGAATGTAAAACTCACAAGCTTACAGTATAAATTGTTACTTTGTAGTACCTATATTATAGATAATAAGTATAAATATAATTTCCGAACTCACTAGCCATGTATAAGCTATCAAAGGCTTCTGTGGTTTTTAGCATAGTTATTAACTCTGCGATATATATTTTTTGAAATTAATAAAAAACTAAAAATTAAGTTCACCGAAAATAAAACCTACCGGGGTAGGTAGGTAGGGTAGGTATTCTTTTACCCATAAGAAAGTCACGTTATCTGTTAGTGTCATAGAGTAAAAATGTTAACCGGTTTCGTATTTTTTTAATAATTACAATAGTGTAGGCCTATAATTCACCATTAATTGTTTACTTTATTTTTTGAATAAATGTTTTATATCTGATAGTGATCTTGTGGAAATATTTCAGTTGTTACCTATCGACAAAGTTCATATTGTGACTCAGGTGATGGCATATACCTATCCTCATTTACTGCTTTAATTATTTTAGTAGAAAAGCCATCGTATCCTACACTGTTGGTATTTTTTAGGTTGTTTATAATTTTATTAATCAGTTAGGGTGAACTTGGTGCAAGAAACATTGAATTTAATTGGTTATTCATTAAAAACGATACATTTTTCCCAGTACCCGGATGGGGCTTGACTTTTTCAATAAAATTATTATTGAATGCGTTCGCTATTTCTGTTGGATTATTAAAGACGTTGTTTTCATCAATTTTTATATTATCAATGGATTATTTTGGGGTGTTAAGTCTCGTTTTGTTTATAATCCGCCACGCGCGCTGTTTTAGTCTTATTATGAGATGTCATTATTTTATAGTTATTTTGCACACGTTTTGTTAGTTTTATATATTTTTTTAAGATAGGCTAATATATTATGTAAATATATAAACAACTTAAGTTATGATCACGTTATGATGATATTCGTCCATTTTGAGAGCAAAATATGCAAAACTAAATAGAATCATAAATAGATGCAATCAATTTAAGAAACAACAAAAACACAGTTCCAATAATGCTAAACTAAGGAAAGAACGTGTTTTTCTAATAAATAAATTAAAAAACTATCAAATTAAATTAGAAGACAGTACAAACATTTATCAGATTGACACTCAACAATTACAGTCTGAAATTAATGTACTTGAAGAGTCACTACGTTTACTTCATATTAAGTATGTGAGCTCTCAAAAACTAATAAAGGAACACATCCTTGCTGCAAACGAGTTAGTGGAAATGTGTAATGATGAGGCAGACAGATTAGACCCGCTGACTCTCAGCACCACGCAATTTTCTTGTCAAAGGGCACCTAACCTTGAGGCTCTCCAACCTGAGGCAACGGAGGACCCGTCCCGGTCTGGAGGAGCTCGGGAGGGTTCACATTAAGTAGCACTGACAGAGACTTCTTCACTCCCTTGTTCTAGTAAAGTTTGTTATTGTTAAATTATGTTTTCTGATAGTTTAGGGAGAGGGTTAGGTAAATTATTAAGTAACAACCTGAGTCATTCTGCTGTTAATTATTGTATGCCTGGGAAATCCTATGAAGAGATAATGGCTTCAGTAACTAGAAAATAATTTGATTCAAATGCCATTATTTCTATATTTGTAGGTAATAGTACTAATGTAAAAAAAGATGACATCACTGACAATGTCACTGAACTCTTAAAGATTAGTTGTCAGAAAATAATATTGTGTGCTTTTCCATACTTTCAGCACTTGTCAAGTAGGCAAATTCATAATATACTTATGCTAAATAACCACATGCAGTTATTAGTTACTCACTATAGTGACAAGCTTATATTTTTTGGTACCAACACTTTTGTTGAGAAATTAAAATCGACTAGGGATACAGCGTATCTGCCTATTAGTTTTAGACGTCAAATAGCATGGCTATTAGTTTTTATTATAAACTCAGACATAAGTAGTATGTCGAAGTCTGCTGTTATTAGCACCAAACAAATTAGTAATGATACTAATATTAAGATAGCTAGCTTTAGTAATTTACACTAGTCAGTAAGACAACAGAAGGTACCAGTAACAGTGTTATTAATCTCACCATCAACAAGGTATCTTCTAGCACTTAATTAGTTAATTGTAAAAAAGGGGCTAAGCAGAATTCCTTGAAATTGTTTCATCAAAATATTCAAGGTTTTTCTTCCAAACAATTAGAAATAGAATTGTTTTTAGAAAAAACAATGTTTGATATTATTTGTATAACTGAACACTGGTTGAAAGATTACGAAATGCTAATTAATTATAATAACTATAATGTGGGCAGTTGTTTTAATCGAAAATCCATGCTGCGTGGAGGTTCACTAATCTTAATTAAAAATTGTATAAAATCTAAGACTCGTAAAGACATAGTGGAACTATCGGTTGAACATAGCATTGAATTGTCATGTGTTGAGCTAGATAAGCATTTTATAGTGTGCGTTTACAGACCCCCAAATTATCTAAATTACTCTATATTTGAGTCAGTAATGGAAGAGGTTTTAGCAAAACTTGCAACTGGTAAGAAATCAGTAATTATTTGTGGTGACTTCAATATTAATATTTTGGAAAATAATTCAAATAGCAGTAGATTATTAAGCCTCTTCAAATCATTTAATCTGTAAAATGTGTTTTTTGAACCTACGCGAATAACTACAACTACTGCAACATGTATTGATAATGTTTTTTGTTGCTGTGACTATTTAGATAAAGCCATTGTAAATTATCTCCCTTCGGATCACAGTGGTCAAACCGTTACTTTTGAGTCCAACACACCATTACAGAAAGTGCAGATACAAACTAGGCCAATAACATCGGGTAATTTAAATAAATTTAATAGCACTTTAATTAGCACGTTAAGTGCTCATGGCCTAAGTATGAACAATGGGAATATTTTGTATGAAGAATTCTTTTCATTAGTGCAGAGTTCAATAATTATTTTAAGAAAAAAACTAAAACTATTTGCCCCAAGTTTTTATTCAGTGACTGGGCAACTAAAGGTATCAGGAAGAGTAGGGAAAGATTATTTGAACTGTATGGCCTTAAGACGTATATAAACACGGAAACTTTTAATAAGTATGTTGGTACTTATTCTAAAACTTTTAAAAATGTCTGCAAAGCGGCTAAAGCTTCATACATTAGCAATAAGGTTAAATCAGCAGACAATAAAATAAAGACAGTTTGGAAAATAATTAACAATGAAACGAACAGGAACAAAAGACATAATACTGATTACACACTGGAAACTTCCCGCGGTCTCGTTAGCGATAACATTAATGTTGCTGAGGAATTTGCAACTTTCTTTACAAATATTCCAATTAAAACTACAGAAACTTTAAATTCCTCTCCCTCACTTGCTATTGATCTATTAAAAGCGAATGTTTCAGCTTGCCCTGTGGAATTTAAATTGAAACATATAAACCCTGTGGTCGTTGTAAAGACTTTTAAGCAACTTAAGATTAAAATTACCGAAGATCTGTGGGGCATGTCTACTAAAGTTTGTCAATCCATTATTGAGACAATTGCACCATATCTAGCTTTAATATTTAATTTGTGTGTAGATCAAGGGATATTCCCAGATTTAATGAAGTATAGTAAAGTTATTCCACTTTTTAAATCCGGTGACAGCAAAGACACTAATAATTATAGACCTGTATCGGTTTTGCCTGTTTTCAGCAAGGTGTTTGAAAAAGTAATGTTAAATCAAATGCTCAATCACTTCAATCGTAATGACATCTTACACGATCAACAGTATGGTTTCACCAAAGGACGTTGTACAACTGACGCCGGTGTCACATTATAGAAACACATTTTTAACGCATGGGAAGAGGCACAAGACGCAATAGGCATCTTTTGTGACCTTTCGAAGGCATTTAATTGCGTGAATCACGAAACACTGCTCTTGAAACTTGAGCATTACGGAGTGTGGGTAAACTTGCGCTTAACTTAGTAAAATCATATTTGAATGATAGATTGCAGCAAGTTCAAATAAATGGTGTGAATTCATTGGGTTTAATAGTCAAAATGGGGGTACCACAGGGCTCAATATTGGGTCCGTTCCTCTTTTTAGTATATATAAATGATTTACCTCATTTACTGAAAAACCGACCACAAATGGTGTTATTTGCTGATGACACATCACTGATTTTTAAAGTAAGCAGACATGCACAGGAGATTGACGACGTAAATAACGCTATGATTATGGTCCATAATTGGTTTACTGTAAATAATTTGGTATTAAATGAGAAGAAAACTAAATGCATAAGATTCGCGTTACCGAATGTTAGAAGTAGTGAATGTCACGTTGTATTGAACAAAGAGATACTAGAATTCGTCGAAAAAACTGTTTTCCTGGGAATCCCGCTTGACTCTAAGCTGCATTGGAGTCCTCACTTAACATCACTTGCAGGGCGGCTAAGTTCAGCCGCCTACGCTGTTTGGAAAATTCGCCAATTAACAGACGTGGATACAGCGAGACTGGTCTATTTTAGTTACTTTCATAGCATCATGTCTTACGGTATTTTGCTGTGGGGACGGGCTGCAGATATTGTTTCTATCTTTGTTCTGCAAAAGAGGGCTATCAGAGCCATCTACAACCTCCGCAGACGCGACTCTCTAAGGGAACTGTTTAAAGAAATTAACATCATGACGGTACCTTGCCAATATATTTATGAAAATATTATATATGTTAGAAAAAACCTACATCTTTTCAGTAAGATAAGTGACAGGCATAATTTTAATACTAGAAACAGGAACAAATTAGATCAACCACGTTTCAGATTGTCAAAAGTACACACTTCTTTTATGGGGTATTGTGTAAAATGTTATAATAAAATACCATTCGATATTCTTCAACTAAATGAGAAGAAATTTAAAACATGCATTAAACGCACACTATGTAGACAAGCATATTATAGGTTGGATGATTATATCGTAGATAAAAATGCTTGGCTTAATGCTGGTCCTGCTCCACAACCACTTGGTCTCACTTGTTAAAATTATAGTATTTGGAAGAGATGCTTCCCCCCTTTTTTATGTTCTGACATTACAATCATATTTATTATATAAAATGTACTTAATCAAGTTTTAGTTGTTGAATACTTCAATAGGTAATTATGTTTATCTTTTTGCTAGTGAAATTTTATTTATCTTTGAAATGCATTGCAAGCTATAGTTTTGTATAATTTAAAAGCATTTTTAAATTTTTTGTAAATGTGAGTACCATGGAGCCGTTTATTATGTTATGATGTATGTTGACTTAAAAAAGTTTGGCAGTTAAGAGTATGTCATGCTCACTTAAATGTCTCGCTGATGATGGCGCGTGTGTTGGATCATTCGGTTCCCTACAAAATGGTTGAGCTGGATGGTGCTGATCCACGCGTCATGCTCGTGAACGGGCGCCGTCAGTTGTGACTGGTCTTCTCCTATCTGCCAGGGCTTATTTGTAATATTTTATATGGTTTTTTAAATAATTTATATGTATTTTTACATTGTTCTCACATATAGAAGCGACAAGAATAATGTACCCAGGATTTTGTAATATCTTGATTTAAAAGAGTGTCCTTGGAGTTTCTTGCCTATTCTTCTCCATAGAGATCTACGTTTTGGAATGGGCAAATAGCATCAACTTTCTGACTAACTGACCGACTCTTTGACAATTCTAAAGTGCCTGTAATTGGTTTAATTGAAATAAATGCTTTGAGTTTGAGTTTGAGAGCTTCCACGCCGTGCGCTGCGTATAAATATTTAGAGTTACACGAAAATAATGGATTCTCATTCCAAAGCTAAGTTTCCTATGGAGAAGAACGGGCTAGAAATTCCACGGACACTATTTTAAATTATTGTCACAACCTATTTACCTGTTAACTTTAGTTTGTTTTGATTTTGTTTTAATTTGTTTGTTTTAATTAAGTTATTGTTTTATTTAGTGCAACTTTATAATAAAGTCTTTTATTTCTATTTTTCTGTTTTGTAAGTTACAACAATGTTTTGTGTGCATGCAGAGTTTACCTATAAGTGATTGTTACACTCTATTCTAATTTGTTGCTTCGTTTTCATTTGCATACACCAGTATACAATTGTTGGTGAAACAACGTTAAAATAATCCAACAATTCCAAAATAAAGTACTCAGGGACGCTGTAAATGCACCGGTACATTAGAAATGACGACCTCCACCGAGACCTTAAAATGGAACCCGTCACCACCATCACCCAAAAATTTGCTGAAGCCCACGACACAAACTTCACTGACATGTGAATTTTGAGGCAATTCAGCTGCTAGACAACACGGACATAGTGCGTAGGCTAAAGAGAACTAAACCATTTGAGTTAGTGTAGTGTATAAATAGTTGTGTGCTATACATTATAACACATGAACAAAGTGTTTTTATTAATTATCAGACTCTAAGAAAGTGCTACGGAATTGTGTAAAAGTGCAAATTGACACTATTCTTAGTTATAACGAAATCAATCACGTAAAATAATAAGTTAGAGTTAAATTGCTTATAAGTCTATTAGGCTAGATTGTAATAAATTATTAAGAACTTTAGTTTTTATTAATAAAGGAAAAAAAAAATTGTTGGTGAACCAAATAAATAAATAAATATTGGTTACATGATTCATGTTGAAATCATACATGTGAGAACAATGTAGAAAGACGTGTACGTTAAAAGCGTCCGTAATAAAAGATGAAAACAAAAAATAACAATTGAAAAATTAAAATAAGTTAAAATAAGCCGTGGCAGCTAAGAAATTACCAGTCAGATCTGTTATTTTAGAAAAAACCACGCGGGTGAATCTTTGGAAAGCAGCTAATCTTTAAAATAAGTAACAGTATTAGTTACATTCATATATATTTTTTAATTTAGTCAAATGCCTATTTACTAAGAATTGTTTAATTAAAACTTCATGTGTGATAGCTTTTCTTTGAACTTATGATAAACTTTTGTTCCCAGGTCCCGTCTCAACCAAGATCCGTGAGATAGGCCACGTGCTGCCCACCCCGCTGGCCGTCTGGTACATGTTCATCATCAACACGGCCAACAAGCCGCTGTTCGTGATCCTCACGTGGCTGCTGCATTACATCCCCGGCTACATACTGGATGGCGGCTGTGTGCTACTAGGGAAGCCGCCAATGTAAGATGCAAGGATATTTTGGCACGTGGTCAAAATCAGAAGTAACATCACCATCTTGTATCTAGGGCTCCCTACCTCAAAAGGAAAAAACAACAGTCTTCCAAAAAACTCACAAAATACAAATTAATTCACGGAACAATTTTATTTCTCGAATGTTTACCACCAGCGGGCAGCATCCCTCTGTCACTGTCACTCAAGTGTCAAAAGATCCTTGTTGGTTCATTCAACATTTATTAGAGTTTCAACAAATAACTACATCCCGCCGCTTTGATGTTTACATTCAGCCGTTCAGATTACGAATCCGAATACCGAATACATTCGTGTATTCGGCCTGTCAAGTCAGTTTTGTCACACCATGTGAAAGAGCATCCGTTTTTTCAAGACAAGTTTTCTTGTGATTCGTTTTAAAGATTCGGTTTAATAACAGACAATTTTCTAAACTTGCAGGTTCATCAAACTGTACAACCGTGTCTACAGAGCTTCCATGGCCCTCTCCTACTTCACGACCCACAGCTGGGTCTTCAAAGATGACAACACTGACAGTCTGTACCAAACTTTGTCGCCTGATGACAGACTCATCTTTAACTTTGACACCACTGACATTAATATCATGGAATACGTCACGTTGTGGTGCGTGGGGCTCAGGAAGTATCTGATGAAGGATGGCATCAAGGATACGGAGTATGCGAGGAGGAAACAGTATTGGTTACATAAGTTACATTATGTGGTCGCTGCGTTGTATGTTTTTGTGCTGTATAAGGTTTTTAGTTCTGTTCTGTATGTTGTTTTTTATGTTTTTGGTTGGGTTTAAATTGTACGGTTTTATTTATTTGGCTAATGTAACTATTTAATTAATTATTTATTAAATATTTTGATAATTTAGTATTTAGTTTATTTTTTTCTTTAAATGTAGGTATAGAAGATTTTGTTCAGTCAACCGCTCGTCTCAGATAGTAAACAGTTTTGATTTTGATAGAACCTTTATTTTGAGGCAGTACCCGCAGTGCTAGTGTTTTTCCCCCCTTTTTCAGGAGTGGCTAGGGAGGAGCCACGGCGTCCTCACCTTCCGCCTGACGCAGGTCCTCACCGGACACGATTGTTTCGGGAGGTTCCTGTTCAGGATAAGGTGGGAGGAAACGTCCGAATGTTACCACTGTGTGGATCGCCCGCAGGACACGGTGCAGCATACGGTGGAGGTCTGCCCGGCTTGGGCGAGACCACCGTGTGCTCACGGAGGCGATTTGTGGCAGCGATCTCTCGCGGCCGGCCCTGGTCCTGGCCATGGTTTGGAGCTAGAGTGTATGGGAGGCCGTGACCTGCTTTTGCGAAGCAGTAATGCTCGCGAAGGAGAAGGCGGAACGCGTGAGGGAAAGGCAAATTTCGCGCCTTCACGCCCCTAGTCGCCGCAGGAGACGCCCTGGTCGTCGGGAATCGCAGGCCGATTCCCGGCCACCGTAGTCGCGGGCTTGCGGACGGTGAGTAATGGGTAGCTTGCCGTCCGATAAGGACCATGCAGGCCCGGCTCGACGGCGCGTTGTGTTCCACGCGCGCCTCTAAGCGATGCCAGCACAAACTGACGGGGTCCAGTAAGGCCAATGCCTACCAGGTTTGCGGGATTGTTCGAAAGGGATATCGTGGCCCTGGCGCACAGGCAACTGAAGGAACACGGGTGGGTTTTAGTCAGTAAAAGTCTGACACGCCCTCTCGCTCCACCGAGAGCGGGAAAAGTTATTTGATAATATCCCAACGAAAAAAAAAAATATATGTATATAAAGTACTAGCGGTTTGTGAAGTTCAAGGAATACAATTAGCGTGTGGTTGACGGCACTACATCGTAGACAGGATTCGAGATATTTTAAACCTTTTCCAAATTAAAAACCGGCCAAGTGCATGTCGGACCAAGTACAATGAAGGGTTCCGTAGTTGGGATGAATTTATCCTAATAACTTTGCATTGTAGTTAAAAAACATGTTCTCCCATACATTAATATACGTCCGGTCAATTCTCCAACTGTAAAGAGTTGGTAGACAATTCCTTCAAGTGTTCCTTTTAAATTCGTTAATTATACAATATTAGTGTTAGTATATGCAAAACCCGAAACACGTGTCTAGTATTTTTATGTAAAAAATCTAAAACCAAACAAAACTGTATCATGAAAAATCATAAAATTATTTATTTATTTTATTTATTTATTCTTCGGAAAACTTACAGTCTAATATCTGTAAAGGTAAGTTATGTACAATAGCGCTTACAATTGCCCATGTACTATCGAGGAATTTCATATCTAACCAGTTTCAAAACAAAATCCCGTGAACACGATGACCACAACTGTTTTGCATCGACCAATGAAACAACAATACATAGTAATATTTTGTCGTTTCTGATTTTTTGTTGTTCATGCGTTTTTTGTAGGCTCTGTTACAATGATCACAGATGTCTGACTACGGATATGGTGACCCTTTTTCGACCACTAGGAATAGAACAAAAGAAACAAAACTGAGAAAGTTTTTAATTTTAATGTTTTTATACTTTACATTTTGTTCTAACGCATTTCATGGGTTCAGTTGCAAATTTGCAGAGCTTTCGGTAACCACTAACGTTTTTACGTAGCATTTCTGAAACATGTCTTCGTACCGTCTCACCACACAACAGAGGCATGAAATCTTGTTTCTTGGATTAAACATCAGTCAAATCCGAGCATACTATACCGAAACGATACCGCGTTTTGCGCTTTTAAAGTATTATGGAAATTTTCCGCCTCTCACCCAAAAACTGCTAATTGTGAAACTACTCAATTCTAATTTTATATTATACTTTTCTGAGAGCATAGCAAACCCACTCATAAAAAAAAACCCATAAACTTGTCCCAAACGATCTCGAACTACGACCGAACGAGGGTTCCCATTGAAATTGTTTCCATTGAAAAAATATGCACCACCTCAGCTGGTTTTTTACTGTCTTTTTTTTTTCATTTACAAAAACAAGGGTCTCATCAAAAATCTGATGGTGCGATGCTATTGGTTGATGAGATTACTATAGCGGCCGAGCGCTGCAAGCAAAAATAGTCCTTAAGGTGTATAGATATGAAATTCCTCGATAGTACAAGCTTCCACAAATTAAAAACTATGTACCTAAAATTAAAAACAAAAGAAACAAATCTTCTTATACAACAAACAGAATCTTCCTATAGATAACTTAACAAATTCTTCAATAACAAAACAAAATAAATTCTTCTTAAAAACAAAAAAATCTTGAAATTTATTAATCGTAATCAGTATCTAATAATCGTGACAGTTTATTAGTTGTGCTAAAAACAGTAAAAAGAAAGAAGCTGTACACATGTGTTGCGTGTTATGTCATGAATAATGCTACTCATCGCGGTCTATAACAAATTATTCTTTGTTTGTAGTTCGTTGGCTGGTTTTAAATAAGTCAACATCTAAGTGAGAGGGCAGATTATTGAAGCTCGCTGCGCTACGTAAGAAGAAGGCATTGCGTCTGTAGTTTGTTGACGAGAATGGAATATGCAGAAGTGGCCGTTGCCTGTAGCCTACGTGTTTGGGTTCGGGTTGGGTGGGGTTGGGTTGATGTTTTAGAGTGTGCATTTTGTTATTTTTTTTGTAAAGTGTGTCTTGTTTGTGCAGAATTAACAATTGTTCTTTCTTTTTCTTTTCATTTATATTTTGGAGAGAAGTTGGGAACAATCGATGGAACTATTGGCAATATTTAACAGAAAAGTAATATAATTAGCTTGGCGTCTGTTTTCCAGCGGTAGAAAATGATATCTTCTGCAACGATGAGTGTAATCCGTTGAGCATTGCTTTGTCTTATAATCTAAATATCTTAAAAACTTTTTCTGAATGCTTTCTGTTCTTGACTTATACACTTCATATTTTGGGTTCCACACTTGAGATGCATATTCAAGGTGACTGCGTATGTATGAACAGTATAATACTTTGAGTGATTTTAGACAACTGAAGCAAGTAGAAGATCTGATTATGAAACTTGGCTAGGGACTTCGACGCTTTTTTTACGATTTCATCAATATGCATTTGGAATATGAGTTTACTGTCCTGGTTAACACCAAAGTCCCTTATATTGTTCACCTTAGTGATTGTTTGGTTATCCAAAGCATACCCTGAACCAATTGTCATCTTTTGCCGTGTATAAGTCATGGAAGCATTTAGGTACATTAAGTTGAAGTATGTATAGTCTACAATAATCTACAAACTTATTAAGATCCTCCTGAAATAGTGATGAGTCAGATGAACTACGTACTGTTTTAAGTATTTTCATGTTATATAATGTACGCGAGCTAGCGCGCGGACGTGTTGTTGGCGGTATAATTACCTACTTAAAAACAATTATAATTTTTTTACTTACGGTAATATCTTCCTAAATGGATAAGAAATGTAACGGCTGTGATGATGTGATCATAGATTTGTTAAACATGCAGTGTTCACAAGACAAGTGTAAAAAACTGTATCATCTGAAGTGTCTTGCTTTAACGGAAGTGCAGTTCAGGGCATTCACGCAGGATTACAAGAACAGATGGATATGTCCAGAATGCACATGCACTATCCCAAAGAAAGGTAATTCGGAAACACCGGTCCGAGGAAACACAGTGATGGACGAAACGTTTACACCAAGTTACGTAAACACTGAGCGCGGCAGTCGTCGCAACCACAAGGAAATTACAGTGATTGATAACGGGAACCAAGTGCTTGATGAACTACGGGAGTTTCGCTTAGAGATTAGAACTCGCCTGGATGAGCAAAGGAAGGAATTCATACTACTGCAGAATAACTTAGTTAACACAGAAACGGAATTAAGAGATGTAAAAAGCATACTGAAGGTAGTTCAAGAAAAAGCAAATAAAGTGGATATTTTGGAAACTAGAATTAAAGTATTATTAGAAAAAAATGAACAATTGGAAGCCAGTGCTAGTGCCAGAAATATCATGGAGAAAAGTGACACTGAACGAGGATCTAAAATACCGGCAGTGTCATTTGCAAACGTAGTTAAGGAAAGTCAAACGGAGGTAATTAGTAAATTGGTACCAACAAAGGAATGTGTGGCCACGAAATCGGCCAACATAGTAATTACCGAAAAAAAACAGGAAACATTTATTGAGAATATAAATAAGTCAGTAATTGTTATAGAAAAAGAAAATGAAGATCCGGAAAAAGAAGAAAAATGGACATTAGTAAACAAAAAAAAAAAAAACAAATATCCGAATAGCGATGTGAGAAAAGGAGGAAGCACGGGTTCAGCTGAAATTCAGGGAACTGAGAAAAAGAAATATTTACATGTATGGCGTCTGCAGAAAGAAACGACTGTGGAAAGTTTAGAAAAACACGTGAAGAAGCTATATGGAGAGGCAATACCGGTTAAAATAGAGAAAATAATACATAAGACGGAAAGAGACTATGATTCCTTCATTATAGGAGTCCCGGAAAGCAAATATGAGCTTTTGTGTCAACCAGAAAGTTGGGCAATAAATATTGAATTTTGCGAATGGGTGTGGTTTCGGAGACAAACCAATAAACCAAAACCCCCGGAGTAAATCGGTGGAGTTAGTGTACCAAAATGTAAGGGGTCTCCGCACTAAATTAGGGGAGTTTTATATAGGAGTTTTGTCTTCAAACGCAAACTTATTTGCCATAACGGAAACAGGTTGCAATGAATCTATTTATGACGCAGAATTAATTCCACCTGGATACTCCATTATACGATGCGACCGAGCAGATGGGCGGAAACACGGAGGCGCGTGTCTCGTGGCCACACCGCGTTTTGAGCTGCGACGAGTGTCTATACCTGGTGACGTCAACATCGATAATCAGGTGTTTGAACTAGTTTGTGCATCAGTGTACCAACGTAATAGATTATTGTTTTTGTTATGTGTTGTTTATATCCCGCCTAACAGTAGCGAAAATGAATACATGGTATTATTTAGGATTATTGAACAGTTGTGTAAGTGTTATAATGACACGATAATAATGGGTGACTTCAACTTGCATTCTTGTCCTGTAAACATTCTCAATTATTTTCAATGTTTTCAAACTTATTGTGGATTTACTCAGAGTAACAACGTAGATAATTGCAATGGTCGGCAATTAGATCTAGTGTTGAGTACATTCGCGGAGGAAGGGAGTGTGAGCGTGCGCGCGGCGGAGGCGCCGCTCGTGCCGGTGGACGCGTATCACCCGCCGCTCGATGTGTCGGTGAGTCTGCGCGTGCGCCAGCGCCTGCGCGCGGGCTCAGCAGCACTGACGGCGGATACACATGAACCTGTAAGCTGGAATTTTAATAAAGCAGATTTTTTCGTATTATACTCATCAATTGCGGCCGTAGATTGGGCTCCAATGTATGAGTTAGATTTGCAAATGAGTTTAAATTATTTTTACAATATTATTAATTCGATTTTTGATGACTGCGTTCCAAAGAAAAAGCGAAGTCGTGTAAGCTCTAGGTATATTTACCCTGAGTGGTACACTGTTGAAATAATTCGCAACATAAAGTTAAAGGCTGTTCTACATAAACAATATAAAACAAGTGGGTTAGGGACTGATTACGAAGCGTTTGCTCAGTGTAGAAACGTAGTTAAAAATTTGATTTTAGGCGCTCGGGAACAGTATGAGCACCGTGTTGAAGATCAAATGCTGGTAGATCCAAAGTCGTTTTGGAATTATGCAAAATCTAGACGAGGTAGTAGAAGTCAGAAAAACATTTTAAAGAATGGCGAGGCGTTGACTGACGAACAGTGTGTTCAGGAGTTTGCTGAGTACTTTTATTCGGTGTATAGTACAGAGCAGCCTGAGTTGGACGTAAGTGCGGCTATGATGGAAGCGGGCGGGGAGAACGGAGCGGCGCGGGTACATCTGGATCACTTACAACTGTCGGACGTATGTTGCGCGCTTCAACAGCTTAAACCGAAAAAGTCTTCTGGGCCGGACGGCATTCCACCTTACATCTTTAAGGATTGTCGGTCGGTGCTAGCCAAACCGCTGCAATACATTTATAATAAATGTCTGGATGGAGCTATGTTTCCGGAGAAGTGGAAGATTACCCGCGTTGTACCGGTGCCAAAGGGAGGGTCAGGGATGACGGTGGATAATTATAGGCCTGTCGCAGTGCTGTCGACTCCGGCGAAGGTTTTTGAGGCGGCTATTCATAAGAGCATATTTCAACAGGTCAGCGGCCAGCTTTCAGACGTCCAGCACGGGTTTCGACCAGCAAGAAGCACTACTAGCAATCTCCTTAGCTACATGGCTAATCTTGTGCCAACAGTGGATAGTGGGGGGCAAACTGATGCCGCTTACTTCGATTTTAAAAAAGCATTTGATCTAGTGAATAATGATGTTTTGCTTAAAAAGTTAGCGGCCTTTGGTTTCACTCCACATCTGCTAAGGTTTTTTGCAAGTTACTTGAGAGGTAGGCAACAGTACGTAGAATATGAGGGACACAAGTCGGAGCTATATTTTACCAGGTCGGGGGTGAGTCAGGGCACTAACCTTGGGCCTTTGCAGTTCATTATTATGATTAATGATTTGCCAGAAGTTGTCAAAGACTCCAAGTGTTTACTGTTTGCTGATGACCTCAAGCTGTCGCTTGAGATAAGTGAATTGGGAGACTGTGACAGGCTTCAAAGAGACATTGACAGAGTGGTGACCTGGAGCAAGAACAACCTCTTGCAATTCAACATCTCAAAGTGCCTAACAATCACTTTCTCTCGCGCGCGTACTCCTATTGTAAATACTTACAATATAGACGGGTTGCCAATGACTAGGGCTACGGAAGTTAGGGACTTGGGAGTGAAATTCAACACTGGGCTAACGTTTCGTGATCACGTCACAAGCTGCTGCAGAAAAGCCTATCGTAATTTAGGTTTTATGCTCCGTATGGTGAGTGGTTTTTCTAACATTAAGGCGGTTATCGCCTTATATAATGCTTTAGTTAGAAGTCAATTAGAATGTAACGCAGTCATTTGGGCTCCACATGAATCTAAATATAGGCTCATGCTGGAGAGAGTACAAAACAAGTTTGTGAGGTACTTGTACTTGCGCATGTATGGTGTATACCCATTTTACCCGCTTATGTACCCGACTTTATTTATTTTGGGTATGGTTGGATATAACGAACTGAGGGTCAGGAGGGATCTCGCACTCATCTCGTACATATTCAAAGTACTTAGAGGGAAGGTACATAATGCGGACATTTTGGGGCACATAGGTTTGTGTGTTCCGGACAGGTACGTGTGGCGACGACGACAGCCACGGCTGCTGGCGGAGCCGCGTGCTCGGACCAATCTTTTAAGTGAGGCGCCACTGACGCGCGCACTCCGCACTCTCAACCTCATAGCTAGTGACTCGGACCTATTCTGTTGTTCTCTGAGTGAATTCACAAAGAATGCGTTATTTGTAATAAGTTACAAAATGTAATTATAATAATAAGTTAGGTTAGAACTTTAGATAAGTACACTATCGCATTAGGTTACCCCTGTAATGATAGATGTAAATTGGAAAATAAATAAATAAATAAATAAATAAATGTTATCGGCGTACAGAATGTACGAGTTAATACAACATTTCATAATATCTGCTATAAATAAATTAAACAGAAGAGGCTCTAAAATGGATCCCTGAGGAACTCCAGATGGTATCAGATTCCAACTGGAGGTGAAACCCTGTACTACTACTGCTTGTGATCTGTTTTCAATGTAAGAGGAAAACAATCGATATAGGTCACCGTGAATTCCAGCTAAGAAAAGTTTACGCAAAAGTACTCTGTGATCAATGCGGTCAAAACATTTACTGTAATCCGTATAAATTACATCAACTTGCACGTGCACGTTGTTATATATTATGTTATATGTATTATTATAATATATGTATTGTTGTTTATACATAAGTAGTATAAGTATTATTATAATACGGTTATGTTACCGGGTTGTCCGTACAAAAACATGCTAACGGCGCGGCGCCCCCACGCCTCCAGGGTCGTCTTGCGCTCATTGATAATAATTTGGCAGTAGGTACCTAACCGTACGGCGCGCGGCGATTGTATTGTAAGTAATTAAATGGTGATAACATTTTCCATCACACTTAAATATTTTTGGGACAAAATATAACATGTTGTAAAAATTATTGAAATCGATTCAATTCCTTTTTTTGAACAAACTACATTCAGGTTTCGCATACACTAAAAATAATAGTGATGATTTTTTTCACATATCCAAAAACAACCGTATAGGCGGAAAGGCGGGGAACACGTGACTCTTACACATTGTGTGTGCCTTTTAGTCTGTGCTAAATAAATGTGTGATGTGTGTGTGTGTGTGTGTGTGTGTGTGTGAGAAACCTCGCGAAAATTTATATTTTAAGACCTTATATGTACTATGTTCACAAATAAAGTTTGATTTGATTTGATGTATTTACTTTCTTTCTTTCTAACGAAAAATTGCATTTTATAACTTAATGTTACGCAAATGGAGCACTGAATCGAAAAACGATTTTCACAGACACGCAATATTTTTGCATGCCCTATCCAACGATACCCCACACTATGGGTAGTAAGTAGTAGTAAGTAGATAAAAGTATCATCAACACTTTACGTGCAAGGGAGGACCCCTAGTCTTTGCGCTTTTTTTTTTTGGTTGGGAAATTCTAGTCTCTGCGCTAAGCTGTGGACAGGCAGACTGACAACAGGAAGGCTTAACAACTTTACAAGTGACCAATCACGAGGTTGGGGAAAGGATAGAATGGCCTATAATAAATGGGATTAAAAACATTTTTAGTGCATAACTACAAACTATATAGGTATTTTTTACACAACCTTCTCTGCGATTATACTTATATTATCAGAAACGGAAGTTTACCTGCCGACGTCAACTGACGTAATTGTTAACTACATTACTTTAATGGTTCATTAGAATCCTTATCTAACCGCTGAAGATGAAAAAAATAGGTACTTATTGTACATACAAACGTAAACCATATTAAAAAGTTATTAAATAAACCCAATTTATGTGACACTATAATCTATTTCGAAGTTAGAGACTTCCAGAAATGTAGATATTTAAAATCCTTACTTATTATGAAACAAAGTCACCCGCGGCGCGCCGCGTCTGTCTGTCTGAACGCGATAAACTCAAAAACTACCGAACGGATTTACAAACGGTTTTCACAAATGGACGGAGTGATTCACGAGGAAGGTGTAAGTGATTTTAAGGTATAATTAATTATGGTTTCGTGTAAATTGGCTGAAATATGACGATTATTGTTGAAGATGTTAGAAAAAATCATGTCGACTGGGAGCTTGCTGTCATGGGCCGAGTGAACCGTAAGAGATACATAAAAAATATGTTGCAATGGATTGTACCTTATACAACATTAATTTTTGTTTATACTAAACCCGAAAAGGGGTCATTGTAGGTACTCATCATCTTGAGAAAAAAATTCTATGGGACAAACCTTGAAATCGCGAAATAAAAATCAGCTCTCCCTTGTAGTAGTAAAGTTTGTTACTACTCCATTATGTTTTCTGATAGTTTTGGAAAAGGGTTAGGTAAATTACTTAGCAACAACCTGAGTCATTCTTCTCTAAACTATTGCATGCCTCAGACTTCCTACAAAAAAATAATGTATCAATAACTAGGAATGAATATGACCCTAACACCATTATTACTGTACTAATAGGTAATAGTTTTAATGTTAAAAAAGGTGATATCACTGATAGTGTGACCAAAGTTTTGAAGGTAAACTGTAAGAAAATAATTTTGTGTGCTTTTCCGTACTTTGAGCACTTGTCAAACAGGCAAAACAACTACATTCACATGTTAAATAATTACATGCATTTCTTAGTTAGTCACCATAGTGACAAGTTTATATTTTTTGACACCAACATTTTTGTTGATAAGCTAAGGTCGACTAGGGATACTGTGTATCTGCCCATTAGTTTAAGACGTCAAATAGCTAGGCCATTAGCTTTTAATATTAACCCAGACATAACTAGTATGTCGAAGTATATAATTAGCACCACATTTAGTAATAGTACTAATGTTAAGGTGGCTAGTTCTAATAATTTAAACTAGTTTGTAAGACAACAGAAGGTACCACTAACAGTATAGTTACACTTAATAACAAAAAGGTATTTTCTAGCACTAACATAGTTAACAGTAGAAAGGGAGCTAAGCAGAAATCTTTGAAGTTATTTCATCAAAATATTCAAGGTTTTTCTTCCAAACTATTGGAAATCGAATTGTTTTTAGAAAAAACAATGTTTGACATTATTTGTTTAACTGAGCATTGGCTAAAAGATTATGAAATGTTAATTAATTATGAGAATTATAGTGTGGCCAGTTGTTTTAACCGGAAATCAATGCTGCGTGGTGGTTCACTAATCTTAATTAGAAGTAGTATTAAATCAAAAACTCGTAAAGACATAGTTGAACTGTCGGTTGAACATAGCATTGAACTGTCTTGTGTTGAGCTAGATAAGCATGTTATAGTGTGCGTTTACAGACCCCCAAACTGTCAAAACTACTCTCTATTTGAGTCTGTTATGGAAGATGTTTTGGCAAAACTTGTAACTGGGAATAAATCAGTAATTATCTGTGGTAACTTTAACATTAATATTTTAGAAAATAATTCAAATACCAGTAGATTGTTAAATCTGTTTAAATCATTTAATTTGTCAAATGTGTTTGTAGAACCAACTCGAATAACTACGACTACTGCTACATGTATTGATAATGTTTTTTGTTGCTGCGACTATTCAGATAAAGCTATTATTAATTGATAAATGATAAATGATTTTTATTTCTGTAAGTAGGTTTGTACAAACACTTTTACACGTCAATCATATTTTTAAAACTAGATGAGGTCGGCGTTTCCTATCTGACTACTCTGAGAAGAAAGGCCGAAACAAACTCAGAGGTCACAGTCTCTTTTAAAGTCCAGACATAATCTTGGTCAAATCATGTGAAGGCCATGCAGATTGGTGTCTGAAATGGTCTTTTGAGGAAAGAACCACACAGATTGAGTGGACCTGACCAGTCAGTGCACGCATTTGTCAGTAATCGTGCAGCTCTACTCAGAACTTAAGGAGCTCAACGATGCGACGAACAATACCAAAGAAAGGACATTTGGGTAGGCCGCTTATAAGACTCAAACTGCCAGACCATGATTAACACTAACTGATAATAAAAGAAAAGGAAAAAATAAAATAAAAAAATAACCCACATAGTCTTCACATTCACAATAATTAAAATAATATAATACTTTACAAGTAAATATTCATGTCATTGTGTATAAAATAATAATTAAATGTCACTGTATAGAAAATAATAAAATTTTGCAAAAAAGCATCAAACAATAAAAATACCTGAATATGTAAAAAAAAAAAAAATATCTCCCGTCTGATCGCAGTGGTCAAACCGTAACTTTTGAGTCCAACATACCAATACAAAAAGTGCAGATACAATTCAGACCAATAACATCTGTTAATTTAAATAAATTTAATAGCACTTTAATTTGTAAGTTAGGTGTTAAGGACCTTTCAATGAACAGTGTTGACATTTTGTATAAAGAATTCTTTTCGGTAGTCCAAACCGAGTTCAATAATTATTTTAAGAAGAACACTAAAACTATCAGCCCTAGGTTTTTATTTAGTGACTGGGCAACTAAAGGACTCAGGAAAAGTAGGGAAAGACTTTTCGAGCTGTATGGCCTTAAGCCTTATACCTACAACCTGTTTTTTTTTATATCCCATAACTCTAGGGTTATATTCTGTAGGTAAAAATAATACTAAAACTCCTAGAATAGGTGGTCCAAAAATGCATCGTTTCGGAGATATCATCAATCATAATTAAATTAGGTCAAAAATTGTCACCAGTATGACGAATCTTTACTTTTGCGAGGTTGCTAAACTTCGCAGTAGTGTAGTAAAATAAATAGTAAAATAAAATATGTAGGTATGTTGGTATCGGGGCTTCCCGGCGGCAACTAGTGAAGGGAAAGCTACCTTGTCGACATGTGATGTTTCACGTAAGGGTGTTTTACATTAATAATCGTGACTTTGCCGAATTATTTTGTATGCAAAATTAAAAAAAAAAATAACGAAGGATTGGAACATAACTCATATGCCAGTTGATTCTTTGATATGGCCTCAATGATACCCTAGAGTTATGGGATATCAAAAAAACACGTTGTATAAACACGGAAACTTTTAATAAATATGTTGCTACTTACTCCAGAACTTTTAAGAACACTTGCAAGGCAGCTAAAGCCTTATACATTAGCAACAAGGTTAAGTCAGCAGACAATAAAATTAAAACGGTTTGGAAAATTATCAATAATGAAACGAATAGGAACAAAAAGCATGATTCTGATTACGCACTGGAGACGTCATGTGGTCTCATTTGCAAAGAAGTTGCTCCAGAATTTATAAATTTCTTTACCACTATCCCACTTAAAACTACAGAAACTTTAAATTCCTCGCACTCACTCGCTTTTGACTCTGTAAGGGCGAACGTTTCACCTGCTCTATTGAATTTAACTTTAAGCATATTAACCCAATATTAGTATTAAAAGCTTTTAAGCAAATCAAGATCAAATTGTCCGAAGATCTTTGGGGAATGTCTATTAAAGTCTGTACCTCCATAATTGAGACTATTGCGCCTTACTTAGCCTTAATATTTAATTTGTGTGTGGATCAAGGAGTCTTCCCGGATTTAATTAAATACAGTAAGGTAATACCACTTTACAAATCCGGGGACAGTAAAGACACAAATAATTATAGACCCGTATCCGTGTTGCCGGTTTTCAGCAAGGTGTTTGAAAAGGTAATGCTTAATCAAATGCTCAATCATTTCAACTCGAATAAAATCCTTCACGATCAACAGTATGGTTTCACCAAAGGACGTTGTATGACCGACGCCGGTGTTATTAAGACACATTTTAACGCGTGGGAAGAGGCCCAAGATGCCATAGGAATCTTTTGTGACCTTTCCAAGGCATTTGATTGCGTCGATCACGAAACCTTGCTATTGGAACTTGAGCATTACGGACTTGGAAAACTTGCGCTTAGTTTAGTAAAATCTTATTTAAACGATAGAAAACAGCTAGTTCAAATAAATGGTATCAATTCACTCGGTTTAAAAGTAAAAATGGGTGTTCCTCAAGGCTCGATATTGGGTCCTTTCCTCTTTTTAGTGTATATTAATGATCTACTCAATTTATTAAATAATCAACCACAAATGGTGTTATTTGCTGACGATACTTCCTTGATTTTAAGGTAGATAGACGTGCTACAAATTTACGCGACGTAAATAACGCCTTACTGCAGGTCCAAAATTGGGTCACTGCCAATAATTTAGTATTAAATGGAAAAAAAACGAAGTGCATACGATTTTCTTTACCAACTGTAAAAAGTAGTGATTATGAGATAGTATTGAATCAAGAGAAACTAGAATTCGTTGATAAAACCGTTTTCCTGGGGATCACGCTCGACTCTAGGCTTCAATGGGGTCCTCATTTAACATCTCTTGCAGGACGGCTAAGTTCAGCAGCATATGCTGTCAGAAAAATCCGTCAATTTACTGATGTAGATACCGCGAGGCTAGTCTATTTTAGTTACTTTCATAGTATCATGTCTTACGGTATTTTACTTTGGGGACGGGCTGCAGACATCGAGTCTATTTTTATTCTGCAGAAAAGAGCCATCAGAGCCATATAAAATCTCCGCAGGCGCGATTCTCTTAGGGAACTGTTTAAGGATATTAACATCATGACGGTGCCTTGTCAATATATCTATGAAAACATCATGTACGTAAGAAAAAATTTACATATTTTTAGTA
Source organism: Tiliacea aurago (assembly GCA_948098905.1). NCBI lineage: Eukaryota > Metazoa > Arthropoda > Insecta > Lepidoptera > Noctuidae > Tiliacea > Tiliacea aurago. Next base: position 15,411,445 of record OX402605.1, read on the forward strand.
AAAGAGGCGAAAGATATAATTATAGTACTAGAAGTAGGGATCTATTAGCTCAACCAGGTTTCAGACTGGCAAAAGTAGACTCATCTTTCATGGGGTACTGTTTAAAATGTTATAATAAAATCCCCTCATACTTCAACTGAATGAGACGAAATTCAAATCTTGTATAAAACGCACACTATGCAAGCAGGCATATTATAGGTTGGGGGATTACATCGCTGATAGAAATGCTTGGCTCAATGCTGGTCCAGCTCCACAACCACAACTAATTTATTAACATTTGAAAATACTGTTGGGGCTGATGAAGATTGGAAGACTATCTTTTCATTGTATAAACTCGAATCTCCTTTGTATTATATAATTGCATATCACAGGTGTGAGTACTATGTACAATAGAGCTACCATTTACCGGGTAATTATGTCTTTCATTGACTTAAATGTGCCCTGGCGGCTGAAATGTGAATGGTGCTGATCCATGCGTCATGTTCGTGAACGGGCGCTGTCAGTTGGGACTGGTCATCTCTTAGCTACCACGGCTTATTTTTAATTATTTTAGTTTTGAATTGTTATCTTTTTATCACGGACGCTTTTGACGTATTGCATCGTTCTCACATGTTTAACTTCAATATGAATGATGTCCGTGGAGTTTCTTGCACGTTCTTCTCCATAGGAACCTACTATTTGGAATGGGCAACTAGCTTCATATTTGTAACTGACCGACTTCTTGACAATTCAAAAGTGCCTGTCAATGGTTTAATTGAAATAAATGCATTGAGTTTGAGTTTGAGTTTGAGCTGTTCCATACATTTTGTCAATTTAAGATTTTTTTTTCGCGATTTCAAGGTTGGTCCCATAGAAAAATAAAATCAAAATGATGAGTACAATGACCTGTACCTCTTTTCGGGTTTAGTATAAACAAAAACTAATGTTGTAAAAAGTTTAACAAAAAAGTCCGGGACAGCATAAAGGCTCATACAGACTGGTGCGATATCACGGGCGCGACGCGACACTAGTAGCACAATTTCTTTGTCGGTGCCTGTCGCGGCCTTCGTCTTCTTCAAAGGATGATCCACAGTAACCTTATCTTTCAGATTTTAATAAAAATGTCGATGTTATTGCCGAAGCTGTTTTGACCGGTATAAGTATTATTTATTTCTTATAAATTCTAGTAATATTATTAATCCATATCCAATAAAATATGTTATTATTGGGCATTTAATTCAGATAAAAAAGGCGTTTCCATCGTATCATTTATTAAATAAATACTTTCATATAAATCAATACTTTAAAAGATATCACAAATTCAAAATTACGCGTAAGAATATCAAAATAATGATGGCTGATTGCTACGATAGAATATTGTTGTAATTTATAAAAAAAAACCTTTCACATGGTAGGTACCTAACTTACCATAACTGCCCCATCTAAAATTTTTAACATCCCTTTTGACCCCACATTTTAATGAAAAATAAACAAAACAATTTATTTGTTTCGTTTTAACTATGATTGTGCTACGGATATTTATAACCATTTTAAATTTCATATGATGCGAGGTCCGACACAAACATGGCCCATTTTTACGCTAAGTATCAAAAACTTTTTAAACCAATTTATTATTTCTAATTACATTTAAACATAAAACTTATTATTTTTGGAATCCCGTTTTAATTTTCTATTTTTTTTTATTAACTTAATACCTACTATTACGCACCAAAAATCCGCTTTTATGTTTTTTTTTTGCAAACACTTATCTAAAGACACTTGGGTTTTCAAGACGAATATAACGATACCTTAAGGCGCAACTAGTCGATACTTATCCATACAAATTTCGGGGGGGTTTTACTCCACTGTTACACATTGTACATCTAAAGTAAAACATGACATCGTTTTGTCTTATTATTAGTTTTGTCTGTACGGAAGCAGAATAGTAAAAAAAAAAGGCATTAAAAAGTTATGAGCCAACAAAGATTAGTTTTTCCTGCTAATTTTAACACAACTTTGGGCATAAATAAGTAATAAAATAAGTATAAAAACTCGAAAACAAAGCTCGTTCCGACAATGCTCAATTGTCGTAGATTATAATAAACTTTATTCGTAATTGATTTATGCAGTAGTTTTTTCATAAAACCCCACCTTCCAAAGGAGTTTTCGTATTTTTTTACGCGCGCGGTTTAGTATGAATCATCGTGCACTGTGTTTGTGTGCGTGCGACTAGACGTTATGCATGTAGACTAGCTTCTAACTGCTCATCACTGGTGCTATCTCTGCCGGACACGATGCTAGGTGAGACAGCGTGCTTTTTGACCGCGCCCGCCAGTGAGTTCGAGCCCGCGACTAGTTGGCTCTTAAGGGGACGATAACCGACTTACTTAACCGCGTGAGCTTAGTACAGAACACGCAAGCTAACCACTCAAGGTCACTGGCACAAATCTGCGTCTTAACTGTCGAAATCCATCCAGCCGAGCCGTTTGGAAGATACGAGGTAATAAAGAGATTTACAAACAAATATACATACATACAAGATACGCGCAAAAACATAACCCTACCCAGCTGGGTAAAAAATACCTATCTGAAAAAGGTTTCAGTAAATAATTTATACAAAAACACAAAAGCGACCGTATTTAATCGTACATTAATGGCTGACGACTGTAGGTGACGTGCAAGTCAGTGCGTCTATGTACGGTCAGTCGTGCCCACAGAACATTATACTCAGACAGGGTCGAGCCTGTCAGCTAGCTTTATCAGCACGCGGTTGGGGCTGCGGCGCACCCTGCGCACCCAGCGACCGAAAAATACTTGGCCCGACGGGAATCGAACCCATGACGTCATGGTCAGCAGTAACTGTAGCGCTTGCGACCACTAGACCAACGCGGCCACGAGGCATAATACATCTACATACATCATTAAGTCAGTTTGGTGTCGGACGTAAACAATAGCATCATTCTATATCTTCCCGTGGATGTCGTAAAAGGCGACTAAGGGACTTACTAGGGAATGGGCAGCAGCGTTCTCTATGCATTTTAACACCTTACTGCGATCGCCAACCCGCCTGCCAAGCGTGGCGATTATGGCAAACCCCCCCTTTAGGGGAGGCCTATGTCCAGCAGTGGACGTCTTTCGGCTTCAATGATGATGATGGTGACATCATTAAGTAGACACGTAGCTAATTTAAATAATTGCATAAATTTGGGAATAAGTTCTCTGTAGGTATGTATTTTTGAACAACTAACTATAATCTTATATTTTTAGGGTTCCGTACCTCAAAAGGAAAAAAACGGAACCCTTATAGGATCACTCGTGTGTCTGTCTATTTGGCTGTCTGTCTGTCCGTCCGTCTGTCAGACGTATTCCACATTGGGCACCCGCTTAAATGGCACCTGAGCAAATGGCACCTGAGGTATTCCACCTACGGCACCTATCGATATTTTTCGCTGGTGCCATTAGTGGAATAATTTGTTATTTAAAATTGTATTCCACAAATGGCACCTACGGATCAGTACGTACTAGTGTTGGGACGTTTTTTTCTTTTTTAGGACCTCAAAATCAAAAGTTCGCTTAAAATCAGTGGAGAGTATGTACTATATATGTACATTTAAAATACCAAATACTTAAACCTAGATTACGCCTCACACGTATAAATTTTAAAGGTCAGCGCATAACTTACATGATTACATCTGGCTAAATGGTCTGGTTATCTGGTTATGCATGAAAAACTCAGCTTCTTATCAAAGTAATGAAGATCAATTTGGCTTCAGGAAAAATAAATCTACCACATTGGCTTGTTTTGCTTCATTAAAATTGATAACTAAAAGCCTTAATGATAAAATACCTCTACCAATTACCTCTGTTTTCTTAGATATGTCCAAGGCTTTCGATTTCTTTAACCACAAATTGCTTCTTCTCAAATTAGATCGAGACATTATTAGAGGAAACGCGTTGAAATGGCTCGAAATCTACCTCACCCATCAAAAACAATGTGTTGAGATTTCGAGACAAATAGGGCACCAAAACATCGTCAGCAGATCTTTTTTTTTCAGATTTCCCTATCGGGAAAATAATTGTGCTGTTCCCCGAGGAACCATACTGGGACCATTTTCGTTCTTACTTTATGCTAATAATGTATGCTAGCGTAACCTACCACCAATACCAGCCAGCCAGCGCTGCGACATTTATTTTTAAGTGCCGCGGCATCATGCTGAGATACGGGCCTTTTGGCCTCGTACATGACTTCGTTTTTATTTTCTTTTTGTTTACTTTGTTTTATTTTTGGTTTTGTTCTTTTGTTTCTATGAGTGTGTTTTATTTAATTTGTGATCTGTGCGAGTCCCAATAAATGTTTTTTCTTTCTTTCTTTCTTTCTTTAACCTCCCACAGCTGCATACTATATACTGACGATACAACCGTCACCATTCTTAATGATAATTATGACGTAGGTGAATACCAGACCGAAATAAACGAGACACTAAATAAAATTATCACGTGGCTCAAACAAAATAATATCCACATTAATATTAGCAAAACCAAAATGATCCAATTCCAAATATACAACAATAAGCGGCCACAGTAAAAAATACAGCATGATAATGACACAATTGAAGAGGTTGAGAGTACAAAGTTCCAAGGGATAATGATAGACAAACACTGTAAATGGAAAGCTCATATTGACGAACTCTGCACAAAGGTAGATAGGTTCGTATTCGTTCTATACAGATTAATACGTGTGGCTAGTGTTGATGCGGCACTATGTGCATACCATGGCTATGTCTCATCAATTTTGCGTTATGGCATCATATTATGGGGTAATTCTGTAGTACTTGACAGAGTGTTTCGAGCTCAAAAAAAAATGCATTAGAGCGCACCTTCTGGACAGCTGTGTTCCATTATTTAAAAAAATAAAAATATTACCACTCCCAGCACTATATATTTTTGAAATTTGTATTTTTGTGTACCGAAATGAACATGGATTTCATCTGCATAATGACGTTGTATCCAGACCTAGCCGCAAAGTTCACATGCTTTGAATACCTAGACGAAATAATAAACTGTTTTCTAATAATGCATTTCGTATGGCGACCAAAGTTTATAATAAACTACCAGATTGTTTTAAAACTCTTAACTTTAGGACATTTAAATGTAAATTATTCAATTATCTCTTAGATAAATGCTACTACTCGACTAATGATTTTATGAATGAAAAACTTACTTACATATTAGGAATTAATTATATTCTCATCGTATTATCTCTTTAACTTAATTAACTAGCACTAAAATCGAAAAGAAGCATTTGTCAACACCAATAAAAATATGCAAGGGTGTACCACAAGGAAGTATTGTGGGTCCTCTGCTCTTTATTATTTATGTTAACGACCTCCCCAAATCCATCAAAGCCTCCATGGTTCTGTATGCTGACGATAGCACTGCAATAGTTGTATCTGAAGACCCTGCGACACATGAGCATGAAATGAACTATACGCTATCATCTATAGTTAACTGGCTAAATTTAAATGAACTTAAAATAAACCTAACTAAAACATTTATAATGACTTTCAAAAATAAAAAATCAAAATTAATCACATTCAATATAAACTATGGACAAATGACCTTCTATCTGCTTACCACGCTTACGTTGGTTCGACACTAAGATATGGTATAATGTTTTGGGGGAATGCCACTGAGAAAGAAACTGTCTTCAAAGCACAAAAGAAATGTATCCGGGCAATATGTGCATTAAAGCCTACAGATACATGTAAACCACATTTTATCAATTTAAAAATATTGACATTCCCATCACTGTATATCTATGAACTAGCATTAGACATTAGAAATAATATAAGAAAATATGAAACTTTAAAGAGTATTAGGCTTGCCAGTACACTTTGTGCAATACGCCATAGAACAGCTATGTTTGACAAGAGTGCATTTTGTATGGGACCTAGAATATATAATAAATTACCTAATAATATAAAAGAAGCAAAGAATTTTACATCATTTAAAAATAAATTAAAGACATACCTGATCAATAAAGCCTATTACACAGTTACTGATTATTTAAATGATAAATGTAATTAAATTTTTAAGTTAAGTAATAATAATAAAATTATATAATTAATACATTTCATAAATAATTTAATATTAATATTTGTAAATTATTGAATGTAAGAAATATTTTTATTATAGTAGATATTTGCACACCTGTTTAGGTAGGATATGGTTTTAAGAACTTGTTTATAATATATGTATCACCTCATGTACCTACCCATATTCAAGCAAATAAATGATTTGATTTGATTTGATTTGAACTCTTTTTGACCTTTCCATATCTAAAACTTGACTAATTTGCAATTTGAATGTTATAAATTTATTTAATTCATTGTTATGTCTAACAAACTAACTAAAACCCTAAAAATGTGTTTGTACGCCGGAAACGGCGGAATATTACGAACTTTTATAAAACTATGGCCAACCTTGTAACAATATTCTGACAAATAAATGGACTATTACTATTAAATTTTAATATTGTCAGTGGCTATTTTATTAAAAACGCAGCTTTTCCATAAATTGACCAAGAAATATAAAGCCACTTTTGTACTCTTCTAATATTCAACATTAGTTTTTGTTTATACTAAACCCGAAAAGGGGTCATTGTACTCATCATTTTGAAAAAAAAATTCTATGGGACCAACCTTGAAATCGCGTAATAAAAATCAGCTGTTCCATACATTTTGTCGATTTAAGTGAACACAAATGTAGGGAACAGCTGATTTTTTTTTCGCGATTACAAGTTTGGTCCCATAGATTTTTTTTTTAATTAAATAGAAAAAAATGTTCAAAATGATGAGTACAAAGACCCCTTTTCTGGTTTAGTATAAACAAAAACTAATGTTATACAGGAAAAGTTTTTAACCAGTGCGCAAATTTTTTTTGGTGGTTTAATATCAGTAATAGAACACATTTCCATTATTTATTCAATACTTTTTTTAAATTTTTTATCCTACTTTAAATCAGCAAAATATGGACACAATCTATTCGTAATAATATCAATGGGCGCGCGCGGCGGCCGGCGCAAGCGGCGGTGTTGCACGGCTCCCGGGCGGCAGGGGGCGGCAGGGGGCGGCAGGGAGCGGCAGGGCGCGCCGGGCGCTGTGGCCGGCCGACAGTTCACTCATCGCACGCGCTGTCGTGTGACGTCGCGTCTAATCGCTTTCCCGCGCAAGCGCCGCGCTGCACGTGTGTCGTGCTTGTACCTACCGGTCACGATGTCGGACTTCAGTAACCGAGATGGTGCGAGTGTATGTACTGAGTGGTGAAAGTTTGCGAGCAGCTCGCCGAATGTATGCGACGGAGAGCATACCTCGAATGCGAGCCCATGGAATCCTTAACCCCGCGGTCCCTAATGAAAGGACTATTTTAGCGGCCACTCAAAGGCTGCTTGATCATGGACAGTTCAGAACCCCGAATCATGCACGAGGGTCTGGCAGACCCCGACTGGCGATCGAAATCGAAGAAGCCATCCTAAGCCCGTTAAAGTATGAAGGAAAATTTGGAATTACTCTGCAAATAACTTCAGGTCACGGTCTAAACATAAAAAAGTCTAGTTCGAACCTGATAAAATTAGCGATCAGTACATTGTAACCCACGTAAATACCTACGCCGGCGAATCGAGCGAGCGCACAGCTGATAGGTAGGTACTTTAGCGCGTTACGCTTTGCCGCGCGCCGCCGGGTAGCCATACAGCCACTTTTAAAATAAACATCTTTCGTTAACGATATTTTTTGTTTTTTGTACTAAGACGTATCAAAATAAAAAATATATGTTTAATAAAATTCGTTTAAGTTTAATTTGTCAAAATTTGCGCAGTGGATAAAAACTTTTCCTGTATATATTATTGTTTATTAATTGTTTCTTCCGTCCAGCATATTTTTGAGATTTCGACATAACCATTTTGTCGCGGATTTCAGAGTAATTCATGCAATTTTCTTGAAGAACCCTTAAAATCTTTGTCAGATTTTAGCTAGTATTTTTATTGATAACTTTATTAAACATTCCAACTTATCAGCCAAAAATACATTTTACAAGTCCTTAAATAATGCCCATAAAAATATATAACAAAATACCTGAAAAAGAAGACAATATTAATAAACATATTTATAAAAATATTTATAAAAAAAATAAAACAGTTTTTAATAAGAAAATGCTATTATAGTGTAATGTAACCGAATATTTAAACGACAAAATATAAGTGCTAACCTAAAAAGTATTAGTACAGTAGACTATAATAATATATTATGTATAAAAAAGTCTTACTATATTAATATTAGGTTTAGTTCAGAATACTGATAAGTCAAAGCTTCTTCTCTCGTATCAAGTTGCTGTGCCCGATGGGTCCAAAATGGTCACATACAATTTTCAGTTACCATCTAAATACACATTGTGGAATGCAAAATAATGAGATAATAAGAGCAACAACAAAAAGCTCGGCAAAGAATGGGTTTAACCACAGACCGACTGACGCAGGTATTGATATAATGTTGTTATTTATAAATAAATTGTTGAGGCTTAAAACCACAGCGTTGTGGAAAGTTACTAAATGATTAAAGTGGAAAAACATCGTGGCTATTAATAAATACTACTTGTACAGTCAACTGCACGGCTGGGTGTCAGGTTGACTGTGACAGCGTCTTTAGTTTGTAAGGGAAATATTTAACTGGATGCTCTTATTAGTCATTGACCTTCTAATGACAAACACTTTAAATTAATTAACCCCTAAAAAACTTTTTGGGCTTCTAAAGATGCACCCTTTTTAGGGTTCCGTAGTCAACAAGGAACCCTTATAGTTTCACCATGTCCGTCTATCCGTCTGTCCCCAGCTTGGCTCAGAGACTCTTAGTACTAGAAAGCTGTAATTTGGCATGGGTATACATTATTAGTAACGCCGGCAAAGTGGTAAACCAAAATCTTGAAAAAAAAATTGTAGGGTACCTACCTCCCTTGTACGTAAAGAAGGGATGATATTTTTTTTCTCGTATATCCCATAGTGTGGGGTATCGTTGGATAGGCTGTTTAATATTGCAACGTTGGAAAACCCATTTTTCGATTTAGGAATCCGTTTGCGTAATATTGAAAAATAAGACCGTGTGTTACGTATTTCCCAATTTTCGTTAAATGTAACATTAACCTTTTCACTGCAGACAGAAAGAGACCTTAAAGAAGTCAGTATAAAGATCTGTTGCATGTTGAGAGTTGTAATACTGCTTTACAAAAAAAAAGTAATAAAATACCTAACTTAATTAAAAACGACTCAATTCAAAACTTTAAAAATAAACTGAAAGCATTATTAATTCTAAAATGCTATTATTCTGTGAATGACTTTTTAAATGACACTGACATACTCGTATGTACTGATTATTAGACTGTAATTTATTTTTGACAAACCTAATGATGACATTGTTGTTTCAATTTATTTAATTTCAATTTTTTCAATTTCCTATTATATTGTGCATATTTAAATTAATGTTTTACTGATAATAAAAATTACCATGTGTGCCATAACGAATATTGTTGATCTGTCACCATTGCATTTAATTTTATATCAATTCACATAATTTACAAAAATGTTGCATGCCTACTATAAGGTAGATTGTACAAGGATCACCCATATTTTAACATCTTATTTACTGTACCTACAATCAAAGCAAATAAATGTTTACTTTACGTAATTAGGGTGGTGGACATCACCATATAAAAATGAAGCATGTTTTTCGTGAAAGAACTTTGTCAAAGTTCTACAAAAACCTAAACTGTTAGTTCCCATAGCGCTCCTACGCGATCGTTTGCAGTTCACGTATAGTAGGCCCCCGTCACCGTCAGTGGTAACAGAACCGGCAGGTATAAGGTGGCCTTTTATTCTATATTTATATACTACGCTGGGGAGCTCCAGGTCAGTGCTACCGCGACTGTAGAGCGCTACAAGGATATTTTGGCTCCTGAATGACATTGACAGGGGGGCGTTGTTGGTAAACATTTTGTGAGTATCACAGAAGTTGTATTGACAAAACAAGCTGGCGCATGGCGGCATTAGTTCCGAATATAGCCACGCGCAGATAGAACCTTGTAGTGTTGTGCCTACCTTGCTCTGCGTGAATACTTTTTGTAGTCCAATAAACAACAAGACACAACCAGTTACATTACTCGGAATCCCGAGTAATGTAACTGGTTGTGTCTTGTGACGGGAGGACCGGCGACAGGAGGACGACTTGCGATTCTTGCGCGAATGCTATTTTTAGCTGCAATGCTGCTTAAGGTTATGTAAACCAGTTCTCGTAATTCAAAGGCTTTTGCGGGGTAAATGAGCCGTCGGATGACGTCTTTTGTATAACAGGACGTTTGTTGTTCTGGGTAAGCAGGGCACTACTCAGCCTCTCACATTTCGATGGCCCGGCCATTACAAAGATTTTAGGTTGATATCAACTTGACATTGTGTATGCTATTGTTAACCGTCTTCCAAGAAGGAGGAGGTTATAATGTTCGGCTGTACTTATGTTGGTTTTTAAAGTGTGTTCACCGATTTCTCCGTCAATTGTGGACCGATTTTGAAAATATTTTTTTTGTTTGAAAGGGTACTCTCCCGAGGTGGCCCCATTGTCACTAAGTCAGAATCGGATGAGGGGATACCATGTATACCGAGGGAAATCCTGAAATTTCATATGCACACCTATAGCGATTTGGGTATTTTTTATAGTAACTCGTATAATTGCTTTTGGAAACCACCATTTGGTGAAGTGGAACTGATGATGAAGACCACAGATGGCCATCGAAGTATTTAACGGGTTGCGATTCGATTAAGTACTTTAATATGGTTGCTAAGCAATTTACGCTCGTCTCAATGCAATGATGAAAGTGATCCCGATATCCTATTTACAGAATAAACAATTTCATTTCATTTCATATAGTGAGTCAGTTCGCCTGGTTCATATCAGGAGAACTCCTCAAGAATGAACGCCCCTGCATCGGGAAAAGCAATATTTTGTAAAAGGTGATGAACAGTTGACATTAGGCTATTGTAACTGGGTTATATTACAAACTGACCCACTTAAAAGTGAAAAATAAAAACTTTTTCCAAAAAAAATAAGAACCAACTTCCAAAACAAACAATACAAAGTGAAAAATTACTTAAACTTTTCGGAAGTCGGTGGCAAAAACTAAAATTCGATCCAAAGACAGTCGAGTAGTAATTCGCTTTATAGTGTTTTTGTTATTTTCCTAGATCCCATTAGTTAATGGCAAAAATCTCAGGTTGGAAGCTCTGGGCGTGTCAGCAGGATAACAATGATCTTATCAGATAATATTATAAATCAAGATCTAATTCTAATACTATTTTTTTTTTTATTCAACTTTATATAAAGAGAGTTTAATCATAAACTGATTATGCCACCCTCATCGGTACAAACAATTATTCTTTATAATCTAAATCCTATTTTTGCCAATGTGGCTCTTTCGGCCTCGTTCCGGACGCACTCCATCAGTAGGTATGTGGTGTCTTCCACTATATTACACTCCGGACAATAATACCAAGATACTACTAAATTTGTCAATAATAAGTTAAAAATCCTTCGGCGACTTTGGCCTACCTTCACCGCAGCAGAGAACCTACGAAAGCGATTGTCTAAGGACAACATTGGTATATGATTGCAACCAACTGAATGAGTACGTACGTGTGTAACTACGTAAAAAATTGAGTACCGATCAGCAACTCGGTATGACGCCATTATAAAAAGCGTTGAAAACAATGACGGAAAATTATTTATAGTGATACACTCGGTGGAACCGGAACAACTTACTTAATAAATTGAATACTGACCAAAGTTCGATCAACAGGCAGACTGACTCTTGCGGTGGCGTCTCCCGTAATTGCCTCGACTTTACTTAGTGGTGCAAAAATGGCCCATTCCACATCTAAAGTACGGTTTTTGAATGTCTCCCTCCAGAAAGAATCTGTACGTTCCATATGAAAAAAACCGGCAAAGTGCATATCGGACCACGGATAATGAAGGGTTCCGTAGTTAGGATGAATTTATCCCGAAAACAAACTTAACATTGTAGTTGAAAAATATGGTCTCCGATATACGCCACGGTAAATTTTCCAACTGCAAATCTATGTTTATAATAGCAAAAAAAAACAATATTATGTGACACACAAACAAACTGTGTACTACAAATTACCGATTATGACGACTACCGACTTTTCCTTTACTTGTGCTGTGAGACCTTGCTTCTTGCATTTCATGATTCTAGGTAGACGGGAAGTACCCTACAGGTTTTGATTTATTTGCGAGTATCAAAATATGTCGCATAAATCGCCGTATTTTTTTATTGTGTTGACTTAGAAGCTTGATTTTTTAGAGCTCCAAAGGACCGTAGACCTACGTATTTGGTATTAATTTCAACTTGATACCTCTACGCGTTCCTGAAAAAAAGGGTCTCGGCAGACTGACAGACAGACAGACAGACAGACAGACTGACTGACAGACAGACAGACAGACAGACAGACGGACAACGAAGTGATCCTTTAAGGGTTCCGTTTTTTTCCTTTTGAGGTACGGAACCCTAAAAACGGGCCGTTGAACAAACTTCTTCAAAGTTTTGTCTCATAATGTGGGACGAATGTACTATGAATTTTCGCTTACATAACAGAAGCCGTAGGCAGAGCTCTACAAGACCGCTCAGACAACGTTATGGGAGGCGTCACCTTCGTGTTTGCCGATTACTTTCGTGACACTCTTCCTGTGATGCCTAGATAGAACAACACGTGCTATACAACGTGAATTTTTGTTTACACTAAACCTGAAAAAAAATCAACTGTTCCATACATTTTGTCGATTTAAGTGAACACAAATATATCACGTATCGCGAAAAAAAAATCAGCTGTTCCCTACATTTAAGTTCGCTGAACTCGTCAAAATGTAGGGAACAGCTGATATTTTTTTCGAGATTTCAACTTTGGTCCCATAGTAAAAGTTGTTCATAATGATGAATACAATGACCCCTTAAGAGGTTTAGTATAAACAAAAACTAATGTTGTATAATGCATCGCTAGCAACTGGAACTTTTCCATCAGAATGGAAAAAAGCCAAGGTAGTCCCAGTACATAAGTCAGATAAAAAAGATACCGTAAGCAACTACAGGCCAATTTCAATTTTATCCACATTCGCAAAGATTTTTGATTCTATTATAAGTCCGCACATTCAGCAACATTTGAGATTGTATCTTAGTGACAATCAAAACGGTTTTGTGGCATCTAGGTCTACAGCCACAAATTTAGTGTCATTCACGGAGTCACTAATACAGGCTGTAGATGGAGGCAAGCAATTTAACGTAGTATATACCGACTTCAGTAAGGCATTTGATAAAATGCCCCATTCTATACTGATTTATAAACTAGCAGCCTATGGCATAACAGGGCCTTTATTAGATTGATTCAAGTCTTATCTTACTGAACGCGAATTCTTTGTCGTTGTAAACGGTTTTCGATCGGCTGCACACAAAATAACATCGGGCGCCCCCCAAGGATCTCACTTAGCTCCAATACTATTTATTATGTTCATTAATGATCTTCCTGAGTGTTTTCGTTTTTCCGAACCTTTTCTGTATGCTGATGACTTAAAATTAGCGCGAGTAATAGAGTCAAAAAGAGACTGCGAACTTCTGCAGGACGATCTTAACCAAGCTATAAAATGGTGCCACAATAATAAAATGCAACTTAATCCGAAGAAATGTTACCATGTTAAGTATACGCGAAAAATTAACTGTATTGAGACAGATTACTTCATAGAACAGGAGCGAGTCCAAGAAGTCGAAACAATAAGAGATCTAGGAGTACAATTTGACAAAAAGGTCACTTTTGTGCCTCATATTGAAAACATTATTAAAAAGTCGTCAAAAATGTTAGGGTTCCTGCTTCGTAACACTAAAGGCTTTCGTAAAAGTAGCACTAAGATAATTATAATAGTTTCGTACGCAGTGTTATGGAATATTGTAGTGTTGTGTGGAGACCTCACTATGCCACTCACATGTTGCGTCTAGAAAGGGTACAGAAACGTTTTGCGTGGCATTTAGCCTTTAGTGAGGGAAAATCTAAGCGCCTGCCTTCTTACAGAGTCCGTTTGTGCCATTTCAGGATGCAATCGTTGTCTATGCGTAGAGATATAACCGATGCTCTGTTCCTTAACAAACTGTTGCGCAATAAAATCGACTTCCCTGGTTTATTGAAGCTTATTAGATTCCAAGCGCCTTCTAGATATCCTAGGAATAAGATAACACCCCTGTGTCCGCCACTTCGAAAGTCTGTACTTGGTGCAAATTCTCCAATACCTAGATTGTGTAGAATCCTTAATGGCCGCAGTGACTTAGTAGATGTGCACCACGATACTATAAATAAATTTCTACGAGTTTTTGTAAACAATCCAACAGCGATTTAATATAGTTCTAAAAAAAAAAATGATAACGGGTATAAATTTTTTTTTTTTATACCCGTTATCATTTTTTTTTAATGTATTCTATTAATTCTTTTTATTTTGTTCTTTTAATTTCATTCTCATATCAATTTATGGTCAGTATCTTTATTTATAATGTTTTTTTTTTATTAATTTTTATATGTTGTAAACAGCATTGAATGTTGTGATAATTTTTCTTTATTTTTGTTTTGAATTACTTATTCATTATAATAATATGTAAAATTTCTAATATGTAAGATTTCTAATTTCAATAATTTATCAATAATATGGTATGTAAAGCCGTTTTCTGTGCATGTGGTGTTAACCTGTAATTAATTGTTGCACTTGCAAATGTTTCTATAGTCATTAAATCAGAAATGTGTATAGTCTAAACAATTGTTGGTTAACCAAAAAATAAATAAATAAACGTTTTTTTTTTTTGTAAGCATATTCTAATTGTTTTTGTATTCTATATATAAACATTATTTAAATACTCCAAAAATATTAACGCCGTAAAGACGCATATTTTCCGAGATTTAAAAAAAAATCACCTCCGAATAGAGAGGACCGCCTCTGGCGCGAGACGGTGTGAATAGACGCATTGAACCAATTTGGACTAAGTATCCACAAGTTATCTGTGGCAATTTTTATTCCCGCACACGTGTGAAATACATTGAATTGTGAACCTAATCGTAGTACGATATGAACCAGTTTTCGAGGAAGTGTATTGGAAATTATGTTTGGTTGCGTGTTTTGTTTGTTAAAGTTTAGTAGATTAGTTTAGTGGATTAGTTTATAACTTTTGAACTTTGCACGCCTACTGGTTAAATAAGGCTGAGCCTTATTCCCTCTATCAGCATGACTGTAGTTATGTTGTACGTACTGTACCCGTATTTGCAAAACAAAATAACTTATCTTTATTTTTCATCTTTAACCTGTTCCCGTACGTCATACGACGGTGAAGGGGCCATCGCACCGTTGGATGACGTCTGCAGTGCAGCTGTCTTGGTTATTTTGGGTAAGCAGGGTAGTTGGTAACGATGCAAGTAAGTGCATCGTGCATGATTGCTCAACGATGGTACCTACTTTAAAATACAATCGCAACTGCAGTGAACTCGGGAACTTATTGTAAACCTCTATCTATATTATTAAGCTTCGGCCAAACCTGAGCGACCACAACGCGGGAGGCGGGAAGCGAAGCGGGAGCGACACCGCGCGGCGGACGCTGCTCATGTTATTATATTGCGCCTTGCACATCTACGCGACCGCGGCGTCGGCGGTGACCGCTGACCATCAGGTGGGCTGCCGGCGGCGGTGACCGCTGACCATCAGGTGGGCTGCCGACGGTGACTGCTGACCATCAGGTGGGCTGCCGGCGGTGACCGCTGACCATCAGGTGGGCTGCCGGCTGGTTTGCTATCCAATACCTACCATTATCTGTTCGCCTTTCCTCAACTATTTTGGTGTCGGCGTCCATTCTAACCGGATGCAACTGAATACCAGTATTTTACACGGAGCGACTGCCTGTCTGACCTTCACGACCCAGTTATTTGGTAACAGGATAGTCCTTGGTACGACAGGTTATCATACTCACCAAGCATAGTGCCTACTGGCTGGCTTACTTGACTTGCTCTCCAATAACCACTTAAAAATAAAACCGGCTAAGTGCGTGTCGGACCACGCACAGTGAAGAGTTTCGTATTTTCAATGTATTATTTATTTACACATGCACAGTATTTATCCAGCGAAAAAACCTTACGCAAAAAATAGGACCGGTTTGTATTTCATAGAATATCTCAACAAGAAAAATTGAGAAACGATGTTATTTCTGCAGTTGTAACAAAAAATAGAATTTCTCAAAAACTTTAAATAGCGATGTCACTATGAAACATCATAATCTTTTTAATTAAGGAATGCAAAAATACGCCACACCCTTATTTGAATTTAATTTATTTTTAGCCCTTTTTTACATTTACTACATTCATTTTATTTATGTAGTGCCTCTAATTTATAATTTAAAGTACCTAGTGCCACCGCAAATATATTTTTTTCATAATTTCAGCACACTATTGTTTAGCAGTGCAAAGAATACACCTTCCTTCCAATTTTCAACGATATAGTATTGCCGGTAGTGCCAGACAGACGGACAAATGGACATGACGAAGAAGGGTTCCGTTTTTGGCATTCGGCTATGGAATCCTAAAAATACCCTCGAGCAACAACAAGAGCGATTCAAAAAGACATTCTATATTCGAATGTCAACCTTGCGATACTTTTCCTTTTCCTTCGTCAAAACAAAGAACAAGTTAATTTTATGATAATTTTTGGAGTTAAATGACCGCTAGTATTGCAGTTACGTGGTAGTTGTACCACCCGCACGCTTGCGGAGTTTCACTAGCCTAATTTAAATTGAACTCGTATAGCACCCGGTTTGTAAAGCACCATCACCCGGTTTTTATAGCACAATCATCCGGTTTGTAAAGCACCATCACCCGGTTTGTATAGCTCCATCACCCGGTTTGTGTAGCACCATCACCCGGTTTGTATAGCCCCATAACCCGGTTTGTATAGCCCCATCACCCGGTTTGTATAGCCCCATAACCCGGTTTGTATAGCCCCATAACCCGGTTTGTATAGCCCCATACCCCGGTTTGTATAGCCCCATAACCCGGTTTGTATAGCCTCATCACCCGGTTTGTATAGCCCCATCACCCGGTTTGTATAGCCCCATAACCCGGTTTGTATAGCCTCATCACCCGGTTTGTATAGCCCCATCACCCGGTTTGTATAGCACCACCACCATCACCCGGTTTGTATAGCACCATCATCCGGTTTGTATAGCACCATCACCCGGTTTCTGATTTCAGAATAATTTGAAGTTAAGAACTTATCGAACTCTACGTTAGCATTACTTACTCATACAATGTCATTATTTCATGAAAATTTAAAAATTCAATGGAACAAATGTAACTCACAGAGATGTATTAATTATTCTAATGATTCATCATTTCAGCCGAAAGACGTCTACTGCTGGACATAGGCCTCCCCCACCCACCAAACTTCGACAGGTTCTGTGCTTCCCGCATCCAGCGGATACCTGCAGCCTTCACAAGGTCATCGGTCCACCTTGTAGGAGGTCTTCCAACGCTACCTCTTCCAGTACGCGGTCGCCACTCCAGAACCTTTCGGCCCCATCAGCTATCAGTTCTGCGAGCAATGTGCCCTGCCCACTGCCACTTAAGCTTGGCAATTCTTCGGGCTATGTTGGTTACCTTGGTTCGCCTGCGGATCTCTTGATTTCTGATTCGATCACGTAGGGAAACTCCAAGCATAGCCCTCTCCATTGCCCTTTGGGTGACTTTTAGCTTTTTGATAAGGCCCATTGTGAGCGACCACGTTTCAGTGCCATAGGTCATCACTGACAACACACACTGGTCAAAGACATAGTGGCGTTTTTTTTTACAGACACTTCAGCACCTCGATGTACCGATAGTCGATCTGGCACCGTTGAAAAGACTGCAGTACAGCCCATGTCTCGAACGAATCGAAGGCTTTCTCGTAGTCCACAAACGCTAAGCGGAGAGGCAGGCTCTTCGGTCTTCTGTATAACCTGCCGCAGCGTATGTATGTGGTCTACTGTGCTAAAGCCTTTACGGAATCCGGCTTGTTCGGGAGGCTGGAAGTCGTCAAACCTGCGCGCGAGACGGTTCGTAATGACTCCTGAAAACAGCTCGTAGACATGGCTCAGAAGTGAGATGGGCCTATAATTTTTAATTATCACCCTTCTTAAAGAAAAGGATCACCACACCTCTGTTCCATGCCTGTGGCGTTTTGCCCTCGAATATGACGGAATGAAACAGCTTCTGGAGGACTTTGAGAACGGGTTTTCCGCCGGACTTCAGGAATTCGGCCGTAGTTCCGTCATCTCGCGGCGCCTTGTTGTTTTTGAGCTGCTTCAGAGCAATCCTGATCTCATACAAGCTGACGTCCGGGATGTATTCAGTGTAGTGTCGGGTTAATTTAAAATATGATTCGCGAGATATAACAGATTGTATCTTTGACAGTCGCGAATCATATTTTGATCAAGATGCAACCTGACACTGACCTGCAAATAGCAAAAAAACCGGCCAAGTGCGAGTCGGACTCGCGCACGAAGGATTCCGTACCATTACAAAAAAAAAAAAAAATATCTATAAGAAATGGCAAAAAAAACACGTTTGTTGTATGGGAGCCTCCTTTAAATATTTATTTTATTTTGATTTTTTTTAAATGTAACTAAATATGCTGTGAATATTTCAAGCGTCTACCTGTTGCCGTTATCTATTTTATATAGAGCTAAAACGAGCAAAAAAACCACGTTTGTTGTATGGGAGCCCGCTTAAATATTTATTTTATTCTGTTTTTTTGCATTTGTTGTTATAGCGGCAACAGAAATACATCATCTGTGAAAATTTCAACTGTCTAACTATCACGGTTCATGAGATACAGCCTGGTGGCAGACGGACAGACAGACAGACCGACAGACAGACAGACAGACGGCAGAGCCTTAGTAATAGGGTTCCCGTTTTACCCATTGGGTACGGAACCCTAAAAACGTAAGAAAATTTGTATTATACATATTGAAGGAATCACCGTAGGTAATGCTACAGTAGAGTTTGATAAGTTGTCAACTTCAAATTCTCAATTAAGAAACCGGCGGGCTAATTGCGTAACACATTGTCAGTAGGAATCGGTTTCAATTTGACAGTTCAACAACATTCATTGCGTTATTTAAGTTATTGAGCAGACAGAATTAGCTAAATTACGAAGCAATGGATTAGCAATATACTTCAAAATCATTCCGATTCCGATTCAAACCGTGTTTAGCAATTAGGGTACGGGTTATGTACATATTAGATAAAGTGACTTGTTCATTTTGACATTCCACAAATAATTTTATGCATGACCATAATAATATAATTATTTCTGGTTATACTAAAAACAGCCTCCTTTGTTCCGTGTTTTTGATATTTACAAATCATTTCAACCACAAAATGACGCACGAACCTCATTTATATAATTATACACAGAATACGATTAACTTTATCTTAGTCGAAAAACCCCAACACATCAAGAAATATTATATTATAATTAACTAAAAAACCCAAAACCCTGGAAACTTATAGACAAGGTACAGTGTTAGTTATTTCCAGTACTTACCTAGTTATACAATAATATTTCCAGTACTTACCTAGTTATACAATAATATTTCCAGTACTTACCTAGTTATACAATACTTACCTAGTTATACAATAATATACACAGTACTTACCTAGTTATACAATAATATACACAGTATCACAGTATCATGTTTTATCGAACCAATATTACTGTTACTAGTCAAGGTGCGTAACCCACTAATATAGTCCTCAATTATCTGTACCTTACTTAATTCACATTGGAATTACTTGATTTATTTTGTAATTGGTTACAGTACAGTCAACGACACCTGCATCGATGGTACAGTCAATCGCACATCAGTGGTAACACTTGGAATACTAAAACCGCCCTTAGGTTACACATAATCAGTCTACAATGTGCCCACTGCTGGGACTCAGGCCTCCTCTCTGCGAGAGGGAGTGGGCCATAATCCACCACGCGGACCCAGTGCGAGGTGGTGGACGTCACATGTCTTCGAATGTTTGGTTCTAGGCCTCTTAGGCCTCTAGGCCGCTTAGGCTCTAGGCCAGTTTCCTCACGATGTTTTCCTTCACCGTTTTGTGCGCAGCGGCTATGAAATAGTTTACACAAACTAAAGCGCCTGTCGGGGTTCGAACCTACGATCTATAACTCGTAAGTCGCGGCCGGTACTACTGGGCCACCACTGCTCTCACCACAATCTAGGTAGTACTTACTAATTCCATGACTAGAGTTGTAGTACTTACTTATTCCATGGTCAAGCTGTCAATTCTGTCACCCATCTATTTTCAAGTACTGGTAAGCTATGTGTGTGTGCGTGTCAAACGCATAGTAGTGTGTGTAATGTTTTTTTTTATATTAATTTATTTCTAATGCCTATTATATATATACTAGCTTTCGCCCGCGGCTTCGCCCGCGTGGATGTCGAAAAAAAAGCAGCTTCTCTATCAGCAGCATTCCCCCAAAACATTATACCATATCTTAGTTGGAACCAACGTAAGCGTGGTAAGCAGATAGGAGTGCAGTTTGATTTACAACTTTACGAAGGATATATATAGCACATAAATACAAACTTCGTTTTGTACATACTTGTTCAATATACCTACGTGTCCTCCTCCATTTCATGTCTAAGTCTATGTGTAAGAAATATTGTATTGTTTATTTTGTCTACGTTTTTGTTCTTAAATAATAATTGATGTACCAACTTTTGAGTTATTCAAGGAACGCAGTAAAATTCTCCTGAAAACTATGTACCCCTTTTTCAGATTCTCGGAAACTCTTTTTCAGTTAACGTTTCGAGTTAATCGGATCGCGCGTTAAGATTCTTTAAATACAAACCATAACACTCCCTAAAATCCTTTTGAGGGGTAGTTTTGAAAAACGCAAAAGTTATGACAAACTTTGTTATTTAAGTAATGACTGCCTCGTTAGTGGTCACAGGCGCGACTGCTGAGCATAAGGGGTGGGTTTGATTCCCAGGTCGGGCAAAGTGTTATTGGATTTTCCATTAGGAATTTCTTAGTAACAGCCCGAAGTCTGGATTTATGCCCTGTTGATGGCAATAGGCTCTCCCCCTATTACATGGGACTTAAACAAAACTGTCGAAATGTGGGTGTACTATAGATACACCTCTACCTAACCCTTTGGGGATTGCAGGCGTGATGTTATGTAAATAAGTACTCGGGCCAAATTTCAAGTTTATATATCAAAAGAAATAAGATTCTGTTCATACAAACTATGTCACCCCTTTTTACGCCCTCAAATGGGTAAATTGTTGAGGGTTTATTAACTCAAGGAATAAGATTTTTCATACAAACAAAATCCCCCTTTTCACCCCCTTAAAAGTTGAATTTCCAAAAACCCCTGATGCCCCCGTCATAATTTGGGGTTAATCAAGCCACACAGTAGAATCCTCTCTTGTAAAATTGACTACCCCTTTTCACCCTGTTATGGGTCATTACCGCACGGTCTCCCGTGAGGCGGCGAGCCTCTTTGTTGGACTACCGCCGTGGGATCTGGAGGCAAAAGTCCTCGCGCACATCTGGGAGTGGCGCGAGGAGGCGAAACGCAGGGTCGAAACTCCGCTGCCGCGAGAAATCACGGCACAGCGGACGGAGCTCCGGCGGGATCTCATGGTGGCATGGAGAGTGCGATTTTCGCAATCCAGCGCTGGGCACGCCACACTTGTGGCGATAAGTCCCCTCTTTGAGGAGTGGCTAGAGAGGCGCCACGGCGTCCTCACTGGACACGATTGTTTCGGGAGGTTCCTGTTCAGGATAAAGCGGGAGGAAACGCCCGGGTGTCACCACTGTGTGGATCGTCCGGAGTACACGGTGAAGCATACGATGTAGGTCTGCCCGGCTTGGGCGGAGCACCACTGTGTCCTCACGGAGGCTATCAGCGGTGGCGATCTCTTGCGTCCAGCCCTGGTTCAGGCAATGGTTCGGAGCGAGAGTGCATGGGAGGCCGTTACCTCCTTCTGTGAAACAGTAATGCTCGCAAAGGAGGATGCAGAACGCGTGAGGGAGAGGCAAGGTTCGCGCCCTCGCGCCCCTAGTCGCCGCAGGAGATGCCCCGGGCGTCGGCAGTAGCAAGCCGGCTTACGGCCACCGTAGGTGCGGGCTTGCGGACGGTGCGATGGGTAGTTCGCTATCCGATAAGGACCAGGCCCGGTTCGACTGCGCGTTGTGTTCCACGAGCGCCTCAATGAGATGTCAGCACCAACTGACGTGGTCCGTTAGGGCCTGCCATGTTTGTCCGAAAGGGATATCATAGCCCTGGCACACAGGCAACGGAAGGAACACGGGTGGGTTTTAGTCAGTAAAAGTCTGACACGCCCTCCCGCTCCGCTCAGAGCGGGAGAAGTTATTTGATAATTTCCCACGCAAAAAAAGGGGTCAATTTTCGAAAAACTGATAAACTCTTTTATTTTTTTTGGTTTACAGTATAAATACTGAGTTTCGAGTTAATCGGACCGCGCGTTAAAATTCTTCCATACAAACTTTGTCATCCGCAAATCCCCCAATATGGAGTAGTTTAATAAAACACAAAAATGTCACACTTTATAATTTACTTAGGTTAGTATTCGTGCCAAGTTTCAGGTTTATTAACTCAAGGAATAAGATTTATCCCCCTTGTTCACCCCTTAAAGGTTGAATTTCGAAAAATCCCTTCTTAGCGGATGCCTATAGTTTCCAACAATAAGCCGAAATATTAGTGATTTTAACTTAAAAAGAAATTTCATGAAAAATTAAATTTTATCCCCTTTTTCACCCCTTATGGGTTCAAATTCTAACAACACCGTTGCGTTAGCTTCCAACCATAAGCCTAAATAATAAATTTAGTGATTTTACTTCGAAAATTAAGGACTTTCACAACATCATCCCCCTTTTCATCAACCCTTCGGGGGTGGAATTATCAAAAACGCTGAGACATGTGTAAATTAATTTTCAATCGTCAGCCTTAACACAAAATTTGAATATTCTAACTTCAAAACTGACGGACTTTCATATAAACTTCCATCCCCTATTTCACCCTCTTAGGGGTAGAATTTCGAAAAACCCTTTCTTAATGGATACCTACTCTTCAAAAAGAACACACCCTCCAAATTTCATGTCTCTAGGACCAGCGGTTTAGGCTGTGCGTTGATATATCAGTCAGTCAGTCAGTCAGGACTTTGAATTTTATATATATAGATGTACCAAATAGTAATTGGAAAAAAAGGGTGAAATAGGGGATGGAAGTTTATATGACTTTCATATAAACTTCCATCCCCTATTTCACCCTTTTAGGGGTCGAATTTCGAAAAACCCTTTCTTACTGGATACCTACTCTTCACAAAGAACACACCCTCCAAATTTCATGTCTCTAGGACCAGCGGTTTAGGCTGTGCGTTGATATATCAGTCAGTCAGTCAGTCAGTCAGTCCGTCAGGACTTTGAATTTTATATATATAGAAGATAGATAAATATTAGCTTTTGGGTAGTTGTTTTATAGTGTAAAATAATTTATTGACAAAAAAGGAACAGATAAATATGGTTACCGAGTTTTCATTATATTACTTTACTAGCTTTCGCCCGCGGCTTCGCCCGCGTAGATGTTGAAAAAAAAGCAGCTTCTCTGTCAGCAGCATTCCCCCAAAACATTATACCATATCTTAGTTGGAACCAACGTAAGCGTGGTAAGCAGATAGGAGTGCAGTTTGATTTACAACTTTACGAAGGATATATATAGCAAATAAATACAAACTTCGTTTTGTACATACTTGTTCAATATACCTACGTGTCCTCCTCCATTTCATGTCCAAGTCTATTTGTAAGAAATTTTGTATTGTTTATTTTGTCTACGTTTTTGTTTTTAAATAATAATTGATCTACCAACTTTTGAGTTATTCAAGGTAGGTACGCAGTAAAATTCTCCCGAAAACTATGTACCCCTTTTTCCGATTCTCGAAAACTCAATATATTATAATTAAGATTCTTTAAATACAAACCATAACTCTCCCTAAAATCCTTTGGAGGGGTAGTTTTGAAAAACGCAAAAGTTATGACAAACTTTGTTATTTAAGTAATGACTGCCTCGTTAGTCTAGTGGTCACAGGCGCGACTGCTGAGCATGAGGGGTGGGTTTGATTCCCAGGTCGGGCAGTGTTATTGGATTCTCCATTAGGAATTTCTTAGTAGCAGCCCGAAGTCTGGATTTATGCCCGGTTGATGGCAATAGGCTCGCCCCCTATTACATGGGACTTAAACAAAACTGTCGAAAAGTGGGTGTACTAAAGATACACCTCTACCTAACCCTTTGGGTCTTTGGGTCTTTGGGGCTTGATGTTATGTAAATAAGTACTCGGGCCAAATTTCAAGTTTATATATCAAAAGAAATAAGATTCTATTCATACGAACTATATCGCCCCTTTTTACGCACTCAAAGGGGTAAATTGTTGAAACATCGTTTTTGACGTTTCTATTATTGGATTTATAGGTTATTTATACCAATTTTCAAGTTAATCAAGCCATACAGTAGAATCCTCTCTTGTAAATTGACTATCCCTTTTCACCCCATTATTAGGGGCAGATTTAATAAAAAACCGGATATAAGTTATTCTTTATTTTTTGTTATCAGTATAAAATCTGAGTTTCAAGTAATCAGACCGCGCGTTAAAATTATTCCATAAAAATGTTGATATCCCCCAATCCCCCTTTTGGGGGTAGTTTAAAAAAACAAAAAATGACAAACTTTATATTTTACTTAGGTTAGTATTCGTGCCAAGTTTCAGGTTTATTAACTCAAGGAATAAGATTTTTCATACAAACAAAATCCCCCTTTTCACCCCCTTAAAGGTTGAATTTCCAAAAACCCCTGATGCCCACGTCATAATTTGGGGTTAATCAAGCCACACAGTAGAATCCTCTCTTGTAAAATTGACTACCCCTTTTCACCCTGTTAAGGGTCATTACCACACGGTCTCCCGTGAGACGGCGAGCCTCCTTGCCAGACTGCCGCCGTGGGATTTGGAGGCAAAAGTCCTCGCGCACATCTGGGAGTGGCGCGAGGAGGCGAAACGCAGGGTCGAGACTCTGCTGCCGCGAGAAATCACGGCACAGCAAACGGAGCTCCGGCGGGATCTCATGCTAGCATGGAGGGTGCGATTGTCGCAATCCAGCGCTGGGCACGCCACAATTGTGGCAATAAGTCCCCTCTTTGAGGAGTGGCTAGAGAGGCGCCACGGCGTCCTCACCGGACACGGTTGTTTCGGGAGGTTTCTGTTCAGGATAAAGCGGGAGGAAACGCCCGGGTGTCACCACTGTGTGGATCGCCAGGAGGACACGGTGGAGCGTACGGTGGAGGTCTGCCCGGCTTGGGTGGAGCACCGCTGTGTCCTCACGGAGGCTATCAGCGGTGGCGATCTCTCGCGTCCAGCCCTGGTTCAGGCTATGGTTCGGAGCGAGAGTGCATGGGAGGCCGTTACCTCCTTCTGTGAAACAGTAATGCTCGCGAAGGAGGAGGCAGAACGCGTGAGGGAGAGGCAAGGTTCGCGCCCTCGCGCCCCTAGTCGCCGCAGGAGACGCCCCGGGCGTCGGGAGTAGCAAGCCGGCTTCCGGCCACCGTAGGCGCGGGTTTGCGGACGGTGAGCAATGGGTAGCTTGCCATCCGACAAGGACCAGGCCTGGTTCGACTGCGCGTTGTGTTCCACGCGCGCCTCAAAGAGATGTCAGCACCAACTGACGGGGTCCGTTAGGGCCTGCCATGTTTGTCCGAAAGGGATATCATGGCCCTGGCACACAGGCAATGGAAGGAACACGGGTTGATATTAGTCAGTAAAAGTCTGACACGCCCTCCCGCTCCGCCCAGAGCGGGAGAAGTTATTTGATAATTACCCACGCAAAAAAAAGGGGTCAATTTTCGAAAAAATTATAAATTCTTTTATTTATTTTGGTTTACAGTATAAATACTGAGTTTCGAGTTAATCGGACCGCGCGTTAAAATTCTTCCATACAAACTTTGTCATCCTCAAATCCCCCAATATGGAGTAGTTTAATAAAAAAAAAATGTCACATTTTATAATTTACTTAGGTTAGTATTCGTGCCAAGTTTCAGGTTTATTAACTCAAGGAATAAGATTTATCCCCCTTGTTCACCCCTTAAAGGTTGAATTTCGAAAAATCCCTTCTCAGCGGATGCCTATAGTTTCCAACAATAAGCCGAAATATTAGTGATTTTAACTTAAAAAGAAATTTCATTAAAAATAAAATTTAATCCCCTTTTTCATCCCTTATGGGTTCAAATTCTAACAACACCGTTGCGTTAGCTTCCAAGTCCAACCATAAGCCTAGACAATAAATGTAGTGATTTTACTTCGAAAATTAAGGACTTTCCATACACAACATCATTCCCCTTTTTAACCCTTCGGGGGTGGAATTATTAAAAACGCTGAGACATCTGTAAATTCATTTTCAATCGTCAGCCTAAACACAAAATTTTAATATTCTAACTTTAAAACTGACGGACTTTCATATAAACTTCTATCCCCTATTTCACCCTCTTAGGGGAAGAATTTCGAAAAACTCTTTCTTAGTGGATCCCTACTCTTCACAAAGAACACACCCTCCAAATTTCATGTCTCTAGGACCAGCGGTTTAGGCTGTGCGTTGATATATCAGTCAGTCAGTCAGTCAGGACTTTGAATTTTATATATATAGATGTACCAAATAGTAATTGGGAAATTTGTAATCTAATTATTTAGCTTTCTGCACTCGTCCTCCATAAGTATTTTATATATAAAGGCTTCTACATACCGGCGCGACGCGGCACAAAGGCCCCGCGTGTCGCGGGCGTAGCGGTGCCTTTGTGTCGCGTCGCGTCGCGCGACAAGTCGGGCCGGTATGTAGAAGCCTTAAACCGTTCGCGTAATTTTAGTAAAAGTTAAAATCGGCTTCCCCTTTCCATAGCTTATTTATTATTTCAGTAATCCAGACCCTACAATATCTACTTGATTAATTAACTGACAACACAGCCTATACCGCTGGATTTATAAGAATTAAATTTTCACAAGACTTCCTTGGCGAGCAGTAAGGAAGAATTAAAAAAATATTTATTTCATAATTTGAAAATTCATTCCCTAAAGGGGTTAAACAGGGAAATGAAATTTGGTGTCGAAGCATAACCTGTAATATTTCTATTTATTTATAAATACTTGTCAAATTAGCGGCCATTTGACAGCTGCTTATTCGGCACACGCACAATGAATGAGCATAATTAGCACCTTTTCAAGCAAGTCATCTCTAATAATTATGGCAGACGTCGGTAGTAATACACTAGTCATCTCTTTTAGGCAAATACATTGACTCGCCTCACTTGAACTATGACTCATGGTCCATGAGTAGATATACAACAGAAATCAAGCGTTTGAACAAATCATTAGATTATGTCTGGACCATGGACGTATAAAAATGGACTTAAAAAATAAACTGACCCCTGAGTTTGTTTCGCCATTTTTTTTCAGGGGGTAGTCAGATAGGAAATGTCGACTCCATCCCGCTTCTTTTTTTTAAATTTATATTATGACGTGTAAAAGTGATTGCAACATCCTATTTACAGAATAAACCAATTCATTTCATTTCAATGCTTAGTAGTGTACGAAATAATACTACTAGAGGGCGTGGACATGATTCTATACTCTTAGAATGAAAATAAGCAATTTGCATCAGGTGAGATCGGGGTCAAGAGTAGTCCCAGTTGGCAATAACAATGCATTACGTTTTATTGTTCCCCTTTCCAATGCCAATGACTGCGGTCACATTTCACCTTACGTTATATTATATGTGGGTGAATCTTATTTAAAATAGCTGTTCCGATTTCAAGTCGAAAGATTTAGTATTAGACGGACGAAGTCGGTCACCATTTTTGTACGGAACCCTTGGCTATACTCCTAATATTTGATCGCGTTACTTGTGTCGTATGAAGCTCTCTGTCGGCTATCTACTCATGTTATAATCGTCACATAATAGTACCTCATTGACAGTCTTGTTAGCCTTGAATGAAAGACGTTATGTGATCGTTTTAATTTAAATCCGTGTTAGCTTTTAAATTACTTAGGTAGCGTTATTTTTGTGTTGGTGGGCTCGCGATTGATCATCTCACCTGATGGTAAGTGCCAAGTGGTGATGTGATCGAAGAAGGTGCACGCTTGCCTACAAGTAGCCTATTCACTGGAGAATTGAAGACTCCCGGGTCATATTATGTATAGCATTTTTTAGCTTATTCTGTCGTTCCCACTGCTGGGACTCAGGCCTCCTCTCTGTGAGAGGGAGTGGGCCGTAATCCCCCACGCGGGCCCAGTGAGGGTTGGTGGATGTCACATGTGTCTTTGATTTTTGTTCGAGGACATACTGTTTACTTCATGTGGTTTTCTTGCGGCATTTTAAGAGCATGCAGCAGCTGTACACACGGCTACACATCAAGCTATAATTTCCAGTATACGCTGACCTCTCATTGTACGGAAATCCTTCACAATGTGATATCAGCTTATACTGGAAATGTATAGCTTAATGTGTAGCCGTGTGTAGCTGCTGTTAAAAATAAAAAACTTTTTACAAAAAAAAACAGACGACAAAGTGGAAGGTTGTGTTCCAAAGTGGAGTCCTTGGAAGTCATCTTTTTTTTTTTTGTAAAAAGTTTTTTTTTGTTTTCACTTTTTAGTGGGTCAGTTTGTAATTTATCAAAGTTACAAAAGCTAATGGCAACTGCTCATCACCTTTTACAAAATATTGCTTCTCCCGATGCTGGGACGTTAATTGTTGAGGAGTTCTGGTATGAACCAGGAGAACTGGAACTGATGGTGACTTGACCATATGCATTGAGCATAAATTACTTAGCAACCATATTACAGTGTATATTCGAATCGCAACCGTGAAATACAGTCATACTTATTATTATGTTGTTCCGGTGGCCATCTTTGGTTTCCATCATCAGTTCCACTGCACTAAATGGTGTTTTTCGGGAGCAAATGCACGAGTTACTATAAAAAATACCCAAATCGCTATAGGTTTGCCTATAAAATTCGAGGGTTGCGCTCGATTTCCATGAGATTCCCTCATCAGATTTTGATTTGGGACCAACTTGGCATACCCTTTTTTCAAAATCGGTCCATAATTGACGGAGATATCGGAGAAAAAACATTAAAAAAAAAACATACAGCCGAATATTTATAACCTCCTCCTTTTTGGACGTCGGTTAAAAAGAAATAAGGTTGGCCCTAAAATGCTGCCCTGTGGATTACCGTGTGTGACTTGGAGGTCAGTGCTGGAAAAGTTTCCCACACGAACACATTGACGGTGGTTTGTAAGGTAGCTTTTGAAGAGTTTCAACTGCGTGCCTCTGATTCCAAGCCTTTCCTAGCTTGACATGAAACAGAGATTGTGTCAAAAGCCTTAGCTAGTTCTAAAAAACAAGATGGCCAGATACTTCTTTTTAGTATCCAAATTATCACTGATATAAATAACCTAATACATTGTTTACCACTTGTCCAGTAGATTTATCATTTCGAAACCCGTTCTGATTGGGTGAAAGCAAGTTATTATTTTCAAGGTATCTAAAAAGTCTTTTATTGATTTATTCTCTCCAGGAGTTTTAAAATAGATGGGAGTATGGATATTGGCCTATAATAGGTGATGGAATCTCTGTTTTCACATTTCTGTACCTCCACTTACTTTTATTGTCAATTACATACATAAGGATGTATAGGGCAGACTTCAGACTTCTTTAACGATTCAGGGAAAATTCTATTTTGGAGACACAAATTGACAATAAAAGTAAGTGGAGGTACAGAAATGTTTTGAATTAAAAAAAAAATATTGCTATTTCCGTCAAATCCCGTTGAGCTATCTGTTTTCAAGATAAATGATGAGGCATATTAAATTACCTAATCGAATCGCAACCCGTTAAATGCTTGTTATTAAGTAGTTCTGGTGGCAAAATTCAAAATCGATCACAATTGACGGATAAATCGGTGAACATAGATTTTTTTTTATATATATGTTTGTTCACCGATTACTCCATCAATAATAATTGCGGACCGTTTTGAAAATTCTTTTTATGTATGAAAGTGTTTTGAAAATTCTTTTTATGTATGAAAGTGTATGCTCCTGAAGTGGTCCTATTGTCACCAAGTCAGAATATATGATTAGGCGATTCCATGGAAATCGAGAGAAATTCTCAAATTTTATAGGCACACCGATAGTTATTTTTGTATTTTTTATAGTAAATCGTGCTTTTGCTCTCGAAAAACACCATTTAGTGCAGTGGAACTGATGATGGAAACCACAGATGGCCACCGGAACAACAAAATATTTAACGGGTTGCGATTCGATTAGGTACTTTAATATGGTTGCTAAGCAATTTATGCTCGTCACAATGCTTAAGGTGAGTGGCAGTTCTCCTGGTTCTTACCAGGAGAACTCCTCAACAATTAACGTCCCAGCATCGGGAAAAGCAATATTTTGTAAAAGGTGATGAGCAGTTGACTTTAGGCTATTGTAACTAAGATAAATTAAAAACTGACTAAAAAAAAGGAAAATAAAAAACTTTTTGTAAACAAAAAATAACCGACTTCCAAAAAACACTACAAAGTGAACAATAACTTTAATTTCGGAAGTCGGTGGCAAAATACTAAAATACAGATCGAAAGACACCGACTTCCGAAATTAAAGTTATTTTTCACTTTGTAGTGTTTTTTGGAAGTCGGTTATTTTTTTTTTACAAAAAGTTTTATATATTAACGACCTTACTGATATAGTAATTTCCCTGGGCAAAATCATCTCTTTTGCGGACGGTACTGCTCTCCTTTTTTTCTTTTGATAACTGGAACGAAGAGTTTGATGCCGCTCAAACTGGATTTGATACTGTTAGAAAATGGCTAAATGTCAATTTCTTAACATTAAATACCGGCAAAACTAAATACATATTAGGCTTAGGATTAGATCAGACATGGGTATTAACCACGATCATGCCATTATTCCACAAGAGTGTACACCGCATGATTTTTGCTCTTGTATTAAAAGAGCGGGTTAATTCTATCAACTATTTAGGCGTAACCTCAGACCAAATTGGTCTCAGGGTAACGTTCTCTAGATAAAATCTTAACTTCAAGAAACACAAGAATTTTATCAGGATGGGTTCGGAAACTCATAAATATTTTTTTTCAATCTACGATACATCGCTGATCCTCACATATCTTAAAACGAATATTCTTTGCTCTCTGCCAGTCACTCATAACATATTGTACATCCCATTGGGGATGTGCTTCAAAAACTACTCTCAAATCTATTGAGATTGTCCAACGTGAGGTCAGCACCTTTAAACCAATACTTTTCTACTACTGCTTTAATTTGATGCTTTACATATTGAAAATAATCGATAAATAATAGTT
Source organism: Tiliacea aurago (assembly GCA_948098905.1). Lineage (NCBI taxonomy): Eukaryota > Metazoa > Arthropoda > Insecta > Lepidoptera > Noctuidae > Tiliacea > Tiliacea aurago. The sequence goes on from OX402605.1 coordinate 15,443,035, forward strand.
TATTGTCACAAAGAAACATACATTAGTATACACTGATTAACAGGAGAGAGGCTGGTGACTCCGGCGCCCGGGGCGTCTCCTGCGGCGACTAGGGGCGCTAGGGCGCAAACCTTGCCTCTCCCTCACGCGTTCCGCCTCCTCCTTCGCAAGCATTACTGCTTCGCAGAAGGAGGTGACGGCCTCCCATGCACTCTCGCTCCGAACCATGGCCTGAACCAGGGCCGGACGCGAGAGATCGCCGCCGCCGATCGCCTCCGTGAGGACACGGCGGTGTTCCGCCCAAGCTGGGCAGACCTCCACTGTATGCTCCACCGTGTCCTCCGGGCGATCTACACAGTGGTGACACCCGGGCGTTTCCTCCCGCTTTATCCTGAACAGGAACCTCCCGAAACAACCATGTCCGGTGAGGACCTGCGTCAGGCGGAAGGTGAGGACGCCGTGGCGCCTCTCTAGCCACTCCTCAAAGAGCGGACTTATCGCCACAATTCTGGCGTGCCCAGCGCTGGGTTGCGACAATCTCACTCTCCATACCGCCATGAGATACCGCCGGAGCTCTGTCCGCTGTACCGTGATTTCTCGCGGCAGCGGAGTTTCACCCCGGCGTTCACCTCCTCGCGCCACTCCCAGACGTGGGCGAGGACTTTTGCCTCCAGATCCCATGGCGGTAGTCCGGCAAGGAGGCTCGCCGCCTCACGGGAGACCGTGCGGTATCCTCGGACCAGCCTGATGGCCATGCCCCTTTGGGACGCGTTCAACCGCCGGGCTGGTCGCAGCCATAAAGAACGCGCCCAAGATTTACGCCAGCTGTCATACAATTTTTTTTCCAATAATCTACTTCAATTTTCGGGCAAAATATAATCATTAAAAATTATTGATACTAAGCCCTTTTATTTCTGATGTTATGTAAGTTTTGGGCAAGCGTATTTTTTTAATGTTCACTCCTTTTTCAGCTATCAGAAAACTATCAATTAAATGTTTAGGGTTAAGTAGTTTTTTTATAATTCATTATTTTTGGTAACAAGTCAGAAAATTTCAAAAAATCGGAGAACCGTCACAGCTCGGTAACCATCCAGTTTTGACCCCTAGTCAACTGGACTTAATTTGTACATTTTGACGAGATCAGCGAACTTAAATGTAGGGAACAGCTGTTTTTTTTTTCGCGATTTCAAGGTTGGTCCCCTAGTAAAAGTTGTTCATAATGAAGAGTACAATGACCCCTTAAGAGGTTTAGTATAAACAAAAACGAATGATGTATATGTCATGATTGACTGCTTAGCCCCATAAAGGTATAAGTAGCGTGATGATAATCATTTAAAAGGTTATATCTGTAACTATCGGCAATATTGTAATTACCTTTTGGCTCGTCTTTTGACAATTGAATGTCAACGAAGAATACGAACATAATGTTATATTGCTCACCCACCACAGTAAATAGCGTGATAATTATAGCCCACAGACCAGACTTAAAGAGAATATTTATTCATTTATTTAATACTTTAAGCACACAAATGTACAGAGCGGACTTAATGCCATAGGCATTTTCTACCAGTCAACCTTTGGGTGATGCAGAGAAGGCCAGTGGTAGGAAAAATCTACTTATGCAAAATTTGAACAAAATCTATCCCGGATTATTTGCGTAACATACATTCAGACAAACATACAAATTCTAACTACTACGGGGTTTATTTATAAACTTAACTTAACTTGTGTGAATCGCTGCTGCAAGCTTTCCACATCGGTGTTGAGCTTGTAGCAGGGATTCTCATAACTATGGGGCAGGTGTTTGGTTAAATGTGTAGGTTTAGTTTACTAACATAGATAATAAGAAATATTGTTACTAACACATTTTGAGTCTTGTTACTTGTTTATTAAATATAAATAAATAAACGATGGAGACGTTTAAACGTCAAAATGTATTGTTAAACAGTCGCTAATCATTAACGCAGCGTTTATAAATAAAGGGGGTTTACGAGTATTATTGACATATCAATCATTCCCAGACCTCGTGTCAATAACTTTTTTTCATAAATATTGAATGTACAGTTTTGCCTCCACTACGATTTTATTATGTTGCTAGTGATTTCTGACATCCTAAGAAGAAAAATAACTGGCCAAGTGCGTGTCGGACCACGCACAATGAAGGGTTTCGTAGTTAGGATGAATTTATCCGAAAAACAAAATTAACATTGTGGTTGAAACACATGTTCTCCCATACATCGATATACGTCACAGTCAATTCTCCAACTGCAAATATAAGTTTTTAATCGCAAAAAAACGATTTTTGTATGTGATAAAACTACAAATTTACAACTTTAGGACCTTTTTCTATACTTGTGCTGTGAGAACTTGCTTCTTGCCAAATTTCATGATTCTAGGTCAACGGGAACTACCCTGTAGGTTTTGATTTTTTTGCATCGAAATATGTAGCAACAATGTCGCTTAAATCACCGTATTTTTTGATTGCGTTGACTTAGAAGCTTGATTTTTTTAGAGCTCCAAGGGACTATGGACTTACGTATTTGATATTAATTTCAACTTGATGACTACACGCGTTTCTGAGAAAAATGGTCTTGACAGACTGACAGACAAACAGACAGACGGACAACGAAGTGATCCTATAAGGGTTCCGTCTTTTCCTCTTGAGGTTCGGAACCCTAATAAGGACCTCAAATAATTTAGAGCGTTTAGACTTAAGGCTTCTACAAACTGGCGCGTCTCGTTGCGCGACGGTCATTAACTGGCGCGTCTCGTTGCGCGACGGTCATTAACTGGCGCGTCTCGTTGCGCGACGGTCATTAACTGGCGCGTCTCGTTGCGCGACGGTCATTAACTGGCGCGTCTCGTTGCGCGACGGTCATTAACTGGCGCGTCTCGTTGCGCGACGGTCATTATGGGTATGTTGTTATGAGTTGTATTGACTTGAATAATTTGTTCCTTTTGTTCATAAAATTCCTAACGTTAAAAACTTGTCTGAATTTTATAAGTAACATCTTTCTACATTTTATGCCGATAAACAATTTTGATTTGGATGGGAAAAATTTTTTGCTATTTCTGATTTTTGTAGCGGCTAATCTATTAATTATAAAAAACGGCTAAGTGCGTGTCGTTGCAAATTTTCGTTGGCGCAATCTTGAATTTAGATTTTGACCCCAGTTTTGGTTTCAGAAACCTCGAAAACCATGAAAACGACACCCATGACAAAAAATCATCACAAAATCACGACAAGTGTCTTTCGCGGAAATGTCATTCGCGCAAGTATACCAGATCCGATGCATCAACTCTCAGTTGGTGTAACTCTCTCATAAGAAACAGGATCTATTGGCCTGGACGGAGAACTTGGTAGAGACACACATGGAAAATTAAAACTGAAAAGTGATATTTATCATGTTTTAAACTTGTCAAAAACACTACCCTGAAATATATATTTTTATATTTCATTTCATTTCATTTCAAGGAGCAAACATGTTGCTTTTCTCACTTATCAGGCCATCTTTTCAAACTGTCATTTAAATTTAAAATGTTGGCATTCAGAAATACGCAGTCGGAAAAATAAATTAACATTCTTTGACTAATTCTACATACGTACAGTCAGGCGCACATCAGAGGTAACACTTACTGCTACGACATAAAGGCGCGAGGCACTGTGTTCCAATTGAAGTGCGGTTGACTGCACGTCATAATGATTCGTGCCTACATTAAGTGTTGACATTGGTCTGGAGCGGACATTACGTACGTCACGATGTTTTGGCGCATTTCGTACTTTCTCCAGTGGATTGCAATGTACAGTCAACCACACGTCCATGTTACAATTTAACTTCGACAGCGCCTTTGTTTCGCAGTTGTTTGGTTCTCGTAGTTCAAGTGTTAGTACTTACATGCTGTTGACCGTACACTATGTTCTAGTTCATATTTTGTTGTTTAGGTTTGTGGAAAGTTTCCAGCTAGGGACAGACTGCTCAGTTAAGTTAAGGTAAATACTCACTGACCTCCATAATTATATTAATTAAATATAATATAGAGGTCAGTGTAAATACTCTAAATGTATAAAAAATAATAAATGCGTCATTTGCAAGTCTGTGTCAACTTTACTTTGACTGACGATACATAAATAAAAAAAGATATACTTAAATATAAAATAATGCCCTTTGCGAGCTAAATAGATAAATTCAAATAATTTACTGTGGATCCTAGGTTCCTATAATAGGATGTTGTGTTAGTTACAGGTAAAGTCTGCTATGTCCCCCCATTGAGGCATACAAAATTCAAATTACAAGTTCGGATAGGTATGTACTGCAATCAAAATTCATCTGTGTTCTGAATGTTATAGTAAGTATTAATTTTTAACACACAACATAACATAACATGATGCCCGTATACTCCGATGGATTAAGCAGAGGTGAACCTTCAGGACACCCACATTAGGCAGAGGTGGACCTACAGGACACCCACATTAGGCAGAGGTGTACCTACAGGACACCCACATTAGGCAGAGGTGTACCTACAGGACACCCACATTAGGCAGAGGTGTACCTACAGGACACCCACATTAGGCAGAGGTGTACCTACAGGACACCCACATTAGGCAGAGGTGGACCTACAGGACACCCACATTAGGCAGAGGTGTACCTACAGGACACCCACATTAGGCAGAGGTGTACCTACAGGACACCCACATTAGGCAGAGGTGTACCTACAGGACACCCACATTAGGCAGAGGTGTACCTACAGGACACCCACATTAGGCAGAGGTGTACCTACAGGACACCCACATTAGGCAGAGGTGTACCTACAGGACAGCCACATTAGGCAGAGGTGGACCTACAGGACACCCACATTAGGTAGAGGTGTACCTACAGGACCCCCACATTAGGCTGAGGTGTACCTACAGGACACCCACATTTCGGTAGTTATGTTTATGTCCGATGTAATAGGAGGCGGAGCCTCAACCGGGCACAAATCCAGACCCGGCTGCTACCGAGAAATTCTGAAACATCCAATAACACTTTGCCCGACTTGGGCATCGAACCCAGGACCTCATGCTCAGTACCTACTAGCGCTTGCGACCACTAGACCAACGAGACTGTGAAAAAACTATTTTTTGTGTCTGAATTAATCAATTGAATTATTATTTCCCAGATTCATCCGAATGCTGCTACCTATGGGTAATTAAAGTAATTATAAATAATAAAATATGTTTATTTCAATTATAAAATTAATGTTTCCAACGCGTCAATCTAAACAATTATTTTTAATTGAAATTAAATCGACGAGAATTAACACGTGTTTGAGCATGATTGTATTCGCTACAAAAATCGCACGGTTATTGATTATTCTAATCATTCTGACACGGATACCTACCAAAAAACTGAATTATTAAAATCGTATTAAATATTAATGGTGTTAATAACTCGTGTGATGTCAAACCTAACAAAGAAATGTGTAGTTATTATATTGTCAAAAAATAATAGGCCCGTTTTGACATTTAACTTGAATCGATTTAACGTATCGAGTCGTATGGTAACTTCGCTAGTCCCGTCGCGATGCTCAATGGTAGCTTCGCTAGTCCCGTCGCAATGCTCAATGGTAGCTTCGCTAGTCCCGTCGCGATGCTCAATTATTATTATTATTATGGCGACGTAACTAGGCCTATTATTTTTTGACAACTTTATCTAATTTCTCATTAACACAGTTCATCACCCGCCTCACCCCAACTACGTGGGGTCGGCTTCCAGTCTAATCGGATGCAGAATATTGCACACGGAGCGACTGCCCATCTGGGCCCCAAGTCTGCAATTTTTATAAATTCAGTCATTCCAACTCGACCCCATTGTCATTTTGCTAAAAGTTCGTAATCTGCTAAATTTATAATGGTCGATCATTGGTCGGTCAATGTTCTCGTAATAGAATTGTGTTACATTATTATAAAACCCATTAGTAGAAATGTCATTCATTTGTACCCATTGTACGCATTCATTTGTGTTTTTGTGTTTTGTTGCCTATAAGTTGGAAGGAGCTTAACAATGCTTGAAAAGAAAACTTAAGACATATTTAGTAAATAAAGCATACTACAACATTAACGAGTTCCTAGAGGAAAGATTTGTATTTTGATTAGGTTAGTATTAATAATTTATTTTTGTTGTGATGTTCTGTTTTGTCTTTTTTTGTTATTTTAAATTTATTACAATCTTGATTATTTAATTACTAAATTGATTGTTATTTTTATGAATTATGAGAATGTTGTAATTAAAAAATATATTTGTTGACATTTGCACGTCACATCATTTGGCAAACATTTCTGTGTACTTGTTATTGTTACCATCTTGCATGCATGTCTTTAATTGTATGTATGACACATGTTTTTGCAAATAAATATTATCTTATCTTATCTTTGTCATTATGTACGAGATTACCAATAAATGCAATTTCTTTCAATGTAGTTTCAGTGGCCGACCATTGGAAAGTCATAATGACGCCATTATAATATTAGATTACCAAACTTGTCAAAATCAACGATTATGAAATCATTGATCGACCATTCTGACACTATTGTAATAGCAGACTTGAGGCCCCGAACTCCACAACACAGTTACTGGGTAACACGATAAGTACCTCTTGGTAAGACTTGCTAGACTAATTCTGTGAACATTTTAACAGGCGTTACGTTTTAAAAGACAAGAGGTCACAGACCTGTGACAGACAGACAGATAGACGGAGGGTTCCGTTCTTTTAGCGTACAGTACCCTAAAATCATTAACTCTAAATTTTAAAAGAACGTTTAAGTATACTTCCTAAAAACAATATTTTTGAAAAATGTTAAAATATGAATGCAGTTCTGTGCATGCATTTGTGCATTCGACCTTTAAGATCGATAACCCTTCACTTTGATTGTTCTGCAGTCGGTAAAAAATACAGTACCTATTGTTTTGTTTAATTTTAATATGCATTTGCATCTTAACCTTTTAAAAGAAAAATTAACACTTGCACTGTGCAATCATTCATATTATTTATGTTTTACCTAATTATTTATGTGAGAAGGTACCTAAAGGGTTATTAGCACGATCAACTTTTGTGAATATATTAACCAACAAATTATAATCGCTAACCACTGAGACTAAGGTCTATTTGACAGGTAATACGGGCTGGTGTCCGCAACTCCACGCGTATTTTGCGTACGGGTGGGAACATCGGTTATTCGATCCACCCCAGCTCCTCAAGGAAGGCCAGCAACGCCTTGGTGTTACTGACAATCTCACGGAGGGTACCTGGGTTACCGAAGTACTTTGACCTTAGGGCGTTTGCGCAGTTATCCGTATCCGGTTCGTATTCGATTCGTGTTAGTTTCTGATTGGTTTGGCCATCCTAGTAATTGTATGGACGTTTGTGCACTCATGCGTATACAGTTCGTATTCGATTCGTAAATTCTCACTTTTGAGACGTTTTTTGACAGATCAAAACCGAGTCGAAGTAGCCGCCATAAAAATTGTACGTACGCTTGTCAAAGTCAAAATGTTTATTTCAAATAGGCACATTTATGGCACTTTTGAACGTAAATATTTACAAAAAAATAGAATTAATTCTAGTCGGCCCTTCCAAAAGGTAGTTTCGTATGGAGCAGAATGGGCAAGAAACTCCACCGTAAAGACTTCTACATACCAGCGCGACTTGTCGCGCGGCGCGACACGGCACAAAGGCCCCGCGTGTCGCGGGACGAGCGGTGCTTTTGTGTCGCGTCGCGTCGCGCGACAAGTCGCCCCGGTATGTAGAAGCCTGTACTCTTTTAAAATGTTGTACAATATTTTTTAAAGCTACTTTATTAAGGCGATGCATGTAGAATAAAATTACTATACCACAATAGGTAAAAAGAGTTAAGAATAAAGCAATAACAGATACATTAATTAATTATGTGAAATATACATGGTGCTCACATATTTACAAACGTTGTAAAAAAAAAATATAACGTTTTTCTAAAAAATAATAATATCAGTGTGATTACCTCAGATATCAGTGTGTGAAATTCTGTGATTACCTTAACGTAATCACAGAATTTAAAATAAATGTCCTAAAAATAATAAATTATACAATTAAAATAGCAACCTGTTTGATTTTGTCTAGACTCTAGATTGTCCTATGGAGCAGGACCAGCATGTTTCCAAGCATTCTTATCTTGGATATAATCCTCTAATTTGTGATATGCTTGTTTACAAAGTGTACTTTTAATATGAGTTTTAAATTTTCTTTCATTTAGTTGCACTATATCACAAGGTATTTTGTTGTAACATTTAACACAGTAGAAGTACCCGTTGATGTTGTGATTAGTAATGGTTGATCTATTATCTTTATTTCTAGTATTATAATTATGTCTATCACTTATTTTATTAAAAAGATGTAGATTTTTCCTTACATACATAATATTTTCATACATGAATTGGCAAGGTACCGTCACAATCTTTTTATTACCTATTGTAATATAGTAATTTTATTCTAGGTGCATCGTCTTCACATATAATTATATAATTAATGTACTTATAAAAATATTGTACAAGATTTTAAAAGAGTACCGGTGGAGTTTCTTGCCCATTCTTCTCCATACGAAACTACCTTTTGGAAGGGGCGACTAGAATCAATTCTATTTTTTTTTTGTAAATATTGACGTTCAAAAGTGCCTTTTATGTGCCTATTTGAAATAAACAATTTGACTTTGACTTTGACATAATATTAATATTTTTAAATAATCCCTAAGAGATTCGTGGCGACGTAGATTATAAATTGCTCTGACAGCTCTCTTTTGCAAAATAAAGATGGACTCAATGTCAGCAGCCCGACCCCACAGTAAAATGCCGTACGACATAATGCTGTGGAACTAGCTAAAATAGACCAAACGCGCGGTTTCTACATCTGGTAACTGTCTTATCTTTCTAACAGCATAAGCCGCCGAGCTTGGCCGCCCCGCAAGAAATGTAATTTCTCGTCTAGAGTGATTCCTAGGAAAACCGTTTGATTAATAAATTCCAGTTTTGCTCCATTCAATATGACATCACATTCACTACTTCTAACATTAGGTAATTTAAATCGGATGCATTTGGTTTTTTCTTTATTTAGTACCAAATTATTTACTGTAAACCAATCTTGGACCTGAAGAATAGAGTTATTCACGTCGTCAAGATTTTGTGACCGTCGGTCTATTTTAAATATCAATTATGTGTCATCAGCAAATAACACCATCTTCGGTTGATTTTGAAGTAATTGAGGTAAATCGTTAGTATAAACTAAAAAGAGGAATAGACCCAATATTGAACCTTGAGGAACGCATATTGCCATTTCAGACCCCAATGAGTTTACGCCGTTCACTTAAACTTATCTTACAGTTATGATCTTAATAAATCAAGAGCTGTGTTCCTAATCCCATTAGTGCTCAATTTTCAGCAAAAGTGTCTCATGGTTTACGCAATCGAACGTCTTAGAGAGGTCGCAAAAGATTCCAATGGTATCTTGTGCTTCCTCCCAGGCGTTAAAATGTTCTTTATTAGGGAGACACCGGCGTTAGTGGTACAACGCCCTTTGGTGAAACCGTACTGTTGTTCATGAAAGATGGAATTTTTATTAAAGTAACGTAACAGTTGATTGAGCATCAACTTTTCAAACACCTTACTGAGAACTGGCAGAACTGACACTGGCCTATAATTGTTGGGTTCTTTACTATTTCCGGATTGGAACAAAGGAACTACTTCACTGTGTTTCATGAGATCCGGAAAGACTCCTTGGTGCACACTCTGGTGTTAAATTTGAAAGGTAAATAGGCGCAATGGTTTCGATTATAGATCTACAGACTTTTACAGACATTCTTGTGCACTACACTCGGTTAGTATTCGGTTTCACGGATGAAAAATGAGGTACGGGGAGGGAAAAGGACACATTGTGAATGTGGCATCTACCAACGATATCTCGTGGCGCACATCGTCTTTAATTCGAATCAAATACGGATAAGAGCGCAGACGCTAGGACGTGATTGACGCGTATTGTCAATCACCTGGGATGACAGCCGCTGTATTCTGCAAAAATGTCACCGTGAATAATTTGGTGAAGTCAGCTCCTAGTGAACTGTCATCGCATCCGATGTTAGGGATTGGACATTTGACACTATTGACAACTCAATTCACCTAAGTTCTCACGGTGAGGTGTTTTACAGAATAGCCCTACTGTAGTGCTATTCTATAAAACATCTCACCCTCACTCCAAGCTCACTTCTACGTTTACTGTGAGATTGTATAGAATAGACCGGCTGGTGTCCGATGGTCAGTATTATGCTGGTCCAAGGGTAATATAAAATGTTAGAAAGAGAGATAAGTATTAAATTAGCAAATGTTGTGATATTATCTTGTAAGTATGCAATATATTATAATTAACTAGCTGACCCGTGCCCACTCCGTTGGGCGGTAAACATTTTTACTCTATGACACTCACAAATGACGTGGCTTTCTATGGGTAAAAGAATACCTACCCTACCTGCCTACCCTATCTACCTACCCTATCTACCTACCCTACCTACCTACTGAAGTGAAACACACGTTAGTTGGTTGAACACTGATATTTATTACTATTGAATAATGAGGGTAGGCCGACTACCCACTCAAATATACTACATGTTTTCCCTTTTGAAAGAAATTAACAACATAAAAGTTAAGTCTAAGAAACTAAGTACCTATCTATGAATTATTAATCTATGGTAGTTATCTAAATAAAATATAAAAATATGACTACTATCCTAAAACAAAACATTTGCTGCATCTAATAAGTATTTAGGTATGTATACCTTACAATACTGATTGCTATTAAGTACCTGTATCCTTAATTTACAACAACTACTAATTTAAAAAAAAATACAGGTATCCTAAGACCGAATACCTACTATTATACAAGTACATAAGTGTTATTGATATAAGGAAATGAAATGTATTCTATGCGTGCCTATTCTTTTGTAACACTGCTTAAACTGAATATGTACAACAAACATAGCTGGCATAGTTTAAAAATTTTAATTGAAATCCGTCACCTAAGTGGGAACCTGCTATTCTTTATTAGGCCGAAAATTTAAGTTTCCCCCTAATCGCTTCGTTCGTTCCCTCGACTTCGTCATCGAAATAACTGGCGCGGGTGGAGAGTACTCATCCGAAAGACTTTCATATAAACATTCGTCCTCGCATTCTGTGGCCCCTGGACTCCCAGGTGGGCTCTCCACCTGTACACTCTGTGCGGTTGACGTCGTGCTCTCTCGCACTACCTGCGATTGTGACTCGATCATCTGCTGCTCTTCAGTCACCGGTTTCGGTCTGCGTCGACGCACCCCTGTCATCCAAATGGAACCTTCTGCAGTTCCTTTAGCGGTATGTTCCCGAACCTGCCCTTCTGGCGCGACCGACGTGGACCGTGACACCAACTGGCTTCGATTACGCCTGTACCGACCACCACTTTCGTCTTCGACCACATATGAGCGTGGTTCTGGCGCATGCGCAACAATAGAAACCGGTTTTCGGGAGCCGTTACATATCAAGGTCGCCTTATCTCCTGGATAGAGTCGTTCGAGGGACCTCGAAAAGTGAAGCTTCACTATGACAGGTCAGCCTGTCATAGTGAAGCTTCACTTTTTCCCTATTTGTCAACTGTGCTCGATAATTTCGCTCGTTATCAACCCTTTCTCTCAGCAACTTCGCAATTACTGGAAGTTTCGTATTTAGACGTCTGCCCATTAGAATTTGAGCTGGCGAATCTAAATTTCGTGGCGTAGCCCTGTAATTTAATAATCCTATTGCGATGTCCTGCCCCGAGTCTACACACTTTTTTATCAAATTCTTGACTGTTTGAACAGTCCTCTCACTCTTCCCGTTCGATTGTGGGTAATATGGAGATGACGTCACATGCTTCACTTCCCATTCACGCAGAAATACCTTAAATTCTTGCGAGCCATAAGCACCTCCGTTATCGGTCACGAGTTCCGCTGGTATTCCGTGACGCGCAAATTGTTCTCGTGTGAAATTAATTACCTGCCCGGCGCTCATACTAGATAGCATCCCGACCTCAACGTAGTTGGAGAAATAGTCAACTAAAATAATGTACCTCTTCTTTCTGTACTCGAGAATGTCAGAAGCAAGTTTGTGCCACGGCAGCGCGGGCACGTCGTGTTACAGGAGCGGCTGGCGGCGCGGGGGGGGCGCGTGCAGCGCGCACGCCGCGCACTCGCGCACCGCGCGCTCCACTGAATCGCCCATCCCCGGCCAAAACATCACTTCGCGCGCGCGTCGCTTACACCTTTCTATTCCGAGGTGGCCCTCGTGAACACGCGCTACCATACTATCCCTTAAAGCGAGCGGAATGAGTACACACTCGCCTTTAAAAATTATCCCATCTATGTAATGCAACTGTTCGCGATAAGGCCAAAACACATTTAAGTTCATGCTGACGTCACGCCTGTTTTTTGGCCAGCCCTGCGTTATATACCTAATTAATGACCTGCAGTCTCGGTCAGTCTTGGTTTCTTTTCTGACCGCCTCCATTTTCTGGTCGCTAAACGGGACGCTTTCCATCATGAAACACGTTTGAACAGTCACCTCGTCTGTCACGCGGTCATGCATTAATTCTTTCAGGGGCGCCCGCGACAACGTATCGGCAATATACATGTACTTGCCCGGCGTATACTCCACCTTGATGTCGAATCCTTGAACTCGCATCATCATTCGCTGCAGCCGCGCCGGCACGGAAACCAACGGCTTATTGAACAGCGCTTCTAGGGGCTTGTGGTCCGTCTGCACGGTGACGTCAGACCTACCGTAAATATACTGCCGAAATCTTTCTACCGCAAAGACGATAGCCAGCATCTCTTTTTCTATCTGGGCGTACCTGGTCTGAGTGTCGGTGAGCGTGAGTGAGGCGAACTCCACCGGGCGGCCGGCCTGCAGCAGCACGGCGCCCAGCGCCACGCTGGACGCGTCCACAGACAGCACAAGCGGCGCGCGCTCGCAGTACAGCGCCAGCACGGGCGCGCTCACCAACTTGCGTTTCAGCTCATCCACCGCCCTGGAGTGGTGCTGTTCCCACACCCACTCCGAATCCTTCTTTAATAATGACCGCAAAATGTTCACACACTCCGAATAATTCTGAATGAATTTCGACAAATAGTTCACCATACCTAAAAACCTCTCTAGCGATTTCCTGTCATTGGGATACGGCATCTCCACAATAGCTTTCACCTTGAGTCATCCGCTCGCATTCCCTCCGCATCAACCTTGTGACCTAGGTAGGTGATTTCTGGCACTCCGAACTTACATTTTTCGCGATTAAATTTTATTCCTATTTCCCGTGCTCGCTGCAGTAATCGACCCAGTCTCTTGTCGTGTTCGGCCTTATTACATCCCCACACGATGACGTCATCAATGAAGGACTCCACCCCTTCTAGATCTTCCAGGTGTTGCCTAAGCCTCGCATGGAAAACTTCCGGCGCACAATTAATTCCATAAGGTAAACGCAAAAATTGGTACCTGCCGAACGGGGTACTGAAAGTGCAGAGGTCGGCACTCGGATCATCGATTTTCACCATCCAGAAGTCACAGCGCGCATCAAGCACACTGAAGACCGCGGCGCCACGCAGCCGCACCGCCAGCTCGGGCACGGTCGGCAGCGAGTAGTGCGCGCGCCGCACCGCACGGTTCAGAGGTCGAGGGTCTAAACATACACGAATGCTGCCATCCTTTTTCGCGACTAATACAATCGCATTCACCCAGTCAGTCAGGTGCGTGACCTTTCGCGACTAATACAATCGCATTCACCCAGTCAGTCGGGTGCGTGACCTTTCGCGACTAATACAATCGCATTCACCCAGTCAGTCGGGTGCGTGACCTTTCGCGACTAATACAATCGCATTCACCCAGTCAGTCGGGTGCGTGACCTTTCGCGACTAATACAATCGCATTCACCCAGTCAGTCGGGTGCGTGACCTTTCGCGACTAATACAATCGCATTCACCCAGTCAGTCGGGTGCGTGACCTTTCGCGACTAATACAATCGCATTCACCCAGTCAGTCGGGTCCGTGACCTTTCGCGACTAATACAATCGCATTCACCCAGTCAGTCGGGTGCGTGACCTTTCGCGACTAATACAATCGCATTCACCCAGTCAGTCGGGTGCGTGACCTTTCGCGACTAATACAATCGCATTCACCCAGTCAGTCGGGTGCGTGACCTTTCGCACTACACCCAATGTTTCCATTCCACATAACTCATTAAATAGTTTATCTTTAAGCCCGAAGGAAATTTTTCTCGTCGGACATACGACCGGTTGAACGGATCTATCAACAGAAATGCTATATTCTCCTGGTAATTTACCTAAACCTTTAAACAAATCATCGTACTGGCTAATATTTATTGCATGAATACAACTCAACAACCCCAGCGACATGCTACCTTCCAAACCGAGTACGTTCTGGCAATTTAAATCCGCGACAACAAATGGTAGGTCGTAATGTTTCTTATTGAATGCGAACGAAACGCTATCTGTGCCTAATATAGGCAACGGGTCACCAGTAAAAGAAAGTACTCGTTTTGTAAACGGCTTAAGGTTCTCAATAGAAAAACCCAAGCTTAAATATTCGTTCTTGGAAATAACGTTTAACATCGATCCAGTATCGATTTTAACAGTGATACTTTTCCCATTACATAAAAATGTTTCAGTCCATTCCTTACATGACTTACGGAGTAATGTGTCCTCACTGATGATGTCCACGTAGAACATTTCTTCGCCGTATTCATCACATTCACTAGCCGCATTATCTACGTTTAAATTTAACACCTTATTGATCTCTTTCTTTTGTACACACACTCGCGAAAAATGCCCTTTTCGATCACAAACAAAACACAACGCATTTCGTGCCGGACACCGCTCGCCGTCGACGCAGCGACTGCTGCCGCAGGCACTACACGCCGGGCCGGCGCCGGCCGCCGCCCGTGCCGCTCCGCACCGCGCGCTGCGCCGGCCCCGGCTGCTCGCTCCGCGCGCGCGGTCCCTGCCGCCGCCGCCGCTTTGCACCGCGTTCACCTGCACTATCTGCGATGTACTGCTGATGCATTGACTTTCCTCTTGTGATATTTCTGCCGCTTGGCAGATCTGTATCTCTTTCAATAGCGTTAAATCATCCGTTCGAAGTAATCGATCTCTCACGGTGTTGTTATTGATGCCACATACGATCTTATCTCGCAGTAAACTCTCGTTCAATTCGCCAAATTCACACTGTTGACTCAACACCCGCAGCGCGGTCACGTACTGATCGATGTTTTCTCCTTCCTCCTGGGTTCGTGTGAAGTACTTGTAACGCCGCACTGTGATATTCGGTTTCGCTCCGAAATAATTGTCAAACTTCTTCAACACACAGTTGACGTCATCTTCACTTTCACCCGAATCAAATTTAAAAGTGGTAAAAACCTCGTATCCCGCCGATCCAATGAGGTTCACCAACAGACTAGCCTGTACCTCTTTAGGCTCTTTGCTCACTCCGGACGCCTTCAGAAACACCTCAAATAGCTTCCGCCATTTGCGCCACGACTCAGAGCGCGCGGCCGGACCGCCTTCGAGCGATAATTCTGCCGGAGGACGCGCGTGTTCCATAGTAAAAATTGGTTTTTCCGACACACACTACGCTATCACACTGATTTACGCGGAGTTTTATGGGTTAATGCACTTTTACTAGCAAAATAAATTTCACCGCTGTCACCATGAAGTGAAACACACGTTAGTTGGTTGAACACTGATATTTATTAGTATTGAATAATGAGGGTAGGCCGACTACCCACTCAATTATACTACACCTACCCTACCTCCCTACCCTACCTCCCTACCCTACCTACCTACCCTACCTACCTACCCTACCTACCTACCCTACCTACCTACCCTACCTACCTACCCTACCTACCTACCCTACCTACCTACCCTACCTACCTACCCTACCTACATACCCTACCTACCTACCCTACCTACCTACCCTACCTACCTACCCTACCTACCTACCCTACCTACCTACCCTACCTACCTACCCTACCTACCTACCCTACCTACCTACCCTACCTACCTACCCTACCTACCTACCCTACCTACCTACCTACCCTACCTACCTACCCTCCCTACCTAAAAAAAAAAACTTCACATAAGTAAACCATCTACTAAATAGTCCGAACAAAGCCTAAACGTTTTTTTTTTTGATAGGTGAGCCCATTCTTGTGTTATAAAATTAAAACGAAAAGTGGCATTGATTTTTATAGATATAGATAAAATTATGTTAATTTTAACAATAACCTAGCTATAAGTTTAACAATAACCTAGCTATAAGTTTAACAATAACCTAGCTATAAGTTAATATTGTAATAATACTTGCTGCGCCATCTTAAGTTTTAGCGTAGTCATCGTGCATTGTGCAAATAAATAAATAAGTACTTGGGCTCCAAGGGCAAGTACCTACTTGGGGTCCAACGGTAAGTACTTGGGGTCCAACGGTACTTACTTACTCGATGTCCAACAGTAAGTACTTGGGGTCGAACGGCAAGTACTTGTGGTCCAATGATAAGTACTTGGGGTCCAACGGTAAATACCTACTTGGTTTCGAGGTACGAATTTGTCCACTATCTCACTGTTATAATGTGAATTATGTGATTTCGTATTATATTTATAACATGTCGCTTTTAAGAATCCGGTTTTGAAGAATATTTTTTCCCTAATAGCTATTATTTATAGAATAGTGATGTCAATTCTTATGGCACGATCCTTTTTTGGATGCAAATCAAATTGAGAGCTTTCTTATTTAGAAAAGTTGACTGTGTGAATACTTATTTTGACTTTATTTTATTTTACATTTTCATTTTGTTAAAATGTGACATTTGATTACGCAAATAATTGTGTATGCCTTCTGGCGGGACGTAGTATGGATCAAAATTTAATTTTAAACATCTATATAATTTTATACCCTCATCATCATCATTTCAGCCGAAAGACGTCCACTGCTGGACATAGGCCTCCCCCAAGCACCGCCACTTCGACCAGTTCTGTGCTTCCCGCATCCAGCGGATACCTGCGGCCTTCACAAGGTCATCGGTCCACCTTGTAGGAGGCCTTCCAACGCTACGTCTTCCGGTACGCGGTCGCCACTCCAGGACCTTTCGGCCCCATCGGCCATCAGTTCTGCGAGCAATGTGCCCTGCCCACTGCCACTTAAGCTTGGCAATTCTTCGGGCTATGTCGGTTACCTTGGTTCGCCTGCGGATCTCTTCATTCCTGATTCGATCACGTAGGGAAACTCCAAGCCAGTGTAGGTCATCACTGGCAACACGCACTGGTCAAAGACTTTCGTCTTGAGACACTGCGGTATGTGGGACGAGAAGATTTTGCGTAGCTTCCCGAACGCTGCCCAGCCGAGTCGGATTCGACGATTGACCTCTTTCTCGAAGTTGGACCTACCTAACTGGACATTTTATACCCTATGTTCACAAAATGAATAAATGAATTTGAATTTGAAAAGTTGACGGTGCCCCGTTGATCTTGAGAAGGTTGTGCACAATCTGCGACTGCTACGTTTGCGGCCTTGGATTCGATCCCCGGGTCGGGCAGTTTTATTTTGAACCGACTTCCAAAAAGAAGGAGGTTATATGTTCAATTGTATGTTCTTTTATTTTATGCTTTTACCGGTTTCTCCGTCAATTGTGGACAGATTTTTTTTTTTTATTGTTATGAAAGGGTACGCTCCCGAAGTAGTCCCATTGTCACCAAGTCAGAATCTGATGAGGGTATCCTATGGCAATCGAGGGAAATCCCCAAATTGTATAGGCACACCGATAGCGATTTCGGAAAAGATAATAATATCATGACCACAAACATAGAGCTGTACCGTCAGTAGTTAGTTATAGCGACGATAGCCGACTTTTACGGCCGAACCCAATAACTTATTTTCAGTTAAAGACAGATCGCTATTGATGATAGACAGTATAATTATATCTATCCTCGGATGGCGCCTCACAATAATTGATAAATGCTATCTATCTAACGAAAACAATAAGTAGGTTTCTCTACTTCGCCCTCCCGTGCGTTCCATTACAACCAACATCACTTTAAAAAACAACATGTCGCACCTCCGCTCAAATAGTGTCACAACTCAAGAAAATTAAAATATCTTATAATTTACCATTCGTTTCAGAATACCTACTTCAAAATCTTATCTCAGATCGTGTCATATTAATGACAGATTTTTTTGACTTACGACACTATTTGAGAGGAGGTGCGATGTGTAATTAGGGTTATATTAAAACTTCTTTGTTTCTTACTTCTAAATAAGTTACTGGATTAAGATATAATTCTTTAGAGCCATATTTGTTATGGCCGCGAATCAAAATACAACCTGTTACTGACCTGTAAATTGCAAAAAACGTAATAAAATTTGAATTTCGCGGGCTACCTTAGCGCATTAATGTTAGTTTTTTTTTAACTTAAATTCATGTTGGAATGGTGGGGGGTTAAATTTCTGTTATTTTTTGCCTAGGGTTCACCGTTTTCGAGATATTTGAATTTCAATGTTTTTTTTATTACTTTAAATTAAAAAAAACATCTATGATCATTATGGCAAGTACTAAAGAGTTCATTTTAGCTTGGCTACTTTACGTTTATCCCTGCAATTCGGGGAATAGCCAAATCTGCCATCTGTAGTACTGTCCTGTCAAACAAATCGTATATTGGGACGCATAATTTGGCATTTTCATACAATTAGATATCTGTTGTAGGCGATACACCCTCCCATCAGTAGATAGCGTGGGCCGGTAAGATTCCATAATGTCTCATAGATTATTGGGACGTTAAAACCATCGATAAATATATTTTTATATCTCCAGTAGGCCGAAACTGGTGATATAAGTGTAGATATATAGGTTATTGGGTTCGGCCGTAAATAAAATGATTTTAAACTGAAAATCACGACTAAACGAGTAGTGTTAATGATTAAAAAAATGTTAAATTAGAGCATTTTTTCAATAATTTAATATGTGTGACGGCGTCACCATTGTAAACAGCACGTGCAACGGGCCGAGTTACGCACTGCAATGTGTCACTTAGGCATCCCCACTCTCCCCACTACTCGAGCCGCTCTATATAAGCGAGCGCGCAGCAAGGAAGGGATCCATATATAATTTACGCCCTGGCTGGAGGCTTTAAGATTAAAAACCTTAGGGCAGCCACAGGAATATCCGGTTAAGTAGCAACGACCTCTCTAGGTCTGCTACGAGATGCCATACATAAAAAAAAAAAAAAAAAAGGAGGGGATCATTCTTGTCGCAGGCTCGGCCCGGTGCACATGCTGTAGTGCTTATATACTGTAGTCTGAATTAAACTATTATTACAGTGAATTAATAAGTTGTGGAAATAAAAGTTGACTTCTGCTATATCTCTTACTTTCATTTAAGATGTTGGACCCTCTGCCTTCATGTGAATATTTTAGATTATGTTTATATTACATAGTCAAATTAATTTGTAAAGTTCTGTCTAACGCGGATAAAAAACTGAGAATGGCGCAAAATCTACCAAGCGTATTTTTCTAAAACCTTCACCAATTTAAAGATAATTTAATTATTGATCTTTTAGTATACGCGTTTTATTAAAATATTTTTTGTTTTGTGTATAATAAATTAATAATGCGTCAAATTGGGGACAGCGCTCCTTGATGGGCGAGTCCTATTACTGGCTGAACTTACGACGCGTTGCGTGAGTTCAGTACAGAACACGCAAGCTAACCACTTAAGGTCACTGGCATATATCTGCGTCTTATGTTCAGTTTTCGCTCTGGGGGTCTGTAACAGAGATAAGTAAGTATGCAAGTAATATTTATTTCAGAACAAATCCACACACATTTTAAAAACAACTAATTCACATCAAAATAAAACTAACAACACAAAACAACACACACAAAATAAAAGCAGTCAAGGACACATTAGTCCCGTAACTGTCCACTACTCACAATGCAGTATGCAAACGCATCCAGTGGCGCAGCAGTGGAGACTCCCACCTGTCCACGAACACGCTTATTATACTGTTGCTACTGGACCTAACACGACTCAGCAGCGACGCACAATGCTTCCTTATAAGAGCATGAAACCCATCAGCGTGCGCTTCTGCAAACATAGTGGAAGCACTGCAGAAACGTGGTAGCCCCAGCAGCACCCTTAACGCGTTGTTATATTGAACACGCAAGGCATTGTATGATCCAAGTGTGTAGTTAACCCACAGGCTGCACGTGTAGAGTGTTTGGCAGTAAGACTTAAAGAGTCACGTTCACTTGGTGACTGCTACGCGCGAGCCTGCGGGCCAACATACTGCACCGGACAGCCAACGCCCTACGTGCCCTTTCCACATCCGCGTTATCCTTAAGGTCCTCGGAAACCCAGTGGCCCAGATACTTGCACTGAGCGACTCTGTTTAAGGGGGTACCAGCTAAGACGACTGTAGGTACAGTCACATAATTTTTGCCCCGCCCCTTAAATACTAGGAGTTCACTTTTCTTCGCGTTGTATCTGAGCCCATGGGCCTCCGCATAGGACTCACAAATCCGTACCAGCTTTCGCTAACCCCCGATCGATGGACTCAGCAGTACCATATCATCGGCGTAACTAATATTGCTAAGATAAGATAAGATAAGATATTTATTTCGCAAATATGGGTACAAAAACACGGTGACATAAAAAATATTATTAACAACAGCCTTAATTAGCCAGAAGGCATGCAAAAGTACAAAAAGAATACCTGCTAGAGATGCAAGTACCTACATAATAATAAAGTTATACAATGTCAATTATTATAATTTAATTATGATTGAATTATGAAGTAGTTCAGTAGTTATTTATACATAATTATTCTGCAGTCAAAATAAAAATTATATTACATAAAAATTAAATTAAATAAAAATAAAATGCCTTTAAGTTTATATTTTCTAATTTGTAAACATTATAAAAAGCAGGTAAGTAATCAAGATATTAGTCCTTTGTCCATTAAAAATTCCGTTACACTATAATACGCTTTATCTACTAAAAAAATTCGAAGCTTTTTTTTAAATAAAGTCAAGTTTAATTCTTTCCAACTCCTCGGTAATTTATTATAAATGACTGGCGCCATGTAGCAGACACTCTTGCGCATTAAAGCCGTTCTCGCACTAGTGTGACATAGCCTACTATTATCACGCCTATTTCGTGGAAATACGTCAGCTATGCGGTTAAAACGATGAGGGTTCAACTTTACAAACACTGCCATTTCTAAAATATATATGCATGGTAAAGTTAATATTTTATTCTGTTTAAAATATGGCACGCAGCTATCAGTAGTTTGCAGTTTTAAAAAGGACCGTATGCACCTTTTCTGTGCTTTGAATGCAGTTTCTCTTTCGGTGGAGTTGCCCCAAAAGATAACGCCGTATCGTAGGTGGCATTCGACTAAACCATGGTATGTGGTCAAGAGTGCGTCTAAATTTACAATGGACGACAAAGTATGTAAAGCGTACGCGGATGTGCTTAGTTTTTTGCAAAGTGACTCTATGTGTTGTTTCCAACTAAGTTTTTTGTCTATTACAAGCCCTAGAAATTTAGTACTTACTACATCGTTTACTGTATCACTATAATATTGCACATGCAGATTACTCTTATCTGGCATACGTTGGTTAAAATGCATTATCTTCGTTTTGCTTATATTTATTCTTAAGTTATTTTCGTCTAGCCATTTTATAATCGATTTTAAAGAAATATTAATGTCATTTTCGTATGTATCTACACTTTTCGAGGGTATTGTCACGGTACTGTCATCTGCAAATAAGGTCAATGGTTGTTCAATACATTCGGGTAAGTCATTAACATATAATATAAATAGCAAAGAACCGACCACACTTCCCTGTGGTACCCCGTAACTAACTATTCGCTCGTCTGATCTAAATATCTCGTCTTGTTTATTAACTAAATTAATTCTATTAATTTCAGTTATTTGTCGTCTATTATGTAAATAGGACTGAAACAGGTCTAAAACATTACCCCTGATACCATAAGCTTCGAGTTTCTCCAGAAGTGTAGGATGGTGGACATAATCAAAAGCCTGCGTCATGTCACAGAAAATGGCGCAGATTGGGTTACGTTTGTCTACATTATTAATGACATTCAGTATGAAATCAAAAATCGCCATATTAATTGTTCTGCTGGGTCTAAATCCTTTTTGTTGCTCACGCAAAATATTTTTGTTTTCCAAGTATTTGTATAGCTCTTTGTAAATAAACTTCTCAATTTTTTTTTAAATAATCGGAATCAGTGAGATTGGCTTATAATTTTCCATTAACTCTCTATTTTCCCTCTTAAATATTGGTTTTATAATTGATGTTTTTAAAGCATCTGGATATATGCCAGCACTTATACTAAGAATAAATATGTAACTTAAATGTACACATATCTCATTAGCTACAGATTTAAATATCTTTGTAGCGACCTGGCCTAACCTGGCCTAACCTGGCCTAACCTGGCCTAACCTGGCCTAACCTGGCCTAACCTGGCCATCATAACCTACGCTATTTGTATTTTTTAGTGGCATTATTATTTTATGTATATCATCTGGTAAGCTAGGCGCCATAAACATTGACTCACTTCTTGTGTCTATTTTCCTACTGAGACAAACGCCGTCTATGTAGCAACCGACACTGGCACTGCTGAGTTCACCGACAAGTCGGTTAATGTTGAAGAGCTTCGGTGAAGTCAGTCCACCCTGTCTCACCCCGCACTGCAACCTGTAACAGAGATAAGTACCTACTTTTTATTATAACAAATTTTATTTTTAAGGGCAACAAAGGGCCGGTTTTTTGGTTGTTGTTAAAATAAAATAAAAAACCGGCCAAGTGCATGTTGGACTACGCACAATGAAGGGTTCCGTAGTGCGGATTAATTTATCTTAAGAACAAACAACATTGTAGTTGATAAACATGTTCCGTCATACATTTCACCTGTAAATGTAAGTTTGTACGCAAAATATTGAGAGATTTACCATGTTATTTTTGAAGCCATAGACTTTTTATAGTTATATTGTTTTCCTATAATCTATAAGGAAGTTAATAACAATTTTTTGTATTTTTTTCAAAATCTTAGGCTTAGTAGTTTCGAATATAAGGGGGGAATGATAAATCTTCATCTATTATCGTAAATAATTTTAAAATTACCTATTTATTTTGAAATTATAAAAAAATACATCTGAAATTCTTATAAGAAGTCCTTTCATTTGATAATTATATCGCACGGTACAGTTTGCAATTTTTTTTTTTTTTTCTAATTTGTCCCCCAAAAGTGACCATAACTGGTTACTTTTAAAAATTCATTTTTACGTTACACGTCCGTGTTTGGGTCACAGAATTTCATCTGTGCCAAATTTCAATTTATTGGTACAGTAGATTCGGCGGCAATCGGCTGTGACAGACGGACAGACAGACAGATACACGAGTGATCCTAAGGGCTCCATTTTATCTTTTTGTGGTAGGGGACCCTAAAAATTATAAAATATAATATTTGTACGGTGAAGCCAGACACTACTGACGAATAGCATTTTTACCTACTTCATCAATTAACGTGAGTTGAACAATTATTACACGATTAGCGGACATCGCTTCCTGGCTCCTATAAATTATTCAACCTTTGGTCCGTTCAATACATTTATTTTATCATAAAGGCAGCATAAGAGGCAGCAGTATCATTTGAATCAAGTGTTACTTCGACGAGCGGTTCACCATACATGGAAGGCCGATTAGTCGTGAATGTCGTGATGTCGTTAATGATCCTAAAACTGGTTTCTACAATAAACGCGTGACAATCGTCAACAGACCACAGAGAATCAATAACACTATTAATTTGTGTTCTTTGTATTATGTTATTACGCTGTCATTATTTTTTTATAAAAAAAACTATGTTTGAGTTCATTTTGACGTAAACAAATACAGTACGCCTATTTGGCCATTTTTATTTTTGCCGATTTCAATAGATTTCCTTAGTTCGACTGTTTTATTCATCTTTCGACAATCTGTACCCAAGGAGTGCCAACGGGACAGGTCTCCACCACTAAGACGTTTGTTACACTACACTCTTTGAGTATTTATACTCAAAGACTACACCACTGCTGGTTGTGGTGTTCTGCTGGTAAACATTTACGAAAGTTTAGAGAAAAGTAGGTATTGACAAAACAAGATGGCGGCATTGGTTCCGATTTTGGCCACGCGCCAAAAGATCTTTGTACAGTTATAATTTGAAAAGAAGTTATGTAAAGCGTAGTAGGTAAATAAAACAAAACAGGCACTGATGGGGACTGCCGACAGTGAAACTTTTGTCCTAATAGACAGAATAGTTCCTGCCTTCCTGACTCATAAGACTCCCCCAGACTGCGGTTCTGGTAGAACAATTTCCATGAAGTTTTCATATAAATAGTTCTGGTAGAACAATTTCCATGAAGTTTTCATATAAATAGTTCTGGTAGAACAATTTCCATGAAGTTTTCATATAAATAGTTCTGTTGGGGCCTTATGGCCAGTTTATCAAATCAAATCATTTTTTTTGCAAAATACACTGTTACAGAATACACTGTTACAGAATACACTGTTACAGAATACACTGTTACAGAATACACTGTTACAGAATACACTGTTACAGAATACACTGTTACAGAATACACTGTTACAGAATACACTGTTACAGAATACACTGTTACAGAATACACTGTTACAGAATACACTGTTACAGAATACACTGTTACAGAATACACTGTTACAGAATACACTGTTACAGAATACACTGTTACAGAATACACTGTTACAATCAAATGGTGTTATTAAATGCATAGTTTCAAGTGATTCTACCGAAAGGCATGCATAATGTATACAATCATGGTTGGTAAAAATCAAGATTGACATTGAAATATATAAAATTAGATATTTAAACATATTTTATGGTATTAAATTAATGGAATCTTAATTAATTATTTATTTAGTAATAATAATGATTAAATGATTTCAATGTCGTTCCTAGAATTATTACAATACATTAACAGGTTAATTATTTAAAGATACATGCATATTTTTTATTGTTCCATTGATGTCACTGTGAGGTCTTGGTCTTGGTCTCGAATTTTAGTTATATTTCTATTCATTGATTGATTTTCATTTCGTGTACCTACAGGGGGCTCCCATACAACAAACGACATTTTTTTGCTCAATTTTGCTCTATATTGATAACGGTAACAGGTAGACGATTGAAATAATCACAGAATATATAGTTATTTATTCACTTTAAAAATAAATAATTCAATTAAAATAAAACAAATATTTAATGGGGGCTCCCATACAACCAACATGATTTTTTTGCTATTTTTATAGATAATGGTACGGAACCCTTCGTGCGCGAGTCCGACTCGCACTTGGCCGGTTTTTTTAAAGGAGTGGTGCTAGTGTACCCTTGTACGCCCCCTTAATCAAAACAGTACTTCGCACCCAAAACAGGTCTTACTCATTATTACTCTTACCTATCCGGAAACGGCCGAAAACTACCGAGCGAAGTTTCCGAGCTCGTGACGTCAGAGCGAGTGTCCAGCGCGCACGCGCGGGCGAATCTCACGTAGGTACTTATCGTGGGTTGTGAAATGTCCAGTCAGCACCTAGTCTGTGTGGCGCAGCCGATGCGGGACATCGTGTGTTTAACAACAACGAATTTTAATTGTTGTTTATTTTTATTTTTTTTATAATTAAATAAAAGTGGTGTTTTAAAGTGAGAGTAAGGATTTTTTGAGGACTCTATTTTTAGTTATTTTTTTTGGAGTGAATAGGTGAGTGAATTATTTTTTTAAATAAAATAGATTTTATTTCCTTCATTTGGTTAAGAGAAAAGCGTTTTGTCAAGATGTGCTTACATTATTATGTATGTTATGTGCGTATGTCAGGCAGTTTGCATGAAACATTTATAGTGGACAATTGTCAATATGGTTTTAACATACATAGTTGTGTATTTACTACATGACATAGCTATGTCGTTTGTTAACACATAAAAGTTATGGTCAATTTATTATCTTTTTATGGTCGTATAAGCAGATACAGATAGGTACAGAAAAGGAAAAAAAAATGTTACCTTTTATTTAAATACCTATTTGGTTTAATTTTTAATTGATTATAATAATAATGTGTTATTATAACTCTCAATGAATTAATACAGTCAATCAATCAGTCATTCATATAAAATAAGACAAGCTCTAAAAGTACAAAATAAAAGCATACTTTTTTGGAAAATAACAAAAATTCCTTTAAAGTATTTATCAGCGGTCATCTTGCAAAAGTCATAATTATTATAAGCAATAACAATTAAAAACAAGTATTTCGAAAAATAAAAATAATACGGTAGACGCGATTTTATTTGAAAAAAATTATGAACAATAATTATTATTGGTTGAAAAGCAGTGTGCGATGGGATTCCCACTCAGCAACTTCTCAGCAGCTTTTGGGAATGAGTTTCCAAAATAGATGATACTAGCTGCTGCCCGCGGCTCCGCCCGCGTGGATTTTTCTAAAATAAAAGTCTGCCAGTGAAAGTCCCGTCAAAATCGGTCCAGCCGTTTCGGAGATTTGCCGGAACAAACAGACAGATAGACAGACAGAACTATAAGCTATAATAACCTATACCGTAAAAACTTTCATAAGCATTTAGTAAAAATCTTTTATTTTGACATTACAAACAGACACTTATATTATAATTTTATTTATTATTTGTCGTACAACTAAGTTTTACATAAAACCGAAGTCTAAGTAACTCCAACGTTCATAACTAAAAAAATACAATCCAACACATAACTACCGTACAAACTTCCATCCGCTAGCCATTTTAGGGTTGAATTTTCAAAACCCCTTTCGTAGTGCGCTCACTTTCGTTATGAAAGACACTATTCTTTATCCTAACCCTTCTCATTCTTAACCCCTGGTGCAAAGTCTGTCAGTGAATTCATGAATTTAAGATTTTTATTACGTAAAAGATTTGTTCAGTAATTCAATATCAAAACCTTTAGCATGGACATCACATCACATGCATAGGAAAGAACCCAGACTGTGACTAGTTTCTGTAAGTCATACAAATATTTGTTGCGAGCGGGAATCGAACTCACAATAACAGTCAACTCAGCCACCGTGGCGCGTGGGGCTTTCCGACGAGTAGGTACTAGGTATAGCTCCCAATACACGGAAATGCGGAACAATTACAATTATCTTATTGTAAACGATTCAGATTCTGCAATTCATAAACTAATTATTAATAAATCATTATTCTTCGCAGTTTGCTGTTTTAAAATGACACTGTACAGTCAGCTGCATGGCGTCATGTTTTTTTCTACCAATAGTTTTTACTTGTAAATATCAGATAGGCAGTCGTTCCATGCACCATACAAGTATTCAGCTGCTTCCGGTTAGACTGGTAGCCAACCCCGGCACAGCACGGGGCGAGCACGGCCTGCTGTGACATGACTTGAGTCACACATTTTATCACAGTTTGAGCGATAAAACTGTTTTGTCATCAAATGCTAGTTCAAATTGACATGACATAATTTATCATGTCTTGTCACTCAAACGTCTTGGGCAGCCCGTGCTCGGCCCGCTGGCAGATGCTGATGAGATGTTACTTTGTAGAGCTCGTTGGTGCAGTGGTCGCAAGTGCGACAGCTGGGCGAAGGCTCCTGGGCTCGATCACCAGATTGGGGAGAGCGTTATTGGGTTGCTCTTCTTTCTGAGTAACAACCCGGAGTCTGGATGTAACCAATCAGTACCATTTTCTATACTGCGTTTGCGATTTAGTTTTCAACCATGTAAACAAATATTTGTTTTTGGAAAAACAACTTTAAATCTCACACATTAAGTTCAGTTTGCGCTACTACATCAGGCTTTCAATAGTAACGATGCTCCATTTGAAATAGGTTAGACATTTTAAAAAACCTTTTTTTTACAGTCCGTTCAACCCATTTTGATTTCTATTGCGTTGGTGGCGTGACAAATGGCAGCGCTAATAAACGATTGGTATTGTAATTACGTTTTTGCTTTTAATGCCATCCTTAAACCCACGGAATAGAAGTCAAAATTGGTTGAACGGACTGTAAAAAGTTTATTTCTATTTCTAATCTTATTTCATCCATTTATATTAGTTATTCTGAAATCAACTTAATTTATAGTGACATTCACATGCCATCAAACGGAAACAAGGACTTTAATAGACTTTATTGGCCTTATTACAAAAAACCGGCCAAGTACGTGTCGGACCACGCACAATGAAGGGTTCCGTAGTTAGGATGAATTCATCCCAAAAACAAACTTAACATTGTAGTTGAAAAACATGCTCTCCGATACATCTTTATACGTTACGGTCAATTCTTCAACTGTAAATTTAAGTTGGTCGATGATTGCTCGTTAACTCGTAAATCCTACTTAGCTGTGATAGTTTTCCTTTTAATTTCGTTATATATACTACTGCCATGAATTTTTTCACATATCCAAAACCAACCATTTAGCTGGCAGGGGGGGGGGACACTTGACTTTAACAAAAAATATCACTTTAAAGCTTAATATTACGCAAACGGATCTCTGAATTGAAAAATGTTTTTAGCAAACCCACAATATTTTTGAACGGCCTATCCAACGATACCCCACACCATGTATTAGACGAGAAAAAAAAATATCATCCCCGTTTTACGTGCAAGGGAGGTACCCTAAAAAAAAATGTTTTTCATGGTTACAACTTTTTCGGCATGATGAATATGTACACCCATACCAAATTACAGCTTTCTAGGACTTAGCGTCTCTGAGCTAAGCCGGGGACAGACGGACGGACGGACAGACAGACAGACAGACAGACAGACAGATAGACAGATAGACAGACAGGCAGACAGACAGACGGACATGGCGAAACTATAAGGGTTCCTTGTTTACTTATTGTACTGTTACTCAATTTGTATTAAGTACAATCTCAGTCAGAAGAAGGTTCAAAATACAAAAACTGGCTGAAAGGTTTAGACGTAGACTAAAGTTAGAACGCGTTGTGTAACGAGACGGATAGTGTCTTATCTACAATATCGTAGTATCGACACATGATGCGATCGTATCTTATGTACCTACCTGCTTACTTCATGATTACACTTGCATACACTATGCATGACATGCATGGATATCACGCAGATAAAGGTTTCTCTAGTTTAATATAATGCAGATTGCTCGGCACAAGGATTGTGCATAATTACGATATTAAACAAGATTCTGCTATATGTAATATGATATGATATGTATAAAATAATATACCTAGTCCGGCCATAAGTTCTGTTACAAATAATATACCTAGTCCGGCCATGAGTTCTGTTACATAAGTTCTGTTACAAATAATATACCTAGTCCGGCCATAAGTTCTGTTACAAATAATATACCTAGTCCGGCCATAAGTTCTGTTACAAATAATATACCTAGTCCGGCCATAAGTTCTGTTACAAATAATATACCTAGTCCGGCCATAAGTTCTGTTACAAATGAAATGCATTTATTTTTTATGAAGTAATGTAATCATAATAAAACTTGTAGCGGCATCAACATCGCCACATGTGAACTACGCGTCACACTGACGTCACGCAAAATCCTGCATCGCGCAAGCAGAGGTTACCGCGCGACTAGCATAAAAACAACGTCCCGACATCAACCGTCGGCGTCGGGCAGTTGCCCACCAGACACAACACCCGTCTGGTCGGAGGATCCTCCCTTTTCTATAGAGGATGACTGAACTTAACACCCTGTTCCTCGTACCTCTAAAAACTTATATGTACAGACGGCTACACATCAAGCTATAAATTTCCAGTATAAGCTGGTCTCTAATTGTATATGATTTTCGTATAGTGCGAGATCAGCGTAAACTGGAAATGTATAGCTTGATGTGTAGCCGTGTGTACATATTTATTGAAGTCTCAGCACATATCTTATAAAAAATAATTGTATTCGAAATGGCCACCTTTGTCTTTGATACAGGCCTTAATCTGTCTGGCCACGAATCTATGGATTTACCTACGCACTGTTTCCATAAGGAATTTAGCCACTGCTTGCTCTAGAGATTTCTTAAGAGACACAATGTCGGAGTGTCGTTTAGAGCAGGCCATGTCCTCTAAAACTCACCATAATTTGTAGTCTAAGGGGTTCAGATCTGGGCTAGATGAGGGTCAGTCTTCAGCTCTTATAAAGTCCAGAACGTTGGTTTTGAGCCAAGCTTGGGTAGTTCGTGCCTTGAGCCTTGTGACCAGGTGGTTTGATCGGAATATTTTAGTTTGAACGTCAAAATGACATGCGACAGTCCCCCGGCACGCCCGCCCTGCACCACTTCCTAATGCTTCAGCTGGGAAGAAGTATATACAATGTACTCTGTGGAAGAAGTGACGCAACAAACTGTCCAGCAGCAACCGTCCACAGCTGTCTGTTAAGAATGAAATGTCAATCTTAGATGCCAAACGGTTACCAAAACTGGCCAAGTGCGTGTCGAACCACGCACAATAAAGGGTTCCGTAGTTAACATATGAATTTATAGCAAGAACAAACTTAATATTGTAGTTGAAATACATGTTCAATCAATCAATCAATAATTAATCTTTATTTGTAAATGTCATATGTAATAGGTTACAACAATGTGCGAGATGTTACTATTTAAGTCTTATTATAAAGTTTCTCTATGTTTCGCCATTTGGCGTACAAACATACAATTATTAGAGTTGGGCCATTATAAGTAAATTAATTTATAATAATTCAAGAGTGAAATCGATGTCTATTGAAAAAAAAAATTTAATTCTCTTATAGATTCCAACTGCAAATGTAAGTTGGTCGACTATTACTCGTTAAGTCGTAAAGCCAACTTAGCTTGGATAGTTTTCCTTTTAACTTCGTTATTTAATATACCACTACAATGAATGGTTTCACATAACCAAAAACGACCATTTAGCTAGCAGGGGGGACACATGACTCTAGCAAAATTAGCACTTTAAAGCTTAATATTACGCAAACGGATCCCTTAATTGAAAAATGGTTTTGCCAAACCTGCAATATTTTTGAACGGCCTATCCAACGATACCCCACACCATGGAATAGACGAGAAAAAAAAATATCATCCCCATTTCACATGTAAGGGAGGTACCCTAAAAGAAATGTTTTTCATAATTTTATTTTACCATTTTTTTGGGATGATTAATATGTATACCCATGTCAAATTACAGCTTTCTAGGACTAAGCGTCTCTGAGCTAAGCTGGGGACAGACGGACGGACGGACAGACAGACAGACAGACAGACAGACAGACGGACATGGCGAAACTATAAGGGTTCTTTGTTTACTACGGAACCCTAAAAATGGTTTTCACAGACCCGCAATATTTTTGATCGGCTCTAGGCCGTTCAAAATTATTGCGGGTCTGTGAAAACCATTTTTCGATTCAGGCATCCCTTTGCGTGTAGTCGCTAACGATACTACGCCATGGGATAGACGAGAAAACGATACGATAAGATATTAATAGATAACATTTTTTCAAGATTTTATTCTATGTAAGTCGTTGTCGGCGTGATTAAGGGGACGATAACCGACTTTTAATGATTTTATACTGAAGATCACGTCTAAACGAGTAGTGTTGATTTGAAACAAAAATATATGATAAATTAGAGCATTTTCTCAATAACTTAATATGTGAATAATATTTTAGATTATGTTTATATTACACAGTGAAATTAATTTGTAAAGTTATGTCTAACGCGGATAAAAAACTGTGAATAGCGCAAAATCTACCAAGCGTGTTTTGCTGAAACTTTCACCAATATACTTAAAGATGATTTAATTATTGACCTTTTAGTATACGCGTTTTATTAAAATACCTTTTGTTTTGTGTATAATAAATTAATAATGTGTCAAATTGGAACAGCGCTCCTTGATGGGCGAGTCCTATTACGTTCGTACGACGCGTTGCGTGAGCTCAGTACAGAACACGCAAGCTCACCACTCAAGGTCACTGGCATATATCTGCGTCTTAATATGCATACCCATGCCAAATTACAGCTCTCTAGTACTAAGAGTCTCTGAGGTAAGCCGCGGACAGACACAGACGGACATGGCGAAACTATTTGGGTTCCTTGTTGACTATGGAACCCTAAAAACTGGAAAAAAACTCACATTTAACCTTTTATTGTCAAAGTCATAAAATAATTAATTAGCATTTCAAAAATTTGTTACGTAGGTAAGTGCAAAATTATTGTAGATTAACAGGTTTGACAAGGCGATTTGGGTGCATGATATTTGAATAAATGAAAATAAAATAGTTTATAATTCAAGTAGGTTTACATGCAAAACTTACCACTTTCATGGGATGGAAATTAAAAGTTTTAATTTACACATAGAACAGTTTTTTTTTTTTTTTTTTTTTATGGCATCTCGTAGCAGACCTAGAGAGGTCGTTGCTACTTAACCGGATATTCCTGTGGCTGCCCTAAGGTTTTTAATCTTAAAGCCTCCAACCAGGGCGCAAATTATATATATTAAAACTAAACGACAGCGCACTAAGGGCACCCCCTGTGGGGTACGGACCTCGGCTCAGGGCGTCGTTGGGGGATCACAAAATTAGTAACAATTTGGGGACGGGCTGGATCAACATTTTGATCATGATTATTATCAGGGGATATTATATTTATTGCTACGGCGCTCTCAGCCTCTAACCGGGCGGCTGGCGCATCGACATTCAAGGGACGGGGGGGAGGACTTTTATTACCATTTACTCGGGAAGTTCGCGTGGTACCTCGGCGGCGAGGACGGAAGGTCGGTTTGTGTATTTTGTGCACTGTACTCGTGGCCCTATTGCTTTCCTGAAGGAGAGTGATGGGGTCATCCGGATCTAAGAGAGTGTGCCTCGGTCGGTGAGTCTGACTAATGGCAGAAGGCCTGTAACTAGCGGCCTGCACAACCAAGGGGTTGCGATGACGTTCCGCGGATTCGAAAAAGCGCTTTGCAAGGCGCTTCATAAACTGTTTGATAGTAGGCATCTTAAGGTCTACGTGAAGTTGTTCGTTCCAAACGAACCAAGGAGCTTTCGTAATTCTACGGACAAATCGGTTTTGAAGCGTCTGCATCTTATGAATGTGATATGACTTTGCGTGAGCGAAGACTACGCAGGCGTAAGTCATGATCGGTCGAATGCACGCGGTGTAAATACGCAATTTGCACTTAAGGGACAACTTGCTGCGCGGGTTGAGTACGGAGTGTAGTCGGCCGAGAGCAAAACTGGCGCGCGAGCGCACCTGTTTTATGTGCTCGCCGAACGTCATGTGATGGTCTAAGACCACACCGAGATATTTGGCTCGCTTCTCCCAAGGGATAGGCTTGCCGAACATGGTGATCGGTTGGGGCAGGGCGGGTGATCGCCGGGGCCTACAGAATAGGACCCCCTGGCTCTTATCAGGGTTGACTTCAATCCTCCACTTCCTGAACCAGGCCGCGAGTCTGTTGACTTCGGCCTGAAGGATGCGGGCGATATTGTCTTGCCTGAGGCCGGAGTAGTAGATGGCCGTGTCGTCGGGCGAACAGAGCTAACTGCGCCTTTCTACATTTGGGGATATCACTAGTGAATATAGTGAATATCAGCGGTGCCAGCACAGCGCCCTGAGGGACGCCTGCGCGGAGCGGATGGGGGGAGGATAGCGCACCCTCGATGCGATAGCGGAAGGTGCGGTCCGACAAAAAGTCTCGTAAGATGAGCACGAGACGATCGGGCACACCGAGTTTGTAGAGCTTATATATTAAGCCGTTGTGCCAGACTTTGTCGAACGCTTTCGCAATGTCGAAGAACACAGCACCCGTCATGAGCCCGCGCTGGAAGCCAGCGCTTACATGCTCGACGATACGGTGGACCTGTTGTACGCACGAATGTTTGGATCTGAACCCGAACTGTTCG
Source organism: Tiliacea aurago (assembly GCA_948098905.1). NCBI lineage: Eukaryota > Metazoa > Arthropoda > Insecta > Lepidoptera > Noctuidae > Tiliacea > Tiliacea aurago. The sequence goes on from OX402605.1 coordinate 15,477,072, forward strand.
TTTGGGATGAGGCCCTTCGTCTCGGCATAGTCTCTGAGACGCTTATAAATAAGCCTCTCATAGACTTTGCCGAAGACGTTGAGCAGACTGATGGGTCGGTAACTGGAAGGTTCGGTCTTAGGTTTGCCGGGCTTCGGGATACCGATGACCGTGGCACTTTTCCAAGCTTGAGGAAAAATGTTGTTGCTAAGAGCGCCATTGAAGATGGTGGTCATTAGCATGATCAGGTGAGCGGGGAACAGCTGGAGCACCCTGTTGGTGATTCCGTCTGATCCGGGAGATTTACGGGTTTTCAGACCCTTGATAATGTCGTGCACTTCGTCTGGGGTGACGGGAGCCAGAGGACAATCAGGGTCTTCGACCGGAGGGAGGTTCGCCCTACGTTCGACTTCAGCGTCCACCTCAGCGAGGTGAGCTTGGTCTACTGGTTGAGAGCTGGGCGAGCACTGAGTCTCGAGAGTGTCAGCCAGGCATTCAGCCTTGTCGGTGTCGTCGAATGCTATCGTCCTGTCGGGTCGTGTCAGAGGGGGATTAGAAGCTACTTGCGGGGATCTGAGTTTCCTCTGAAGCTCCCAGAAGGCAAGATGAGTGGGCTCTAGTTCGCCCAGCATCTTGTCCCAGTTAGCCTCACGCAGTTCTTTCATTCGCTTCCTTACAGATTTCTGTAATTGACGCATGAAGACTTTGTTAGCGTCACAGGGAAAGACACTGTATGCACGAGTGGCCGCGTTCTTCTCAGTCAGCAGTTCACGCACATCGTCCGGCAGCTTTCGGCGATGGGGGTCCATCGCCGGAACCTGCCTCGAGCAATCGCTCAGGACTGATTGTACGTGTTCCGTGAGTGAGTCGATCGCGGCCGTCATGTCGGCGATCGAGTCGAACTGATCGGGGATAGAATCCAGTATCGGGGATGTGGTGGATTTCAGTCGGTCGCTTACTTTCCGCCAGTCCGTGACTACTTTCGTGAGGGGGGGTTGGTCAGGGTCAAGGAGTCCGTCGCGAGGGGCCAGTCTTAAGACGACTGGCCGGTGGTCAGAAGTCAGTTCGTCCATCGCCTTTATCGAATCCAACCGTAGGTTGATATTCTTTAGGAGCGCTATGTCCAATATGCCCGGGGATTGACTGGGGATATGGGGGTAATGAGTAGGATTCATCGGACCGATGATATCGAAATTTAAAACGGTGGTGAGGTCAAACAGATGTTGGCCTCGAAACGTGGTGGTATTACAGTTCCAGGACGGATGTTTGGCGTTGAGATCACCCGCTACGATAACGGATTCACTAAGGCCGAAAAGAATCGAAAGATCGCGAGACAGCATTTGAAGACCGTCTGGGCTCGTGGTCGCGGTGGGCGGCATGTAAGCCGAAACTATCGTAATCGGTTGATGACCTGAAATTGCTATTTTGCATGCAGACACTTCAAGACACGAGAGAGTTGTCGGAGCATCGAGCGGGATGCAATGGAGAGGAGTCCTATAGTAAATCAGGGTGCCGCCCTTGTGGCATCGAGTCCTGTCATTGCGAACTACGCGATAGTTCGCAATTGACGGGTCTCGATGACAAGGCTTGAGGAAAGTTTCCTGTACTAGGAGAATATCTAATCGATGGTCGCGGAGGAACACAGCGATTTCGTCGCGTTGTTCTCTAATGCCGTTGGCATTGAAAAAGCCTAACTTTAGTGATCTGAGTTTAGTTCTCGCGGGGGCCGTATTATACATTATGGTTTCCTATACGCGATGGACTCTAGGGCTTGCGTGATCTCGGGATACGCGTGATAAATTCGCTGGATCTCCGATAGATCGCAGGAGTTACGGGCTACAATTATTTCGCTGGCCATTTTCTTGGCGCGGGGCGAAAGAAAGATGTTAAATTTGCTCGAGATCACATTAAACGCATCGAAGGTGTTAGGTGGTGCGACCACTGGAGTGGCCGCAGGTTGAGGAGGCGCGCAAGTGTTGAGAGGAGGAGCGGCTTTGGAAGCAGGCTCTGGCACGCGGGCCACTGGGGGCGCGAGAGGCGCGCTTCTACCGGCGGTGGTAGGTTGTTGATGATGCTGAGCGCTATGAGCGCGAAGGCGAGGGTCCATCAACCGTGGGATGGGTTGAGGTTGAGGGGGGGGGAGGAGCCATGTATTGGCCGAAGGCAGGGAAGGCCTGCTGGTGGTTGAAGTAATTCCACGGACTTGACCTTTGAGGGCTCAGTCGTTGCGGAGGTTGGGTCAGAGAGGAGGAGAATCCCCCCTGGTTGTCTCTCTGTTGCCTCGCGTCGTAACGCTTGGTCAACTTCGAGGAAGATGATTTTGGTGCCTTAGGGCAGCCACGGTAGTTGGCTGGGTGGCCTTGTTGGCCGCAAAGAACGCAACTGGGAGGTTCGGTGCAGAGGGCACGGTCTTTTGGTCGCGAGCATTCAGAAGTGCCATGCTCACCTAGGCACTTGACGCACCTGGGTTTCGCGAAGCAGTTCTTCTGCGCGTGACCGTAAAGTTGGCAACGGTGGCACTGTCCGATAATGCTGGACTTGTGCGGTTTCTGAATATCAAAGCCTTTAAGGCTACAGATCGAAGCGATCTTGAAAATAGGGTGATGCCCGTCAACCTGAGAGCATACGACAAGAATCATGTCGTATGGTGCACCGCCTCTAGAGCGGTGCATCCTGTGGACTTCGAGGACAGGAATAGCCTGTCGCTCTAAGTCCGACTTTATGTCTGCGGTGGCAATCTCACTGGGGATCCTACGGATCACCACACGCGTCTGACGCTCTTCGGGGAGGGTATATGAGTGGTATGAGATGCCTCTCACCCGAAGTGTCCTGGTTAGTTCCCTAAAATCGTTAGAAGTGGGAACTGTGACTTTTATACCCGGTTGGGTACTGACCGCGCTGGTGAAGTTGATCCGCTGATCAACACACCATTTTGAAATTTCCGTCCATTTACCCTTGTCCTGGATGACAATGGGCGGAGGACGGGAAGCCTTCTTAGAGGCAGAAACGAGAGTGAAACCGTCTTGGTCTTGCGTGGAAGACGCCGGGACCGGTGACGGAGTAACGGTAGGAGGGGCCGCGGTAGGGGCCACTGAGGTGGATGCCACGGGGGCAGAAGGGATAGGGGTCGAGGGAGGCTCGTACGCCACTATCTTTGACGCCTGGCCCGACTTACTCTTCGACTTCTTCCTCTTGTCAGGTCCAGAGGTTAGGACCCCTGGCTTGGCAGAGGGAGAAGAAGACGAGGAGGAAGAGCTGGACTCTTCGGAGTCTGACGTACACGGACTTGGCGCGCGATTGTCCGCGGGTGCGGAGGTGTCCATAGACACGATCGGACTAGGGGAGGGACTCTGGAAGTCCTCTTCCGCCTGCTGGTTCGCGAGTACATCGCTGAACTTATCGATGCCAGCAGAAGGCTGGCTCTTTAGTTGAGCGAGCTGTACTCCATAACGTTGCAAGAAGGCTGGGTCCTTAAAAAGGACCTCTCTGAAGAACGCCAAAATAATGGCGTCCTCCATAGCGGTTTTAAGGGGGGGTTTCTAGTAGGGAGGAATTTTGGAGCCGTCTCCACTAAATTTCTACCTATCGTTCCCTATACCTAGCTCCCCGGGTGGATTGGCCCGGGGATGTGTTTCCCTCCCTGTCGGGTGCAGACAGGGAGGATGTGTAGCCTATTGGTGAGCCCTAAGCTTGTGATCCCGTTGCCAATCTTATTGTGCAAGGGGGCCCTTTCCAGTCTAGCGCGAAGGGTGTAGACACACCCTAGAGGCACTAGGTGAGTAGCTGCGGAAGGAAAACTGCCACCAGAGCCGACTAGGAGATCCCCCAAGGCCGGTTAACTCTGGGACCCGTCCAATTTACTGCCTCCCCCTGAAGGGGTTCGGCGGGTACGTTTGGGTCAACACCCCACTCGGTTTCGTTAACACCGTAAGGTTTCCACCGAGGACCACGAAACTGTGGTTTTTCCCAGAAGGGGCCTAATGAAGCTACTCTCTGAACAAACTGTTAAAGAAACGCTTGCCTTGAAAAAGGCACTTTTTTTGATCTAGTGTCTTTCGATTAAATTAATTAATAAATTAATCAATCTAATCAATCGACGATCGGTTGTAGTCGGGGTGACTACGAGAGCGTTACGCAAGCGTAACGTACCGGGCACGAAAGAGCAGCAGCGGGAGAGCGGGGCACAGCGAGAGCAGCGCAACACACGTCCTTCCGCAGCGAGCTTCGAGCGCAGAATGCATAGAACAGTGTCAATAATGTAGAAATAGGCACAGTTCGGAAAATAATTGTTGACATCCTACGTCTTTTTGCCGTGCCATAAACATACAATTATTGTCAATGAATGATTTGAATTTATGGACAATTTTAAGTTGGTCAAGTTGCTTAGCGAATTATGAAAATTGAAAAAAAAAACCTCCTTGCCTTAATTTATTATTAATTCCTACATAGTATGCCTTTCTCTACTCTTTACTTGGGTTCTATGGCAAGCAGGTTGAGTTCTATAGGCGAATGGTCGCAAGAAAACCAGCCGTGTAGGGATGGAATGTGGACCAGTAGAAGTAATTATGTAACGCACTTGCAATGCCAATGCAATTCATTTTGACAATTCAACAATATTAATTGCGTTATTTACGTTTTTTTCTCGAGATGACGAATTTTTCAAAGATAAGAAGCAATGGATAAGGAATGTCCTTCAATAGCCTTCAGATTGTGTTTGAAAGTGTGTTAGGTACACCAATTAGGTTGCAGATGGTATTCTGCTGAGTAGAACCAGTCGTGACACACGGGAAGACATTCCGAGTGCAGAGTGTGTCACGTGGCTAGGTGCCGGCGGGAACGTAGCGCTGAAGAATTGAGACTATTTCAATTCAGATTATTCATCAAAATCTACATAAAGGAGGTGTCTTTTTCGTCCATACAACTGTGGCCAAAAGGTTTAACTCCAGCTCCATTCCATTTTTTTTAAGGAAAAAAATAGTTCATAGAGTAATTAAAAAATATAATGGGATTTTTTTAAACATTTGTACCACCTAAATATAGTTCAAAGATATAAATAACTGGCAATACAGTTGACAATAATAATTATTCGTTAAAATAAAAACAAAAAATAATGCTAAAATATGATAGGTATGAGAAGCTGTCAATATTATGATTATGCTGTCAATTTGACAGTGTCAAAGAATGTTATGCGTAACGTTTCGTTTTATTATTTGCTATTACCCTCTCGCTCTATCTTTTGTTATTATAGTTGTGAGGGTGAACCGATAGGCAATGTCAATATAAATGAGTTAATATTATAAATAGATGGCTTTTTTATGTTGCGCGACCGCACATAGGTACATTGGGGTGAGGCAGGAGAATGAAAAAAAATACAGTTCGTATTTTAATAACCATCATCATAATGATGATGATGGTTATTAAAAATACGAACTGTATTTGTCTCGGAGCGCAGCGCACCATCTAGGACTATTATGGTTAATGGTCGCCATTTTTAAGTGGTTTAGAATTAGGCGATGTAAATAAATAAATAATAAAGGATAGGTAATAACAATACGGTATACTTGAATATTTGTCTGTGTGGTGCCGGACGGTGGGTGTCGTAAAAGACGACTAAGGGACTTATTAGAGAATGGGCAGCAGCGTTCTCTAAGCATTGTAACACCATACTGCGATCGCCAACCCGCCTGCCAAGCGTGGCGATTATGTAAACTGTGTGGGTGAATTATACATATAGGTACTGTTTCCTCACATTATAATGCCGTAACTAAGCCATGCATATGCATGCCTAGTATGATACCAGGGCAGTCTGTAATTTTTTGTTTTTTTTTTTAACTTCACGAAAAGCGTATAAGAATTTTGAAAGTTTCAATTAAATTTGTTGTACGTGTGACTCCCAATATACATTCTTGTCTATGGTTATGCCTAGTAATGTGAATTCGTTCACTGTTTCTATTTTATGATTATTATGAGAAAGCTACATTTAGAGGATTTTTGTTGGTGCGGATGGGAAGTTCGTTTAGTCTTTGTAAAGTTGATTTGTATGTTGTGTTCGTTCATCCAGGTTATTATTGAGCTAAGTATATCATTAAGGTTATTATTGAGCTAAGTATATCATTAAGGTTATTATTGAGCTAAGTATATCATTAAGGTTATTATTGAGCTAAGTATATCATTAAGGTTATTATTGAGCTAAGTATATCATTAAGGTTATTATTGAGCTAAGTATATCATTAAGGTTATTATTGAGCTAAGTATATCATTAAGGTTATTATTGAGCTAAGTATATCATTAAGGTTATTATTGAGCTAAGTATATCATTAAGGTTATTATTGAGCTAAGTATATCATTAAGGTTATTATTGAGCTAAGTATATCATTAAGGTTATTATTGAGCTAAGTATATCATTAAGGTTATTATTGAGCTAAGTATATCATTAAGGTTATTATTGAGCTAAGTATATCATTAAGGTTATTATTGAGCTAAGTATATCATTAAGGTTATTATTGAGCTAAGTATATCATTAAGGGCACTGTTTAGGTTTATGTTGTCACGGTATGGGTGCTCATGGAGATGTCGTCTGCAAACAAAACACATGGTCTCTGGATTCTGCCATGAATTTTGGGAGATCATTTATGTAGATGAGATACAGCAGACATCCAATAACACTTCTTTGTGGTATAAAGTTCCGGTCTGACAGAACAGTTCTATCAGACCGGAACTTTAGAAAGTTCGTTTATTTTGTTATTAAAGTATTTTACTTATGTCTATTAACTGTGCTCTATTTTCTATGTAAGATTTAAAACATTCTTTAGATTTACCGCGGATCCCCATTCCATTGAGCTTGTTTAACAAAATATCATACTGTACTTTGTTGAAGGCTTTGGTCAGGACTCAGGAGTCAGGACTGTCAAGCATTATATTATACCTGAGTATTTTTTATTATTTAATATGTTTAGGGCTTCCTGTATTTTATAGACAGCTAATGCTTTGATTTTTCCGAAAGTTATTTTGGCATTCGTCAATATATTTTCTATTTTTCGCAGAAAGTGTAATTTTAATACCTAAAGGATACTCGTTTTCTTTTCATCATGTTTCCATATTTTCAGTTCATGTTTTGCAATCGGGTTTTTTGTTATTTTTTATTAACTTTTTTTTTAATTAATTATTTTTTTGTAATTTTAAACTTACATTTCCAGTTGGAAAATAATTGACAGTGGCGTATATCGATGTATGGGAGAACATGTTTTTCAACTACAATATTAGGTTTTTTGTTGGGATAAATTAATCCCAACTACGGAACCCTTCATTGTGCGTGGTCCGACACGCACTTGTTGTATTATCATTTGCCTCATACGTGTTGTAGTTTTGTTTTATTCCTTACTAGGTGCTGCCCGCGGCTTCGCCCGCGTAGCTTTTTTTAAGTATATAAACCTTCCTCTTGAATGACTCTACCTATTTAAAAAAACCGCTTCAAAATCCGTTGCGTAGTTTTAAAGATCTAAGCATACCTACACAGGGACAGACAGGCAGCGGGGAGCGACTTTGTTGTATACTATGTAGTGATAGTGATATTTATTATTTCTCCCTCGACATATAATTGATTATTTCGGATCATTAGTAATCATTACATGTAAAGGCTTCTACATACTGGTGCGACTTGTCGCGCGACCCGACACCAACAAGAATTCAAGAAAATTGTTCTACCGGTGCGCGGTGTCGCGTCGCGCCAGTACGTAGAAGCTTTTACCTTTCTTTCTTGCTTTTAACATTTCTTCTCGCATTCTTTGCCTTTCTTCGCGTACATTTTCTTCTAAAAACTCGGATAGAAAAAAATAATAACCGACTACCAAAAATAACACTACAAAGTGAAAAATAAAAGTCGGTGTCTTTGGATCTGTATTTGAGTTTTTTTTCACTTTGTAGTGTTATTTTTGGTAGTCGGTTATTATTTTTTTGTAAAAAGTTTTTTATTTTCCACTTTTTAGTGGGTCAGTTTTGAATTTATCTAAGTTACAATAGCCTAATGTTAACTGCTCATCACCTTTTACAAAATATTGCTTTTCCCGATGCTGGAACGTTGATTGTTGAGGAGTTCTCCTGGTAAGAACCAGGAGAACTGCACTCTCCATATTATTAAGCATATTAACGAGCATAAATTGCTTAATCGCAGCCCGTTAAATAGGTACTCATTATTATATTGTTCCGGTGGCCATCTGTGGTCTCCATCATCAGTTCCACTTCACCAAATGGTACTTTCCGAGAGCAAATGCACGAGTTACTATAAAAAAATACCCAAATCGCTATAGGTTTGCATATAAAATTTTAGGGTTTCCCTCGATTTCCATGGGATCCCCTCATCAGATTCTGATTTGGTGACAATGGGACCACCTCTGGAGTATACCCTTTCAAACAAAAAAATAATTTCCAAAATCGGTTCATAATTGACGGAGTAATCACGTAACAAACATACAAAAATAAAAAACAAACATACAGCCGAATTGAGAACCTCCTCCTTTTTGGAAGTCGGTTAAAAATAGTCTTGAACCTTGAAAATAGTGGCAATTATTGATGATGTACTTCGCTATTCTTTTGCTTATTAATTATATTACCAATGGTCAGGTACTGGTATTATTCCTGTCTATACGTATTTTCTATCATTATTTTTAATTCATCTTTCAATCATAATCTGAAGGATTTTTAATGAAATTCCTTATTTATCCATTGGATGATTTTTGAAGAAATCGTCTAGTGTTATGTAATTACCTTCTTCGGCTTCATAAGGTTCATAATTAATTTTTTGGGCTTGGTTTACCTTCAAGCTACCCTCTTCTTTGCTAGTTATGCCTTTTAATGCGTTTAAAGCTAAAGTAAAAACCAACCTTTGTTTAAAGGCACATCATTCTATCATCGACTACTCAGACAAACGAGAACAAGTCGCTGTGATTAACTCAAGACAATGTTTATGTTCTTTCTCCAGAATGAGCACGGGTGAGCACCCGCTGACAGGTTTTATGTGTTCATATTATTGTTTATTTTTCGGCATGCTCCCTTATTTAGATACGTTTTGTTTACGTTATTTCTGTTTGAGTATAGTTTTCTACGATTATTATATTATTATATATATATATATTTATATATTTGTATAATGGTGTGTGCTAGCTAACATAAGGCAAATAATTTAATTTAACGTTTTGTGTAATGCAAATTATTTTATATTGTATTGTATAGCTTCAAGTTTTTTATGCGAACAGACAGCTGTGCTGCTGGGGAGTTTGTTGCGCCACTTCTTCCCAGCTAAAGCACTAGGAAGTGGTGAAGGGTGGGTCGTTTTTGGGGGACTGTCTCATGTAATGTTTGACGTTCGAAAAGTGCTGATTTTCAGCCTAGTTTGAATAAATGACTTTTGATTTGATTTGATTTAAATGTCACGGCTTGCGGTAGCGTCTGGGGTCGGGTTTCCCTCCATCTGTCCAATATGACGAGGAGGGTAGTGGCTGATCTTTGCGTTATGCCCGTGAACGGGTGCTGCTTGTAGGGACTGGTCGTCTTGCTGACCATGTTTTGTTATTGTTTTTAGTAATTACTTATCTGTTTATTTATTTAACTTCTATGGTCCAAGTTCATCATTTGTGACTTGCAGCTACAGAGTTACAGCTACATATAAGCGGGCACCCCCTTTATGCCTGGAGGCTTTCATTTACGTTTTTAAATTTCTGGTTGAGCATAGTTGTCATTGTTTTTGTTGGTTTATTGGAGTATGTTAGCTGACTGCTGACTAATTGATATGGAAAATATTGAATTTAATGTTTTGTGTTTTGTAATGTTAATTACACACGATTGTAGAGAACCAAGTATTTCTAACTGAACCGACAGCTGTGCTGCTGGGCAGTTTGTTGCGCCACTTCTTCCCAGCTAAAGCACTGGGAAGTGCTGAAGGGCGGGGCGTTTCGTGGGGACTGCCGCATGTAATTTTACGTTCAAAAAGTGCTGATTCTCAGCCTAGTTTAATAAATAAATGCCTTTTGATTTAGTTACGCAAGTAGGTGCAACATTGTAAATTATTCTCACCTGTACTGTCTGGTCCAGTCAAGGGCACAAACATACCTATGTACCTAATTATCAGAATTCGACAATGATTTTCTCTAAACTGACAAAAAACATTTAACTGAATTTTGTTACGTGTTTACATATTGTTGCTGGTGTGTTAAAAAACTGGTTTATTAGCAGATCGGGGCACAAAAAATATGGCAGGAAGTTTGTATTACAGTGATGCTAAAAATAGACATTAAGGCTGTAGAATAGTAAATAAAAAGGTTACGGTCGAAACTCAATTACGTAATTAAGTGTACGTATAGTTATTAATAACAAGCCGTGCGCCCACCGCTGCCCAGTGGGATTTTCCATCGGAATAATGACGAACTTACATACAAACTGTCGTCAAATCCTTTCTTAGTGCTCACTGTCGCTATGCTTAGTGCTCACTGTCGCTATGCTTAGTGCTCACTGTCGCTATGCTTAGTGCTCACTGTCGCTATGCTTAGTGCTCACTGTCGCTATGCTTAGTGCTCACTGTCGCTATGCTTAGTGCTCACTGTCGCTATGCTTAGTGCTCACTGTCGCTATGCTTAGTGCTCACTGTCGCTATGCTTAGTGCTCACTGTCGCTATGCTTAGTGCTCACTGTCGCTATGCTTAGTGCTCACTGTCGCTATGCTTAGTGCTCACTGTCGCTATGCTTAGTGCTCACTGTCGCTATGCTTAGTGCTCACTGTCGCTATGCTTAGTGCTCACTGTCGCTATGCTTAGTGCTCACTGTCGCTATGCTTATGGAACTATTGTACAACATTTCACGCTTCTCGACCCAGCGCACAGCGGGGAGTTTGTCCGAGGGGATATCGTGGCCCTGGCACACAGCCAACGGAAGGAACACGGGTGGGTTTTAGTCAGTAAAGTCTGACACGCCCCCCCAGCGATAACTTCTCCCGCTCCGTCCACAGCGGGAGAAGTTATTTGATAATTTCCCACCCCAAAAAGAAAAAAGAAAAGGTGGTCTGTCAAAAAAACTGTGGAAACGGCCCATAGTCGGAGTTGTACCAATCCGGAGCCCCCCCCCCCCTCTATTCCAAGGGACATAACGTGCGAAAAGTGGTACTATGACATCTTCGCTTAAATTATGGTGTTACCAAGGGCATAATTATTATTAAAGGAAACCCAATACATGGCAATAATTAATATTTATATTTATTCAACAAACTGGTTGATCCAAGCTATTTGTTTCCAACTAATAATAAGTTAACGTATACCGGACAAATAGCTCCACATTCAACATGGCTGGCCTTGATCGACAGCATAGCGCGGAGCCACCGCACTTAGATCCTGATGAGGTTCAAGTTCACTTGTTGAGTAGGTATAAAGTTACTTAAAGTATGAAATCAATAAATAAATAGTATCAGCCTATTATTGTTCCACAAAGTCTGTCAACCATTGTGAGTCTTACCAAGGGGTATCGTGTAACTGGGTTGTGGCAGTCAGATAAGCAGTCCCTCTACGTAACATACTGGTGTTAGACTGGCAGCTGACCCCGACATAGTTGTGATAAGGATGCGCATCGATTGTGTTGCCGCACAGCTGGCAGGAGGCACCACCATTGAGCCCCACGCTTGCTCAACACGGGTGAATTCAGACTTATCAAAAAATCAAAAATCAAAAGTCATTTATTCAAACTAGGCTGAGAATCAGCACTTTTCGAACGTCAAAAATTACATGAGACAGTCCCCCAAAAACGCCCACCCTTCACCACTTCCTAGTGCTTTAGCTGGGAAGAAGAAGTGGCGCAACAAAATCCGCAGCAGCACAGCTGTCTGTTCGCATAAAAAACTTGAAGTTATACATTATTATATTAATTAGAAGCCCAGGTTTCCTCTCGATGTTTTCCGTCCCCGATGCCGGTAATGTACAAGATAAACCAGAAAGTCCGTCATTCGAGCGCCAAGAGATCCTTGTAGAGTGTACACAGGTCGATTAGTTGCTTTAATTATAATCTGTACATTGTTTAGAGGCCCCTAATGACTGCGCCGTAGAAGGAACGTTAGATTGCCGATATTCTCTGCGATTGTACTATTGTTGAGTGAATCATATTAATTTCTAGTTATCATATTATGATCGCTCGGAAGACATTTTGTACTACAGTGCAGTAGCGATCGGTATTATAATTAAGTTCTGAGTTGAGCTGCACGATTACTGACAAATGCGTGCACTGACTGGATAGGTCCACTCAATCTGTGTGGTTCTTTCATCAAAAGACTATTTCAGACACCAATGTATGTAGATTCACAGACATACTTTTGGTCAGATCATGTGAAGACCGTGTGTCTTCACATGATCTGACCAAAATTATGTCTGGACTTTAAAAGAGACTGTGACCTCTGAGTTTGTTTCGACCTTTCTTCTCAGAGTAATCAGATAGGAAACGCCGACCTCATCTAGTTTTTTAAATTATGATTGACGTGTAAAAGTATTTGTACAGATGTACAAACCTACTTACAGAATCTTTTTCCTGTATCTTAGCAATTTCAATTTAAATAGTTTTATGAAAATTAATGCATTATTAAGGGGTTTGTACGAGAATTGTTCGAGCAAACTAAATGTGTAGTGTCTCTGCCGTCTACTCTGTATCTTACCTACATAGTTATATTGTGTTACCTCACCCCTATATTGTAGTTGCGTCCTAATTGCGTTACACATTGGAATGACAATCTCTTTGTGATTGTTATTCCGATATGTAACATGAGTAAGTAATGCAATTAGGGAGCAGTAGCGTATTTCGTACCGGAACTATAATGAATATGATGGACAAGCTTATATTAAATCATTTAAATAATTATTAATATGAATAATTTATGAACGTAAGTAAAGAACACGTAAGTTTAAGTTAATATTGAATGTGTTTTATTTGAACTGGACGCTGTGCTGTGTTGACGCTGTGCTGTGTTGACGCTGTGCTGTGTTGACGCTGTGCTGTGTTGACGCTATGCTATGTTAATAAGGCTCCAAGCTAACATTTGATCGAAAACATTCAATATTTGTGTACAGTCACCCGCACCGCCACCACTAGCATGCCATGATCATCATCTGCCTACCTTTTTAGGGTTCCGTACCAAAATGGTAATAAGGAACCCTTATGGTGAGACTAAGTCTGTCTGTCTGTCACATCCGGATATCTCAAGAACTACTAATGCTATCAACTTGAAATTTAGAATAGTTTTAGATGACGTTTCCCCAACTATTTTTCAAGCAAGAAAGAAATTTAAAAAAATATGCCTTTTTTGCAAAAGGGACTGAAAAGGGGGTCTGAAAATTTTGAAATGCACATTTGCAATAAAATTTTTGTTTTTAGGCAGCATAGTTTCCGACTTGTGATGAAAAATGTAAACCCCCCCCCCTTTATCTCCGAAGTTTGCAGAGATAAACATCTGAAATTATTATATATGATAGAAGCTTATGTAAAGATTACAGGAAAAATAAAACGATGTCTCTAAATAGCACAGTTTTTAGTAATCATCAACATCATATATTCGTACGGAACCGACTCGCTCTTGGCCGGTTTTTTTCAACTATATCGTGGTTGGCTTCCAGTCTAACCAGATGCAGCTGAATAGGATTACATGGAGCGACTGCCTATTTGACCTCCACAACCCAGCTACTGGGTAACACGATACCCTTGGTTAGACTGGGCTCCGCACAATCAGTAGTAACAAAATAATGAGCTACGAAAGCCGGCGGCGTCGCGGCACTGCTCATAAATAATGAGCTACGAAAGCCGGCGGCGTCGCGGCACTGCTCATAAATAATGAGCTACGAAAGCCGGCGGCGTCGCGGCACTGCTCATAAATAATGAGCTACGAAAGCCGGCGGCGTCGCGGCACTGCTCATAAATAATGAGCTACGAAAGCCGGCGGCGTCGCGGCACTGCTCATAAATAATGAGCTACGAAAGCCGGCGGCGTCGCGGCACTGCTCATAAATAATGAGCTACGAAAGCCGGCGGCGTCGCGGCACTGCTCATAAATAATGAGCTACGAAAGCCGGCGGCGTCGCGGCACTGCTCATAAATAATGAGCTACGAAAGCCGGCGGCGTCGCGGCACTGCTCATAAATAATGAGCTACGAAAGCCGGCGGCGTCGCGGCACTGCTCATAAATAATGAGCTACGAAAGCCGGCAGCATCGCGGCACTGCTCATAAATAATGAGCTACGAAAGCCGGCGGCGTCGCGGCACTGCTCATAAATAATAAGCTACGAAAGCCGGCGGCGTCGCGGCACTGCTCATAAATAAAAGCGCTCTCAAAGCCGAAATTTTACCTTAGACGTGCGGTTGACTGTAGCTTCTTATAAGTTGGTACCTAATTAATTCTTTTTTTTCCGAAAATCAAATACCTAGCATAATATATTTTCACGTGTATTGATAGTTTGCGATACTATAGATACACTGTCTTCAAAGAGTATTAAATCTTAAATTCCTATTTTTATGGTCGGTCGGACAAAATATAAATTTTATCCTAGCTGTAAAGGTAGGTATTTGTAATATTTAAACTGCTCATTTATGTTATTTTTTTCGTAAATTCAATACCAATACTAAACTTGTTGTGTTGCGTGTTAGATCCAGTCTCCAACAGAATATTCAAAGTGGTCCGATATCAAATAACAAAATATATCACGCCAGCGTTTTCCCAAGGAGTAGGCAGAAGTGTCGTTTCGCCAGATAGGTTTAAGTCCCATGCAAATAGGGGCGAGCCTATTTTATTTATTTATTTTTTTACTTTAACATAAAACGGGCAAAGGCCAATTGCATTCGTTAAAGACACAACCATCGATCACTAATAAAGAACGTTCTTTATTAGTGATCGATGGACACAACACATTATATTAGTACAAAAACAAAAGAATACAGCTACTCGACAGTCATACGCTCATCTCACAATACTCTAGACATGTTGAAAAGATCTTCTTCCATCCATCCGCGAACACATCACAGTGAGGCTTAGCGTCCAAGAGAGCGTTGAGCGCAGAGAGTGTGCGAGGGACAGGAGAGTGGCCTCGAGCGACGGTTCGACTCCAAGGCACATCAACAATCTGTGCCTCCTGCTACGGTTATAGTTCATCGGAGCAAAAAGATGGGACAGTTCGTCATGCAATTCAGGAGCATCTGTTTTTCCGTGAAGGATCTTACACATATTAATAATTTGGTAATTTTTTCTTCTAACCTCGAGATAATTATAAAAGCCTAAAAGAAAGTTCGAAGTATACTTAAACGGATAATATCCATTCAAACGTTTATATAGATACCTAAGATAAGCCTATGTAATAGGGGCGAGCCTATGGCCAGCAACGGGGCATAAGCCCAGACTGCATCTGGGCTGTTCATGACAATTCCCCTATAGAAAATGAAATAACACTTTGTGCGGCCTGGGGATCGAACCCAGGATGTCATACTTGGCAGGCGCGCTTGTTACGACTAGACCAACGAGTTCTGCAAGGATCGTAATAATTTATTTGTCAGAACGTGGTACATTATATGGTCTTAAGATTAGTTAATGGTATCATCACACTCTGCCAAGTGTGGCGTGCAAATATTAGGCACATACAATTATTAATCTAGTATTAAAATTACAATTTGATGCATGTCAGTTAAAAATAATATCATAATTACACACAATTTATTTCGACCCTTCTGAGATCTTGTGGACCCTCAATGACATTGACAGGGCGTTGTTGGTAAACATTTGTGGAATTGATACAGAAATTGTATTGAAAAGACAAGATGACGACATAGTTCGGCTGTTGTCCACGCGCCGGTAGAACCTTGTCGCGTTGTTGTCAAAGGCCTAATCTATTGAACTTCACATGTAAGGTTATGCATCTATTACTCACTATTTGACCGAAATATGACAATTTGAGTTAAATAAAGCTATGTGTTGAGGGCCATATGCACCATAACTGCTGAGCAAATGTGGTATATCAATATTGTACATAGTATTACACATACTGCCTCTTGGTCTAGTGGTCGCAAGAGCGACGGCAAGGCGTGTGGTTATGGGTTCAATTTCAAGCTCGGGCAAAGTGAAATTGGTTGTCTTCAATAGGAATTTCTCAATAGCAGCTCGGTCTCTGGATTCGTATCCAGTTAGTGGCGATACCTGGACCTATAGCCAGCGGCATCTGGCTGTTCTTTGCCATCGAATAATACAGGCATAATGTTAAGGTTTCAAAAACCTGTTTCTGAAATCCGTTTCTATTAGCTGTGACTTTTTACAGTCTACTCGAACTCAGCTGCTAATGTGGCACGTTGAGCTGTAGAAACAGTTCTGTATTATTATTTATTATTATTATTATTTATTACTTCTTATTCTATTCTTATTATTCTGTATATGTTCTCTATGCGTTTTCTGTCACTCCTGCTTGTGTGACCGTCTCGTTCTAAACCCCGATGTGTTATAAATGAACGGCCGGCATAGCTTATTAGAGTCTGCTAATCCCTTGGAAGTGCAGATGTTATATACTTATATTACGTAACTTAATTTGAAGAGGATTTCGAAAAAAAACCGGTTGGCTGCTCTTCAAATCGTAGCAATATTGTATGAACCTCGATGTCTGTTCGATATAACCCCTTTTGTAAAACAAACACACGCTCCACGCTAAAACGTGTTAAAACTGACACCTACATGTTATTAGCATTACACTGGTCTTAATAGTGTGAGGTATTGCAAAGTTTACAGATAAACATTCATAATATAACAGACGTTCAATATTGAGGAGGTTCAAACAATAGCGAGCAAAGTCTGCGAGTGCTGAGACACACAGATTGCAGGACTGGCAGACAGACGTTCTGGGGTTTACCGTAAACTTACTCTTATAGCCAGATAATAGGATAGACAGACAGACGTTCTGGGGGTTTACTATGCCTACACCTGTATAGCAGGACAATAGGATAGGCAGACGTTCTGGGGATTCGCGTACACTCTTACAGCTGGTCAATATTAGACGAAAAGTGAAGTGTCACGCGATATTGTACCATGTGCGGAGCAACTGTTAACTGTCTGCTTGACCTGCACTGCGCTGCACATCACCTGCCCAAGAATGGTTGTGGTAGGGCCCATGAAGTATTGGTATATTCTAGAAACTACAGGTACCTACTTAGATATTTTGTCTTTGGCAATATTAGAGAGGCAGGCAATATCTACAAAATATGCCACAGCTGAGCGGCTATTACAAATAAATCTACAGTAGTTATTAGTTTTAGAAGGCACTTATTAGCAACCGTAGTCGGGGTGACGTGTCTTATGTTCTGGGCCCTGGTTGGGGCCGTACAGCACACGCTGTATGCAGCCGATGACGTTTATAGGAAATTTAAGCCTTACTCATGTCACCGCAGGACACGCCCCGGGCGTCGGGAGTCGCAGACCGATTCCTGGCCACCGTAGGCGCGGGCTTGCGGACGGTAAGCGATGGGTAGCTCGCCATCCGATGCCCGGGTCGACGGCACGTTGAATTCCACGCGCGCCTCGAAGAGATGTTCACAAACTGACGGGGTCCGTTAGGGCCAATGCCTGCCAGGGTTGCGAGTTTGTCCGAAAGGGATATCGTGGCCCTGGCACAAGGCATCTGAAAGAACACGGGTGGGTTTTAATCAGTAAAACTCTGACACGCCCTCCCGCTCTGCCCCCAGCGGGAGAAGGTGTTTGATAATTTCCGACCCAAAAAAAAAGAAGAAGCCTTAATCATCAGCATGTGCCTGCCTTTTACGTTACGGTTGGCTTCCAGTCTAACCTGAGCAGCTGAGTACCAGTATTTTACAAGGAGCGACTGCCTATCTGACCTCCTGAAGCCTTATAATATACTTTAACGTCTGCATTATAATGTCTACGTTTATCCCGTAACCTACGTACCGTAACCTACGTACCGTAACCTACGTACCGTAACCTACGTACCGTAACCTACGTACCGTAACCTACGTACCGTAACCTACGTACCGTAACCTACGTACCGTAACCTACGTACCGTAACCTACGTACCGTAACCTACATACCGTAACCTACATACCGTAACCTACGTACCGTAACCTACGTACCGTAACCTACGTACCGTAACCTACGTACCGTAACCTACGTACCGTAACCTACGTACCGTAACGTACCGTAACCGTAACGTAGAAGTTCCGTTAGTTTGCTGTATTTGAAGGTGTGCGGTAATTCTGTGGATTCCCTCTATGTATGTGATCATCACATATTCTAATCACGATTGGTGAAGTCACATATATTTCGTAATTCTGTTGTTATCGCATGTAGATAGGACTAGCGATAGAAAGTGATAGATAGGTTTTGCTCAAGACTTTGTCCACGTGAACTTTTGTAATATCCGTTTTCATTCCTTATGTCTGACCCAAATTGGTTAATTTTCCAAAAGCGCTAAGAAACGTATTTTGTTAAACTAAGTCAGTATTACGTCGTCGTCTATGTACCTATTACTTGTTTTAATTATTTAATTGTGTTATTATCAGCGCATAGTGTAGTGCATTATCAGCGCATAGTGTAGTGCATTATCAGCGCATAGTGTAGTGCATATCAGCGCATAGTGTAGTGCATAATGATGTACTTTTATGTATAAGTAATGAGACGCTTAAGCTTAAGTTTGTGATGCACAAATAAATTGTAAAGTAATTGTGTACCTACTCATTGTTGGAGAGTCTAATATTAAATACATATCTCCCATTTCACCCCCTTAAGGGAAAGACAAAACTTTCAGTTTCCGAAGCGTAGCTAAAGCGATCTGAAGCCTTACCATGATCATTCAAAAATATGTATTGAACTTGAATATAACTACTTAGCAGAATCTAGATGTTTTGACATCTGGTCATTGCTCCCAGGCGAAGCAGGGGCGGGTCGCTAGTTTAGTATGAGTAAGCAGGTAACTCATTTCATTTGTGGGTTGGTTCCTCAACTACCTACTAGGATGGATCTACTTTCTTGCATGTAAAGGCTTATACAGACCGGCGCGACCCGTGATGCGACACAAATGCCCCGCGTGTCGTGCGCTGTAGTGTATGGTGACTTGTTTTTCCGACTTCCGTTATAATAATATTAATAAAACATATTTTTTCCTTAGCTTTTACTTGCCAAATGGCCAGCGGCATTAAAACAAGTTTAGCATTACTAACAATTTGTGGTTTGACATACATACTAAACTAATTAAATCTTAATATTGAATGACAATTTGATGAATTGTATTTTAACTACGAGTATGTACCGAACTTATAATATGAATTGTGTAATGCCTCAATGGTGGGACATAGCAGACCTGTAACTAACACAACATCATAATTATTATGATCCACAATAAATTATCTGAATTTGAATCTGAATAAATTCATCCCAACTACGGAACCCTTCATTGTGCGTGGTCCGACACGCACTTGGCCGATTCTTTTTGTGTATTTCTTTTATTATGCTTTTTTCCTTGTTTCCAGCCTGCAGCATGGCAATAGAAACACTGACAGACACCCAGCTGTTCGAAGCGAAGCAAGGAGGAGACATCTCCTTCAAGGACATGGTGGACGAACAGCAACCCCTGGGGGACTCACAGATACAGAAGCTGTTCGCGGGCTCCGCGGTTCTGCTGACTGGAGGGACAGGGTTCCTGGGCAAGCTGGTTGTTGAAAAGTTGTTGAGGTAAGGAGACGTTACCTTCATGAACATGAGGCCAGAGGCATCGTGGATGCGCTGCCATTCCAGAGACAAATCTGAAATGTGTCATGTACCTGTAGCTACACACATACCCCACTGGAGCACAGCACCCAGAAGTAGTATCCCGTGCTCGGCGGCACAAATAGGTACTGTGGTCGCCATATGGCTCCTCTTTACATTCGGCGAGGTTCTTTAATCCTGTGCTCGTCTGTATCGGCACGAAAATCGTGCGAGCATCCCCATGTTCGTCGTTGATCGTCCGTTAGTCATTAGTTGAGTAAGTGCCAATTTCACCAATCAAACTGAACGCGATCAGCACATCTAAACCGAGCTCAAGAGCTGTCAGTGTCAATATTACAAAGAAAATATTGACACTGACAGCTCTCAAACGTAGTATATGTGCTGATCGCGTTCAGTTTTCATTGGTGAAATTCGCCCTAAGCATTCAAGATGGAAGTGGTGTATATATTTATTTAATTTTGCTCGTATACAACCATTATCAAAACATGAAGGAAAAGTCGTAAAAAAAATGGAGGAAAATCAGATGGTGTGTTTAAGAATTCATCGTAATATAACGAAGTAATTGCAATAATTATACGATTTATTAAGTATTATTTGTATTCGAATTATGTATTCCCATATATAAGGATTATATTCATACAAGAAAACTCTAAGGGGTCATTGTACTCATCATTATGAACAACTTTTACGATGGGACCAAATTTGAAATCGCGAAAAAAAAATCAGCTGTTCCCTACATTCTGACGATTTAAGGCTTCTACATACCAGCGCGACTTGTCGCGCGACGCGACACGGCACAAAGGCCCCGCGTGTCGCGGGACGAGCGGTGCCTTTGACTCGTGTCGCGTCGCGCGACAAGTCGCCCCGGTATGTAGAAACCTTTATGCGTACATTAATGTCCCTACATTAATGAACAGCAGATTTTTTTTGTTCCCATACTAAAAGTTGTTCATAATGATGAGTATAATGACCTCATAAGAGATTTCGTGTTGAATAGATACACCTTATATTATTTATATCTCGTCTCTTTATTTGGCCACCCAGACCCAGTAACCATTATTTGGCCACCCAGACCCAGTAACCATTATTTGGCCACCCAGACCCAGTAACCATTATTATCGAATTAAAAACTTTTTGTAGTGTAGTGTTATTTTTCGGAGTCGGTTATTTTTTTTTGTAAAAAGTTTTTATTTTTCACTCTTTAGTGGGTCAGTTTGAATTTATCTAAGTTACAATAGCCTAATGTTAACTACTCATCACCTTTTACAAAATATTGCTTTCCCTGATGCTGGGACGTTGATTGTTGAGGAGTTCTCCTGGTAAGAACCAGGAGAACTACCACTCACCATATGCATAGTGATATAAATTGCTTAGCAACCACATTAACGTACCTAATCGAATCGCAACCCGTTAAATACTTATTATTATATTGTTCCGGTGGCCATCTGTGGTCTTCATCATCAGTTCCACTTCACCAAATGGTACTTTCCGAGAGCAAATGCACGAGTTCCTATAAAAAATATCCAAATCGCTATAGGTTTGCCTATAAAATTTGAGGGTTCCCTTCGATTTCCATGGGATCCCCTCATCAGATTCTGATTTGGTGGCAATGGGACTACCTCGAGAGTATACCCTTTCCAACAAAAAAAGAATCATCAAAATCGGTTCATAAACGACGAAGTTAGGCGCGAACAAACATAAAAAAGCATATATATACGGTCGAATTGAGTAACCTCCTTTACAAGTCGGTTAAAAACTAGCTGGAAACGGCACACGCACGTATTCACTCACGGCTTCGGTGAATGATCGGCGTGTGCGCACGTGGATGCAACTAACCGAAATTCCCTTTGATGCGTGCCCGAAAAACCTTCAACTCACCGACCGCCGCGATCATATGGCGAGCATAGACGACGAGCGGCGACTACAGACGGGTAAGCCCTCCACACAATCGTGCTCGCGGGTCATCGTCTATGGTCGCCGATTGTGAGGAGGCGCCGTTACACGTCTAAGGATTCATTGACATTGATAGTGGCTTTATTTCATGGCGGCAGTAAGTGACGGTGTTGGTAGTTCACGTGCTATTATGTTACCAAGGGGCGGTTGCCCGTACTTACCGTGTTACCACATATTACTTAAAAATGCATGTTTTCACCGCACGGCCGTAATCCAGTTTAAAAGTAAAACACTTTCTCAAGCGCTACGTGCAGTGTTGTATGTGGCGTACTTCAGTATTTCATAACACTTGAACCACTATAATTTAAGAAAGTGTATGAATATAATCATATGGCACATTATACTTGCTGCCGGTCGCCATCGCCAGGCGAAACCGGGTTGAATGTCCTTAATAACTATGTGGTAGACGGAATGGTAACAGAAGTGTAACCACACGCGAGAAAAATCCACCCGAAATTAAAAACAGTTTTTATTTGGGAAAGAAAAATTATACTTAGTAAAAAATGTTTAAATAAATGATTGTATCTTATAAACAAAGTTTTGCAGTACTTGCAATTATTAGAATTTTTTACTAAGTCTTGTAAGTATTGTTTTATGTTATTCATAAAAATCAAATTGCAAAATATTACACAGTTTAATACACAACAAAAATCAAATCAAAGTTTTCAAATAACAGTTAAAATTATAAAAGTTTTGTAAAGTCTACAAAACATACCTACTTGGTTTTTTTTCTAAGGAAGTATTTATTTTAGTAAATGCAAAATATTACCTACACACACACAAAAATCAATTTGTTGTTACCACAGGACATTTGTTGTCCTCCGATTGAGTCAAATGTTACTAAATATTAGCATATTTGAGTACATTATTCTCTCTGTGAGCTGCGCTATAATCTTAGAGTACCTACCTACTTGGTACTTTACCAAGGAATAAGAATACTTTTGTACCGAAAAAGAAATAGCAAAAGCACTAAAGAAGGACACATTATTTTATGACTATCGCCTATGTCCTTCATATAGAAGTGGGTAATTTACAACTCTGACAGATATCATTTAAACCTAAAACAAAAATCAGTCTAACTAAATAAACCAGCACCTAATTGTGTTACACACTCGAATAACAATCCCTTTAATTGCGTTACATATAGGAATGGCATAACAATATACGATAATATAAGCAATTTTAATGCGTTACATATAGGAATGGCATAACAATATACAATAATATAAGCAATAAAAAAAAAAAAATAGTAAATAAAATAAAATAAATATCACGCCTTGTTTTCCCGAAGGGTAGGTAGAGGTGCACATATAGTATACCTACATTTCGCACAGTTATGTTTAATCATTGATCACGCGAGTGGTTATGTTTAAGCCCCATGTAACAGGGGTCGAGCCTATTACCATCAACCGGGCATAAAGCCAGACTCCGGGCTGCTACTGAGAAGGAATGACAATTTCATTGATTCTGACATTACAACAACATCCATTGAAAAAAAATCACCGCTACCATTTCCAAATGATTATACAGGGTGTTTGGTGCATCGTGTGCCAAATTAAAATGGTCGACTGAAGGGGTCATCCGCTAGCCTTTCAGACCCCTTAACACCCCTCATGCTCTGTGGATTTTTTTTTATCGACTTTTTATTGTTTTCCAAAAAAAAAGACTCAAATTTTACATTCAAATACAGATTTAAAAAAAAATATAAGGCGTAGACTCTGAATTTTAATTTTATTTCGATGTGTATTGTTTAAGAATACTATTAAATACAAAATTAGTGATATTAGTCACCTAGTTTTTTTTTAATTCACTCGCAAAGGTAAAACTTAAATTAAAGCTGTACATGTTACAGCTATTTATAAGGCTACAAAAAAAAAACCAAAAGCGACCGGGGTCTTCCAACTCCCTCATTAATTCTCCAGTCTATCCTCTTTCTAATGATGTGCCACATGCCATAAAAGTATTTTAACAACTTTGTGAATTTGCTAGAATTGTGAATCAAGTCACATAAAACTACATTCCAAATTCTAATGAAAAAATATTTATTGCGGAACTGTTACTTGAGAAAGAGGTAAAATTTGTTTTCTCACTCTTTCACAGTAAAATCTATCTTCTATCTCTTTCTTGCATACCTTAAATCGGTTTGAACAAATCGCGCCGCCCGACCCGCCATTTTTTTAGTCGAGACATGACTGCCTCTGCTACCTAACGTGTGTGCTAGTTCACCATACTCCGCGATTCTTTTATTACTTTGTTATCGTTAAGTTTTGCTGGTTCTTGTTACATTTGTTTAATTTTTGTTGTTATTGTTAAACTTTGAGTTTTTTGTTATTGCAATGGCGACATTCTCTAACGAAGAATATGCGGACATCATGATGGCTTACGGAGCCGCTAATGGCGTCGCTCGTGCAGCACAACGACTTTACCAGGAACGCTTTCCTGGTAGACGATTACCTGGCCGCAGAGTCTTCCAAGACACATACCGACGCATACGCGAGACTGGCAGTGTTACTTTTAATGAACCAAGGGGCCATATTGTGCGACATAATGTTGAAGTAGACGAGAGAATACTGGCCCTTTTTGAGGAAGACCCTACAAGAAGCATTAGAAATGTGGCATCACATCTTGATATTTCAATATGGAAAGTGTGGAAAGTACTTCGTCAAAACAAAAAGCATCCATTCCACTACACTCCGGTGCAAGGTACGTAATTTTAAACTAACTTTAAACCCGTGCAAGCTTTGTTTGACCTTGCCTTTGTTTAGCAGGTAATGGGTATGGTATGGCGTCACTTCCAGGTAGTGAATCTATTAGCACGAACAGCGGGTCCTTTCTTGTGCAATTATTTATTGCCCAAGAGAAATTTAAAAGAGTTTTTTGTTTGTTGCAGGTCTTGAGGGTGGCGACTTTGAGAGACGAGTGGCTTTTTGTCGGTTTCTTTTACACACGGATGTGGATGATCCTGATTTTTTAAAAAGAATACTGTGGACGGATGAATCCAAATTTACCAAGGATGGGATCCTCAATTTACACAATTTGCACCACTGGACAACGAAAACGCAAAACCCACGTGTTAAAAGACAGAAATCTTCTCAAAGAAGGTTTAGTGTAAACGTTTGGGCAGGAGTGATTGGGAATCAGGTAATTGGACCGCATTACCTGCCCGATAATCTCAATGGCGAAGACTACCTGGAATTCCTACAAAATGACCTGCCCGAATTAGTGACCGATGTGCCCGTATTTAATGAACGTGTGCCCATTGTATTTCAAAATGACGGCTGTCCCGCGCATTGGCGATTGACTGTGAGGGAATATCTCGACAATGTGTTCCCCAATGCATGGATTGGACGCGATGGCCCTATTCCATGGCCGCCACGTTCCCCAGATCTAACTCCGTTAGACTTTTATGTCTGGGGACGTGCCAAAGAGTTGGTATATGCCACGGAGGTTCCAACTAGGGAGGTATTAGTTCAACGCATAGAAGCGGCATTCAATACTATTAAGGAGGAAATACGACTTCGTACAACAACTGTTGAAATACGAAACAGGTGTCGGGCCTGCATTCGCAACAGAGGCCAACAATTTGAGCAAGATTTGTAAAAATGATTAAATAAATGTTAAAAATGCAATTTTGTTTTTTTATTTCAAGTAAATCCCACGAAAGATACAGATATGAGACACGATATTACCTAACCATAAGAATGAGATAGCAGATTTATAGGTTTGACAGGTATCATTTAATAGATTTTTTTTTAAATCATAATTTTGAATATTAGCCTTAGGTGACTCGATTCACAATTCTAGCGAATTCACAAAGTTGTTAAAATACTTTTATGGCATGTGGCACATCATTAGAAAGAGGATAGACTGGAGAATTAATGAGGGAGTTGGAAGATCCCTGTCGCTTATGATTTTTTTTTTGTAGCCTTATAAACAGCTGTAACATGTACAGCTTTAATTTAAGTTTTACCTTTGCGAGTGAATTAAAAAAGAACTAGGTGACTAATATCACTAATTTTGTATTTAAAAGTATTCTTAAACAATACACATCGAAATAAAAATAAAATTCAGAGTCTACGCCTTATATTTTTTTTAAAATCTGTATTTGAATGTAAAATTTGGGTCTTTTTTTTGGAAAACAATAAAAAGTCGATAAAAAAAAATCCACAGAGCATGAGGGGTGTTAAAGGGTCTAAAAGGCTAGCGGATGACTCCTTCAGTCGACCATTTCAATTTGGCACACGATGCACCAAACACCCTGAATAGTTACTTTTGTAATTTGTTGCTGGAAATAATGCATAATTTAATATGGATTTTTTCAGATATAATGCAATGGGTTTTTGTCGATGATACGATTAATCCTTGATCCTTTTGCTTATGATATATGGCCTTTGCCCTGCATTGATAAAGGTCAAGCCAAATACATAACTATGATAATTAAGATAGTTCACACAAGTCACTGAGGGTTTTGCTCTTTGTGCCATATTTGTCTATGTAGCTTGGTTGATATGGTGTTATAGCGACTTGAGTAGACAGCAAACAGAGACCGAACTTTAAACAATCACACTGCGGTAGGTACTCGTAGGTACGTTACTCGTAGGTACGTTACTCGTAGGTACGTTACTCGTAGGTACGTTACTCGTAGGTACGTTACGGTCACCCGCGCGGCAGTACACTTATCGCCACGGAAAAATAAAGTTCTTATTCCTATGAGACTTTTCGGGCCGAGATCTACATTTTAAAAGTTACTCAGCACGTACTTTGCCTAAGCGTTATTCCTATCACTGTCGCGTAACTGTCAAACTACAAGTGAAAAATAGAGACGGAAACATGTCTAAGCGAAATCATGACCTAAGTAACGTTTATATGATCTCACTCTTAGGCCCGCATTACAGAACGTCACTCAATACTCAAACATTACTTAAAACTAGTTTCAACCAATCAAATGGCTTGAATCTAGTTTTAAGTAATGCTTGAGTATTGAGTAACATTCTGTAATACGGGCCTTAGACTACATTCTCAATTCATCCACCCATTCCATTCCATTCGTGGTTCGTTTCCATTAATTCCATTCTGATTTCATTCTCTATGCATTTTAACACCATACTGCGATAGCCAACCCGCCTGCCAAGCGTGGCGATTATGGAACCCCGCCCCTCCCCCCCTTTGGAGGAGGCCTATGTCCAGCAGTAGACGTCTTTCGGCTGAAAATGATGATGATGATGACTCTTAGACTACGAGAACTACCCTTACTGTTACAATGCACGTGCGTTTTGATTGTAACTTCCTATTTCAAGGTGACTTTATAAAGCTTAGGCCCGTATTACAGAACGACACGCAATACTCAAGCATTACTTAAAACTAGAATGAAGCCATTTGATTGGTTAAAACTAGTTTACGTTTACGGGCCTTAGTCTGTGATTGGTATTTACTCTTGTGGTACACAGCTGCCATTTGCAATAACTACATACTTGAATTTGATTGCGTCGTAAAGTATACGTTATAATTATAAACAATTAATATGGCATTGCTATATTTATGGTGCCTAGATATTATAAAGTTAATTGACTTGGGTGCGATCAATCGTACGTCAGTAACTGCTAAAAACATACTTACTGCTACGAAAATAGAGGGTCGCGCACATGCGTCTGCACTCGCGATGTGACGTCATAGGCAAATGAAATGCCTCAAAAATGATTGGCACAGACATTCACATCTTTTGAATGCTCCACCATTACTCTAGCATTAAAAGTGTCGTAGTTCACTTCATGAAGTAATTTCAAAGTTTGGTCGTACAGTCACACAAATATTTCGCACTATTTGTGTTCGACCATGAAAGCATATATATTTGTGTTCGACCATGAAAGCATATATATTTGTGTTCGACCATGAAAGCATATATATTTGTGTTCGACCATGAAAGCATATATATTATATGTTTCCTGCTGAACTACTTCTGTAGTTTCTTTGTCCAATAACTAGTTACTTAAAATTATAATAAAGCTAAGTTTCCTGTTACTATTTCCTATAAAACCGTAACGTTATCCTTGTAGGGTTCGGGAGGTGATGGTCAGGTGAGTCAGTGGTTAGAAAAGTGGTTTCAATTAAATCTGCCATTGTTTATTTAAGTAGTTAAAAACAGTACAGCCACAGCCCCTACATTAAGCTTATGCTAGAAATAATCTTAAAAACTAAAGCAACACGAGTTTTTAATACGAGTATTCAAACAATAACCCCCTTATTACAAAACAAGGTTTATCTTAGTTAGTTTCAACTTAATCGGTCCAGTAGAATCGGAACAAACTGGCTGTGACAGACGGACCGACAGACAGACAGATACACGAATGATCTTATAAGGGTCGTTTTTAGGGTTCCGTAGTAAACAAGGAACCCTTATAGTTCCGCCATGTCTGTCTATCTGTCCGTCCGTCCGTCTGTCCCCAGCTTAGCTCAGAGACGGTAAGTCCTAGAAAGCTGTAATTTTGCATGGGTGTACATATTAATCACGCCGAAAAAGTCGTAAAATAAAACCATGAAAAACATTTTTTTAGGGTACCTCCCTTGCACGTAAAACGAGAACGTAGAATTTTTTTTTTTCTCATCTAATACATGGTGTGGGGTATCATTGGATACGCCGTCCAAAAATATTGAGGGTCTCTGAAAAACATTTTTCAATTCTGAGATCCGTTTGTGTAATATTAAGCTTTAAAGTGCTATTTTTTGTTAGAGTCAAGTGTCCCCCCCCCCCTGCCAGCTAAATGGTTGGTTTTGGATATGTGAAAAAATTCATGACAGTAGATATATAACGAAATTAAAAGGAAAACTATCACAGCTAAGTAGGGTTGTAGGGTTTACATGTTAACGAGTAATCGTCGACCAACTTAAATTTGCAGTTGAAGAATTGACCGTAACGTATATAGATGTATGGGAGAGCATGTTTTTCAACTACAATGTTAAGTTTGTTTTTGGGATGAATTCATCCTAACTACGGAACCCTTCATTGTGCGTGGTCCGACACGTATTTGGCCGGTTTTTTCTTTTGAGATACGGCACCCTAAAAAGGTTGAAAACCATTGATTTACAACCATGTCGGATGACTTGTGCTCATTAAATTAACATTCAGATCACTGATAACAAAAGGAGGAGTGTACGCTGACCAGTACCTGCGTCGTCAGCTGGCGAATGACTTATATAAGTCGTTGATCGTTAATGAGTAGTAGTGCCGCGTTCGTCCTCAGCACGTACACTCGCGGCCTTCATTGTGCAAGAGGCAACGTTTGCTGTCTGTACGTGGACTCCGTGACCGATCGTAGAAAAACTCTCACCGTTCCGGCCTCAAACATGATCAGCTCCCGCCCTTCGTCATCATCTGCCTGCTTTTTCCCAACTGTCACACAACATGTCGGGGTCAGCCACCAGTCTAACCGGAATACCAGTATTTTACACGGAACGACTACTTATCTGAAGTCTTCAACCTAGTTCCTGGGTAACACGATACCATCATCCTCCTCCTTCCCTTCAGGCTCGTGCAGACTGGTGCGATATCGCGGACGCGACGCGACACTAATAGCACAATTCTTGGGCGGTGCCTGTCGCGCCCGTGATATTGCCCCAGTGTGTACGAGCCGTTATTCCAATTCTTTAGTGGTCGGCGCAACATGCTTGTGTTCTTCTTCCATACATCTGTATCCGTAGTCACCCCCTTTTTAACCATCATCTTTCACACCATCCATCGTTTCTTTGTTATGTTTCTTTTCGTATATGTATATAAAGTTCTCAAAAAATAATAGGCCCGTTTGGACATTTAACTTGAGCCCTATGGTCCCTTCACTAGTTACGTCGCGACGGTCAATCGCGACGTAACTAGTGAAGTACCTAACCATACGATGGTCAATCGCGACGTAACTAGTGAAGTACCTAACCATACGATGGTCAATCGCGACGTAACTAGTGAAGTACCTAACCATACGATGGTCAATCGCGACGTAACTAGTGAAGTACCTAACCATACGATGGTCAATCGCGACGTAACTAGTGAAGTACCTAACCATACGATGGTCAATCGCGACGTAACTAGTGAAGTAACCATAGGGCTCAAGTTAAATGTCAAAACGGGCCTATTATTTTATGACAACTTTATTCATCCACATTCACAGTGAACACTTTTCTTGCCATTCGTTCCTGTGCATCAGTTGCATCACGTAGCAGATACACGACTCGACGGTCGGCTACTGGTCAGCTCCACTACTTCTAAATACCTACCTACATTGATATAGATTCATAAAACGTGTAGAATTTTAATAAGTAGGTACAGTCAAACGCACAACTGTAGTAACTACGAAACCGCACTTGCTGCTAAGACATAGTGAGCCCTATTACACATACGAATAACATAATATTCAGATCTGTATACACACACCTACTTTTTACAAATAAATTGATATGATTTTGAAATAAAGTTGCAATCAAAGTACAATATGCAACCATGGACGTGCAGTTTACTGTCCAGTATAGTTTGTTTAGGGTAAAAATAAAAAGCTCTCACGGTGGGAATGAACCCAGTCTTCAAACTGAACCTACGTGACGCAGCTTATGATCACTTATGTATCATTTAGGGCTTCAGAGCTCTCGCACTGAATGACAATTGGCACAAATTATAATAACGACGCTTTTTCCTTTGGTTTTCCGTGAGATTTTTGCAAAATGCTGTGGGAACAGGTGGTGTACATGACACATCGAGCTAAGAATAAGTTCGACATCAAAATCAAACGATAAATATAAATCAATCTGATTTATATAAAACGATTGCCTCGTTGGTTCAGTGGACGTGGGGTATGGGTCCGATTCCCAGATTGGGGAACATAGATAATTATGGGTTCTTTTATCAGGAATTTTGCAAAATACGCGATAAATGGCAATAAGCTTGCCATGACATGGGACTTAAACATAACGTTTGAAATATGGATATACCTGCTATACATAACTGCCTACCCTATTCAGAAATACAGGCGTGATATTACCCATAGTGTGTTTTTGTTTATAATGTAGGTACCTATCTCAACATATTCAAGCGTAACTGCACTTGTAGTCCACCAGTCTGTCGCTACACGCGCTGAACGCGACGCGAGCGGCATAGCAATAACACGACGTAATCTTGATCGCGACACGCCGCGCGCCGCTGCTAGCTGTTTGCGTAGTTGCCTACTACTTGTCGCTGCTACATAGATCTGGCCATAGACAACTTGCAAAGCAAACTGCCCCCTAACTGCTAACTCACCGGAATGACCAACCCTTTCGTTTCGACAGTAGTTTCAACAACCATTGCTTCATAATTTTCGCAACATTCTTCAGACAGACAACGTCTATGTTCATATTTTAGCTTAGTACTAGGAATTTATAGTAATGAAAAGCTCGGCCTGGGAATCGAACCTTGGTCATCTTGTTCAGCACTCGTGCTTGCGCAGTAGCTACTACTCAACAAATGAGGCAGTCGGCGCCCGTTCACACGGACGTGGCCGGTAATATTAATCGACTCAAAGTTCTTAGTGTGTAAACCCGCTATGCAGATGACTGTAGATGATTTATTTATTACACCAGCCATGTGCCCGGTGCACCGGCCCCATTTATCTTTGGTGAACATGACGAGCTTCCATATCTACCATTAACCCCTTTATCAGATCAATCAGTACATTGGAACTTTTGTGCAAGATTTCGTGCCTCTACGCCCACTGATTTAAGGCTCGCGCAGCCAGGCGCGACGCGATGGTGCGACGCGATTCTGGTAGAAAAATTTCCATAGTTTTCATAGAATACTAGAGCCGCGTCGCGCTGATGCGTCGCGACTGTCTGCGGGAGCCTTTAGGCTATGCGTTGCCTGTTAATATTTATTAGTGATGTAACGTTTAATATTTATTAGTGATGTAGGTAACGTTTAATATTTATTCCAGATCATGCCCAGACCTAAAGAAGATATTCCTGCTGGCGCGGCCGAAGAAGAACAAAGACATCGCCAAGAGGCTCCAGGAACAGTTTGATGACGTGGTGAGACATTTGTAACACTACTAGCTGCCCCCGCGGGTACACCCGAATAAATCTCGATCATGTGGGAATATCGGAATAAAAAGATATCCTATGTCCCTAACCCAGATCATGGTCTACCCATCTGCTTTTCACCCTAATCCGTTCAGCCGTTTTAGCTTGACATCGTAACAAAAAAACAAACTCACTTTCGCATTTATAATATTAGTTAGGATACTAAAGTTCGGTCGCGAAGCAGAATAATTTGTACGAAATTCTTTCTGCTTCACGACCGGGTAAGGCAATTGCATGCAGCTGAGATAAGAATGCTTGGAGGGATATGTGCTGAATGTGGTGATACGCGAATGGAAAGATGTATGTGTGGGTGAGGGTGTGTGAGGAAGTGTGTTGTGTGGAAATGTTTTGCTATGTGTGGGCGTGTGGTGCGGAAGAATGAGGACATGTTGTGGGGAAACATTTAAGCATGAATATGAATGGCTTTAGAGGAGAAGACCAAAGAAACGATGGCAAGACAGGGAGTGACTACCGAGGTAACGACTAATAGAAAAGTATAGAAGCGGAATAAATGTTGCGCCGACCACAATTAAATTGGGGTAAGGGTAAGATAATGACTAGCCTTAGCCCGCGACTTCACCCGGAGGTCGGAAATTATCCCACGGGAACGTACTACAAGGATAAACAGTATGTCCTGACCAAGTTCATGGTCGGCCATGTTCAAGGTCATGGTCGGCCCATCAACATCCGTTCAGCCGTGAAACGGTAACAGACAATCAGACAGAGTTACTTTCGCATTCATAAGTATGTATGAACAGGATCATCGTCACAGCCAAAAGACGTCCTGCTGATACACACATAGGCCTTCCCAAGCATCACAAAAAGACCGGTCCTGTGCTCACATCCAGCGAATTCCGGTGACCTTCACCAGGTCATCGATCTACCTTGTAGGAGGCATTCCCACATATTAATAGTATAGTTGGTGCCAAATAGGGTGGCAGCTGTTGGTCATTGCTCTTTTCCTAATATAGTGGTCACGCACTGTTGGAGATTCGACCCCCTCTACTTACAATCTATAAAGTACTTCCTAATTCCATAATTAGTACCTACTTACTTTTTCCATGGTTAAGCTGTCACTTCTGTCACGTATCTATTTTCAACTAAATTTTCAAGTCGAGCCCTGACCCTGGTCCTGGCCCTGGCCCTGGCCCTGGCCCTGGCCCTGGCACGTAGACCGAAGTAGTGGCACTATTTGTGTATGTGTATCTTTGTCAAACGGATGGTACGTAGTGTGTGTAATGTTTTTTTATTTATTTAATTTATTTCCAATGCATATTTTGCACTCCTCCATATAAACTTTAACCCCCTTATTACAAAACAAGGTTTATCTTCAGACCCAGGTTTAAAACATGGAGCCATTATTGAATTTCGAACTTTATTCTGACTATGGTAAAGTTCCTAAACACAAAACTGACAACTTAGTACCGAACTAAGTTTTCAGTTTTGTATAAAGGACGGTATTTCAATCACTCTTACGTTCTTATTACAAAAACTAGCTCCATGGTTTAAGCCATGTCAAAATCTAAATCTTGTTTTGTAATAAGGCGGTTTCTGTCCCAAATTTCATAATCCATCCGCGTAATTTTCGTAAAAAATGGTACAAAGTTTTCGTAATGGCTATCGGAACGACACATTAAGGCTTCTACATACCAGCGCGACTTGTCGCGCGACGCGACACGGCACAAAGGCCCCGCTTGTCGCGGGATAAGCGGTGCCTTTGTGTCGTGTCGCGTCGCGCGACAAGTCGCCCCGGTATGTAGAAGCCTTTACTCTGATGGATCGTTTTTCATTCGATGTTGATTTCGACGATAGGAATCGATGCCGGATACATTTAAAACGGGTTTTATTTTAATTTTATTTTTGCTCTAGAATTTGTGAAAAGTATAGGATCTCTTCTATTTTTATGTCGAAAATTCTGCCAATGTCTAAGGTAAGGTGACATTGAAAAGCAAGAGTATTTACCAGCTTTGCTAAAAAGCTTCGATTGATACAGTTGATCCGTGGAATATAGTTAAATATGTAGGTGGGTCAATGACTACAATTGCCACCTTATTTGGCACACACTACAGATGGCCAGGTACCTGTCTAAAACCTATTCTTATGTCCAGCCGAAAACTTCTGCAAGAATCTCACCGTGAAAACTTAGGTGAAGTGAGCTTGAAGTGAGCTGCCAATAGTGTCACTGCCACTTTAAGCATTTATTTCCATTAAACCATTTACAGGCACTTTTCCTAAATAAGTGTATAATATATGCTTTCGAACTGTCAAGGAGTCGGGCAGTCAGAAATATGAAACTAATTGCCCATTCCAAAGCGTAGTAGGTAGATATTATGAAGAAGAACGGGCAAGAAACTCCATGGACACCCTTAAATTATAATGTTCTAAATTTGAGGACGATATAAAAAGAACGTATCAGCAAATAGAAACAAACAAAAAACAATTCAAAACTAAAATAATTAAAATAAGCCGTGGCAGCTAAGGAATGACCAGTCCATGAACCAGACCAGTTCACGAACATAACACATGGATCAGCACCATTCCGCTCAACCATTTTGAAAGGAGCTAAGTGATCTAACACACGAGCTACCATCGGCGAGAAATCAAATCTGAGTGAGCATGACATACTCTCAGCCGCCAGGGCACATTCAAGTCCATGAAAGACATAATTACCTAAGTAAATGGTAGCTCTATTGTACATAGTACCCACACCTGTGCTATGAAATTATAATACAAAGGCATGGACGAATAAAAATACAAAGGAGATTGAGTTTACACAATGCAAAGATAGTCTTACAAATCTTCAGCAGCTCCAACAGTATTTTCAAATGGTAATCAATTATGCGGTTGCGGAGCAGGACCAGCTCGCATAGCTCACTTCATCTAAGTATTCACGGTGACATTTTTATAGAATAGCAGTACTGTTCTTTTAGTAAATAAATGTTTCTCGTATGTTTCAGCTCTACGACAGATTACGTAAAGAATGTCCAGACTTCATCCATAAGATCAGCATCGTGGAGGGCGACATGGGGCTGCCCGACCTCGGCGTGAGTCCCGAGGACCGGGTGAAGATCATGAACGAGGTGAGTACCGCGACGCGCGAGTGTAGGCGCGGAGCTCTTGGGGACTGATCTCGTCCGGGGAAGTACTACCGCCATACCATATCGGGTGTAAAAAAGACACAATATGCTCTCCGTCATTGTGAAATTTTTTTGTACTGGGCGGGCGAAACTTTTTACGAAAACAAGTTTAAAATGTTATAACTTAACTTTACTGCCTGCTGTACTGTGGCGCGCACCCAGAAGCACATTTTTTTTTCACACGTTTTTTCACACTAAAAGCAACTAGAAAAAATGTTTGCTGAATGAATGCGTAGATGTAGTTAACGGCTATGCGATGGGTCTGTACACAAGTCAGTGTAGCAGAGCTCGGCCGGTACCACCACACCTATCTACTTGTGCCGCTAAGAGTAGCTGTTCTGGTCTGAAGGGTCTGTCTCAGGCACATCAGACATTTTTCTTTGTCTGTATGATGTCAACGCTACTCTGTTGCCTCCAGTATCCCCCGGCCACAGGGACCACGTATCACGAGCCGGATGTTAACTTGCCTATGCCATCAAAATATTATAACGTTTAAACTCGACACGACGAGTGTTCTTATCCTCATTACAGAACTCGTTTTTAGGGTTCCGTACCCAAAGGGTAAAACGGGACCCTATTACTAAGAATGTATGTCTGCTGTCCGTCCGTCTGTCACCAGGCTGCATCTCATAAACCGTGATAGTTAGACAGTTGAAATTTTCACAGATGATGTATTTCTGTTGCCGCTATACCAACCAAAACGGAATAAAATAAATATTTAAGAGGGCATACAAAAAAACGTGATTTTTTTGCTCGTTTCTGCTCTATATTGATAACGGCAACAGTTAGACGCTTGAAGCATTCACAGAATATTTAATTATATATTCATTTTAAATATAAATAATTCAATTAAAAAACAAATATTTAAGGGGGCTCCCATACACAAGACATGATTTTTTTGCCGTTTTTATAGATAATGTACGGAACCCTTCGTGCACGAGTCCGATTCGCACTTGGCCGGTTTTATGGTAATACACTTATTACCATAAAAAAAAACTGGTGATATACTTAGTGTAATAATCATGGAAAATTACGTTATGAAGTAAGTACTAAAATGTTTGCGTTCTCATTTATATTCTACGCAGTTGCTAGACTCAAGAGGTTTTCGTGTAAATAATCAGAGGTTAAATATATTAGAACCAGTGTTTCTGTACGTGTGGTGGTAAACACTGCTGCCAATATTATTTAACCTCTGATTTTATTTTCCTCTCAATATTGTGCGTACAAACTTACGTTTGCAGTTAGAAGGTATGGGAGAACATGTTTTTCAACTACAATGTTGTTTGTTCTTTGGATAAGTTATTAATCCCCACTACGGAACCCTGAAGGGGAACCGGCCAAGTGCGTGTCGGACCACGCACAATTCATTGTGCGTGGTCCGACACGCACTTGGCCGGTTTTATAAATTGATGTTTGTTAGTGGTTAGTACTTATCACTTCTTTTTTTTGCACAGGCTCGACGTGTCTAGTTCTATAATTCCCTCCTAAGCCGGTGATAATATCCACAGAGCAGGCACTTACCTGTTCAAGTAAAACGAGTCCTCATTTACTTACATACTACATACTTACTAGATCTAGCCAAACCAGTACGCTCAAGTTGTGCACTTCAACGAGTTGCCGCAACTTCAATAACAACGCGATGACCTAAGCTCAGTGTGCGCCACGTCACGACGATGTGGCGTTGTTAATGTACCTGAGTCTCTTCCAAACGTATCTCATGAAACTGTAAACAAATGGATCGGAACACGTAGCTGTGGATGCTCCGTAACTTGTAGTGCCACTTACAAATTGAGTGCTTCGGACTTGACTTGATTATTCGAATACCGAAACCCGAAATTCTAATATTAAATGGCATGTATTTAATTTACCTCTAATTATTCCCATTTAGCGGTTCTAAAAATATTGTAGAACAATCTAATATTATAATGATTGCACCTCTTTTTGTGACCCTCAAATAATTCCTATTAGGTGTCCTTAAAATACTAAATAGCCAGGTAACTGCGACGAACTTGCAAGCAGCACGCTGTTGGTCACAGTTCTAGCCTAACCTAACCCATTTGGTCGGGTTACTTTGGCCCAGTTACTGCGACCAACTGTGACAAAAGGCCAGAAAGTTAAAAAGAGGTGCAATTATTAAAACAGTGTCCATAATTAGAAGGTTCAATAAGTTTTTAAAGGATCAGTTAAATATTTCCCTTTCCTAAATCATCTTTTCATTGGACAATCGAGGTTAACTTTGTAAACTAAATTTTCGTCGTTGATTTTCCTATTACAATTAAATAATATAATTCAAACAGTATCTAATTGTTGGAAAAAATAGTGACGGATAAGTATATAAATATACAGGGTGTTTGGTGCATCGTGTGCCAAATTAAAATGGTCGACTGAAGGGGTCATCCGCTAGCCTTTCAGACCCCTTAACACCCCTCATGCTCTGTGGATTTTTTTTTATCGACTTTTTATTGTTTTCCAAAAAAAAGACCCAAATTTTACATTCAAATACAGATTTAAAAAAAAAAAATAAGGCGTAGACTCTGAATTTTAATTTTATTTCGATGTGTATTGTTTAAGAATACTTTTAAATACAAAATTAGTGATATTAGTCACCTAGTTTTTTTTTTAATTCACTCGCAAAGGTAAAACTTAAATTAAAGCTGTACATGTTACAACTATTTATAAGGCTACAAAAAAAAAACCAAAAGCGACCGGGATCTTCCAACTCCCTCATTAATTCTCCAGTCTATCCTCTTTCTACTGATGTGCCACATGCCATAAAAGTATTTTAACAACTTTGTGAATTCGCTAGAATTGTGAATCAAGTCACATAAAACTACATTCCAAATTCTAATGAAAAAATATTTATTGCGGAACTGTTACTTGAGAAAGAGGTAAAATTTGTTTTCTCACTCTTTCACAGTAAAATCTATCTTCTATCTCTTTCTTGCATACCTTAAATCGGTTTGAACCGCCGACCCGCCATTTTTTTAGTCGAGACATGACTGCCTCTGCTACCTAACGTGTGTGCTAGTTCACCATACTCCGCGATTCTTTTATTACTTTGTTATCGTTAAGTTTTGCTGGTTCTTGTTACATTTGTTTAATTTTTGTTGTTATTGTTAAACTTTGAGTTTTTTGTTATTGCAATGGCGACATTCTCTAACGAAGAATATGCGGACATCATGATGGCTTACGGAGCCGCTAATGGCGTCGCTCGTGCAGCGCAACGACTTTACCAGGAACGCTTTCCTGGTAGACGATTACCTGGCCGCAGAGTCTTCCAAGACACATACCGACGCATACGCGAGACTGGCAGTGTTACTTTTAATGAACCAAGGGGCCATATTGTGCGACATAATGTTGAAGTAGACGAGAGAATACTGGCACTTTTTGAGGAAGACCCTACAAGAAGCATTAGAAATGTGGCATCACATCTTGATATTTCAATATGGAAAGTGTGGAAAGTACTTCGTCAAAACAAAAAGCATCCATTCCACTACACTCCGGTGCAAGGTACGTAATTTTAAACTAACTTTAAACCCGTGCAAGCTTTGTTTGACCTTGCCTTTGTTTAGCAGGTAATGGGTATGGTATGGCGTCACTTCCAGGTAGTGAATCTATTAGCACGAACAGCGGGTCCTTTCTTGTGCAATTACTTATTGCCCAAGAGAAATTTAAAAGAGTTTTTTGTTTGTTGCAGGTCTTGAGGGTGGCGACTTTGAGAGACGAGTGGCTTTTTGTCGGTTTTTTTTACACACGGATGTGGATGATCCTGATTTTTTAAAAAGAATACTGTGGACGGATGAATCCAAATTTACCAAGGATGGGATCCTCAATTTTCACAATTTGCACCACTGGACAACGAAAACGCAAAACCCACGTGTTAAAAGACAGAAATCTTCTCAAAGCAGGTTTAGTGTAAACGTTTGGGCAGGAGTGATTGGGAATCAGGTAATTGGACCGCATTACCTGCCCGATAATCTCAATGGCGAAGACTACCTGGAATTCCTACAAAATGACCTGCCCGAATTAGTGACCGATGTGCCCGTATTTAATGAACGTGTGCCCATTGTATTTCAAAATGACGGCTGTCCCGCGCATTGGCGATTGACTGTGAGGGAATATCTCGACAATGTGTTCCCCAATGCATGGATTGGACGCGATGGCCCTATTCCATGGCCGCCACGTTCCCCAGATCTAACTCCGTTAGACTTTTATGTCTGGGGACGTGCCAAAGAGTTGGTATATGCCACGGAGGTTCCAACTAGGGAGGTATTAGTCCAACGCATAGAAGCGGCATTCAATACTATTAAGGAGGAAATACGACTTCGTACAACAACTGTTGAAATACGAAACAGGTGTCGGGCCTGCATTCGCAACAGAGGCCAACAATTTGAGCAAGATTTGTAACAATGATTAAATAAATGTTAAAAATGCAATTTTGTTTTTTTATTTCAAGTAAATCCCACGAAAGATACAGATATGAGACACGAATTTACCTAACCATAAGAATGAGATAGCAGATTTATAGGTTTGACAGGTATCATTTAAGAGATTTTTTTTTAAATCATAATTTTGAATATTAGCCTTAGGTGACTCGATTCACAATTCTAGCGAATTCACAAAGTTGTTAAAATACTTTTATGGCATGTGGCACATCATTAGAAAGAGGATAGACTGGAGAATTAATGAGGGAGTTGGAAGATCCCGGTCGCTTTTAATTTTTTTTTGTAGCCTTATAAACAGCTGTAACATGTACAGCTTTAATTTAAGTTTTACCTTTGCGAGTGAATTAAAAAAGAACTAGGTGACTAATATCACTAATTTTGTATTTAAAAGTATTCTTAAACAATACACATCGAAATAAAAATAAAATTCAGAGTCTACGCCTTATTTTTTTTTTTTAATCTGTATTTGAATGTAAAATTTGGGTCTTTTTTTTGGAAAGCAATAAAAAGTCGATAAAAAAAAATCCACAGAGCATGAGGGGTGTTAAAGGGTCTAAAAGGCTAGCGGATGACTCCTTCAGTCGACCATTTCAATTTGGCACACGATGCACCAAACACCCTGTATAATCAGTTTATTTCAGACAAAATAAGAAAATAAGTGTGTTACTAATTCCCATTAGTGAGTGATTACGTAAGAAATGATCCTGTATGGAGATTGTTTACACTTTCTGCTGAGATGTGTTCGCGCAGGAAAAATGAAAATCTAGACGGAGCTGTAACATTCGTATGTATTCCCAGGAACAAGAAGCACACTAATTGTATGTAGGGAGACTTAAAACTAATAACAGCGAGGGATTCCAAAGTAGA
The DNA here is from genome assembly GCA_948098905.1 of Tiliacea aurago. Taxonomy (NCBI): domain Eukaryota; kingdom Metazoa; phylum Arthropoda; class Insecta; order Lepidoptera; family Noctuidae; genus Tiliacea; species Tiliacea aurago. Next base: position 15,517,303 of record OX402605.1, read on the forward strand.
ATCCTGAGTGCAGCGAGGAATTCAAAGAAACACTCTCGCCCATAACATAATTGTTTGCTCCCTAGGCAAACAATCTACTATTGTAATGATTTACGTAGTATCAAAAGATCGCTAAACTTTTACAAATTAACAATGTTCACCATCACAAAACAGAACGCCTGATGCAGTTTGACTGCAATAAGTTGCATGCTCGTGGATAAATGATAACAGACGCACAGATCGATCGAAGGTTTAAGTTATGCTTGCCGCGGTTGGTTCTTGGATGGGTGACCATCCATTACATAACGAGACCCTTTCATGGACCAACGGCTTTGTAGATCTTTGACAGCCGTTACAGGTAGCCAGCCCACAAGTCTGACAACCAGTCTTAGCAAGTAACTGTAGAGTAACTGGGTTGTGGAGGTCAGGTAGGCAGTCGCTCCATAAAACGAATAGTTGACGTAGTATACTACTGTTGAAGAAAGCCTTACTAGTTTTGGTTATGATTTTGCCCCAAATGTTTTTGATGAAAATGGTTCGTTTTTTTTCCGTTATAAACGTTGCCACACACTAGAAATTTATCCTGTATCGTGGGTGCGTTTACAAACATTTAAACTCACATAGGTACACAAACAGCCAGACCCGGAACAACTACTTGTAGGTCTTACAAATATTTGTTCCATGCGGGAATCGAACCCGCGACACGCAGCGCAGCAGTCAATCGTTTATATCTTTACATATTATAAAACAAAGTCGCCCGCCGCGTATGTCTGCCTGTCGGACTGTCTGTCTGAACGCGATAAACTAAAAACTACTGAACGGATTTTCAAACGGTTTTCATCATTGGCGGGAGTGATTCATGAGTGAGGTTGCCAAATTTCACCCAAATACGCTCAGCCGTTTTTCTAATAGCAGAGGAAAACGTCGTTGACAACCGCGCCACCGTCAAATATTTTTGTTACGTGTAATTTTGAATCCGCGATAAATATTATATAGTATTAATTTTAATCAAATCAAATCAAATATATTTATTTCGGATTCAAAAGATATCCATAGGTGTTAGTAACAATAAACTTAGCCTAGTGTTAGTACAGTTTATTCATGCTATTTAATTTAAGCATGCGCCGGGCTGAGCGCCCATCGCATGAGCACTCATCCACTGCTTCAACAGTGGAGAATCCCACCTGTTTGCCAACGCGTCCAGGATGCCGTTTGCAGTGCCACGCACGCGTCTGAGCGGCGAAGCGCTTCGCTTACGGATGATAGCATAAAAGCAATCAGTGTGCGCCTCAGCAAACATAGTCGACGCGCTGCAAAAACGAGGCAGCCCAAACAACACCCTAAACGCGTTGTTGTATTGTACACGCAGAGACCCGTACACTCGCTGCGTGTAGTTGACCCATAGACTACACGTGTAGAAGGACTGACAATACGCTTTAAAAAGCGTCAACTTAACTTGCTTACTACAACGCGCAAATCTACGGGCCAACATGTTGCAACGCACACACAAAGCCCTCCGCTCCCTCTCAATATCAGGGTCACCATCCAAGTTGTCTGCGACCCAGTGTCCCAAGTACTTAAACTGGTGAACAAGCCTGAGAGGTGAGAGGTATCCCGCCTAGTGTTAGTGAAGTAGGATAATTATAACACTTCTTACCGGCTTTAAATATAATCAGCTCGCTCTTGGACGCATTGTACTTAAGTCCATGGGCCGCAGCATACAGCTCACACATTTCCAACAGCCTTCTCAGCGCACCAATCGATGGGCTCAGCAGCACCACATCGTCAGCATAACTTAAAGTAACCGTCATGAGAAGCTATAAATACATAAAATTGCAAATTATACAACTATCAACTTTAAACTCAAGAAATCTAAGTTGATTTATGAATGAAGAAATTATCGCTAAACGTCATAAAATAATTTTAGTTGCAATGGAAACTGAACCATACGCAATTTCAGTTAAAGTTTTAAATCCCAAAGTATGAAATTTATCTCGTCTCATGGCGTTGACTTTAGGTTGTTTACACAAACACCGTCCACGTGACAACCGATATTAGTACTGCTGAGCTCACCGATCAATCGGTTCATGTACTTACAGGCTAAAGAGCCTAGGGGAGCTCAACCCCCCCTGCCTCACCCCGCACTCCAACCTGTACCACGTCCGACTGTGCCTCTCCGCACTTCACACTGTTCTTTTGGTTGCCGTACCAATATTCAAAAACTGATGTGATCTCAGGAGGCACGTCCGTTTCAGTATTCAATTTTTGCCACAGAAAATCGTAAGACACGAGATCAAATGCCCTCGACAGATCCAAGAAACAGGCGTAGATTGGTGTTTTCCTCGCTGTGTAGTACTGGACAGTCTGCTTGACGCATAGAATTGCAGATTCAGTTGACAAACCTGGCCTGAAGCCAAACTGAGCGTCATGCAAATTCAGGTGTCTACTCAGATGTTGGTCTAGCAGCCCATCCAGCACCTTAGCTACAATAGTGGCCAGCGATATAGGTCTATAATTGGACATATCAGAGGCATCGCCCGTTTTATTTTTGATTATTGGCACAACAACCGTATACATGAGTTCATCCGGTAAATAAGAATGACTTACACAAAAGTTAAATAACATGGCAAGCACCCTTACCTAGGCAAGTGTATTCCCGCATATTTCAGGTGTTCGATGCTGAGACTGTCGTGTCCCGGAGACTTTCCCCTCGACATTCATTTTAATGATATGATGTAAAGGCATATTTTAATCTAAATTAAATGCCAATTTTAAATAACATTTTATTGGTTAAGGATTAGTAATAGTACTGGTCAAAATAGCTTCGGAAATAACAATGAAATTTTTATCAAATTCTGAAAAATAAAAACGGTTACGAGGATAATTTTTAGTGTTCCGTACCCAAAGGGTAAAACGGGAACCCTATTACTAAGGCTCCGCCGTTTGTCTATCTGTCCGTCTGTCACCAGGCTGTATCTCATGAACCGTGACAGCTAGACAGTTGAAATTTTCACAGATGATGTATTTCTATTGCCGCTATAACCACAAATACTAAAAAACAGAATAAAATAAATATTTAAGGGAGCTCCCGTGCTTATACAACAAACGTGATTTTTTTGCTCGTTTTTGCTCTATATTGATAACGGCAACAGGTAGACGCTTAAAATATTCTTAGAATATTTAGTTATTTATTCACTTTAAAAATAAATAATTAAATTAAAATAAAACAAATATTTAAAGGGGGCTCCCATACAACAAACGTGATTGTTTTGCCATTTTATAGTTAATGGTACGGAACAATTCGTGCGCGAGTCCGACTCACACTTGGCCAGTTTTTTTACATACATATGCTACGAGTATTGCGGACTTTTTTGCTGAACATAAATTTTATGTATCTAGTACGGGTTACGCGGCGCACGCCAGTAAAGCTCCCAGTCGGCATGATTTTTTCCGACATCTTCAACAATAATCGTCATATTTCAGCCAATTTACACAAAAGCGTAATGAATTATACACTTAAACCTTCCTCATGAATCATTCCGTCCATTGGTGAAAACCGTTTGAAAATCCGTTTAGCAGTTTTTGAGTTTATCGCGTTCAGACAGACGGGGCATGGGACGTTGTTTTATAATATGTAAAGATGTATACTATACCTAGATTAATATTGACTAACTAAGATAATAAAGCAATCTCCATATTTTGTCAAGTCGTCGTCGGCCGTGCGAAGCAGGGCCGGGTTGCTAGTATTATACATTTCAGTGTAAGCTTATAAAGTAATAACTTTTCTTGACTTTAACAGAACTTTTTTCAGTACATTTCATGTTAGTTCTTTATTTGGCCACGCCCATTCAGATAGATCCGTGTCTAACTAAAATCTCATCTAAAAAATTGCTTAATCCTACTTATATCTCTATTCACAGGTCGAGGTAATCTTCCACGGAGCCGCCACAGTCCGGTTCGATGAACCCCTGAAGACGGCGGTGGAGATTAACGTGAGAGGAACTAGAGAGATGTTCAAACTGGCGCGCGGCTGCACCAAGCTGAAGGCCTTCGTTCACATCTCTACCGCGTACAGGTGAATAGCACACCACACACGTCACACACGCGTCACACACACACACAGACACACACGCCGCCACAGTCCGCTTCGACGAGCCACTGAGGACTGCGTCTTTTCGTCTGTGGTGATTGTGGTGATCAAAGTGCCAAGATGCAAAGGCCAACCCGCCTCCCAAGCGTGGCGATTATGGCAACCCCCCCAAATGTTGGGGGAGGCCTATGTCCAGAAGTGGACGACTTTCAGCTGAAATGATGATGATCAAAGTGAGAGGAACTGATGATAGCGGTCCCAGCAGTTATAGACTACAGAACAAACAGAAGGCGCCAACGCGAATAAATCTAACAGAATACTTAACTCTATGAATCTTAACAAACGCGCTTAAATCTAACAGAATAACTGTATTACTCTTAACAATAACTCTATTACTCTTAACAATAACACAACTTGACATCACGCCTAACCTGTAAAGAATTATTTTATTTTATTCGACTCTTTTTCGACACAAATCCAATTAAAACTTTTTAGGAGATTAAATATTTTTTATTTTCTTTTGCTGTCAATTTGATCGGAACTTTTTCATGTCTGCTGTCTGTCATCCACAGTATTTAAGTCGTAGACAGAATATAATTGTCTACGATTTAAGTACTATCTTCGATCAATAATTTATCATCGTCGGTCATCGTCGGCATCGTCGATAAAACCCTGAAATAAAAATGTATCATATAACATTTCTGTAATTCTTTTATATGGCCGTGTCTAACGTAAACAAATCCATCATAATATTATCAGTCTGTTTACCGTCCGTATTTTTCTGCGCGTGACAAAGAGACGATAATATTTTAACAGGTTTATTTGCACGTTATTTCAGCAATTGCCCACAAATCGCGATCGGCGAGAAATTCTACGACAGTCCATTACCAGGGGAGAAGCTAATAGACCTGGTGGAGACCATGGACGCGAAGGTCATCAACGACATCACGCCCGGGTAAGACATGTTATTAATTATTAATAATAATACCAGCCTGTTACTGCCCCACGGCAGGGTCATTAACCACCACGCTTGCTGAAGACCGCACTCCTGATAGTAAGTGGTTACCGCTGCCTATGAACAAACCAATAACAGAGACATCGCAGGTGTGCTGTTAGAACAAAGACTACGTGTCTAGTCCTGTAGTTAGGTACACGGCAGGCGGCCCCCATATCCTTGAAACCGGATTGTCCTTCTTTCACACTACAATGGAGCAACGCATCGGCGGGATTTTGCATAGAGATTATGGGCCGTAGAACGTGTCCTAACCGATTGCAACCATCACGCGAGTATGCGATCGTCGCGCGCTTTTATTTATAAGAATATAACGCAATCAACCAAGTCGCATCTGTTTATTATAATTCATACAAACGATCACGTCGGCGATCGCTTTCTATTAGATGCGGGGGAGAATGACATATTATTACATGCTACTGTTTATTCTCTCGCACCTTTGCTTTGTTCCGTCGTCTCTACGCTGGAACAGTTAGACCAGATGCTGCACGGCCTTAATGGTGCCTCTCAACGGGTTGACTTCGGCATGAATGTGGACAAGACTATGGTCACGTACAATTCACACATCTTGCGCAGTCCCATCCACATCGAAGGGTCGCGCGCTTTCCGAGTTGTGAAGGAGTATGTCTACGTAGGGCAAGTCATCCAGCTCGGAAGATACAACTTTGAGAAAGAATCCGACAGAAGGATCCAGTTGGGTTGGGCAGCGTTAGGAAAACTTTGTCAAGTCTTCTCTTCAATTATTTCGCAATGTTTCAACCAGTGCGTCCTACCCGTTATGACATACGATGCCAAAAGGTGAACACAGGCATTTGGGTTGGTCCACAAATTCAAGTGCGCTATGGATGAATGAATGAATGAATGAATGAATTCTTTATTTGCCAGAATATAGGTACATTGTATATGGTAATTTTTTTATATGGTTTCATTATATTCGACTTTCTAGTCGTGCAAATTTTTAAGTATACATAGTAAAAGCTTTAAAAAAAAAAAAAAAATTTTGGTCTTCCTACATCAATAACACAAAAAATAATATTAACATTAACAATAATATAAAATAAAAAAAAAAAAATAATCACTATGTCAATTACAGTATACAATTAAATATTTTTTTGTCTTCTTACATTATTAACCCAAACAAGAAAGTTAACATTAACAATAATAAAAAATAATAAAATAATCACTATGTCAAAAGGATTTCAAATTCATAAAGTCATCTATGGAATAAAAACATCTGTCGCACAGCCAATTAAATAAGGCTCTACTGAATTCTAATTTATTTAGTTTTCTCAGTCTTTCCGGTAGCTTGTTGTATAGCTTAACCGCCATACTGCAGCAGTTCGTGTCGCAAAGTTTTAGTCAATTTCGAGGTACTATCAGAGGCTTTTGTGCTACCTTTCTTTTTAAAGGAGCTTTTTCATCCTTTTCAAAAAGCGAAGGGTGATTTCTAACAAACTTACACATTTCTAGAATGTATAAGGATGGGAATGTAAGCAGTTTTTTGTTAGTAAACACGGGTCGGCAGGAATCGGTCCATTTAAGGTTATAGATCGATCTGAGGCATTTCTTCTGAACTATAAATGCTCTTTGGGAGTCCGTGGAGTTTCCCCAGACGATTATCCCATATCTCAGTACAGAGCACACGTGGCAGTGGTACACAATTAGAGCTGTTTTTACATTAGTTAACTGTTTTATTTTCCGTAGCGCGTATGTAAATTTATTTAATTTCTTACACACCATGTCTACATGTGATTTCCAGTTGCAGTAATTATCAAAATGTATTCCTAAGAATTTTATAGTATTTACTTTTTCAATTCTGTCATTATTATATTTTATTTGTGTGTCAAGTGTGTCGGTTATTTTTTTTTTGTTATTATTATTTGTGCAAAATGTCATAAATTTAGTTTTATTTGTGTTCATTTGTAAATTATTTAGGTTTAACCAGTCATGTACATCGTTTAGAGCTTTATTTGTGACATTTATTGCTTGCTCAACAGTAGCCTCTTTAGTCAGAATAGTGGTATCGTCTGCGAACAGTATAGTGTATTAGTCTGTTGCGTTCGGTAGTTCATTAATGTATGCTAAAAATAGTATCGGCGAAATCGCAGTCCCTTGAGGTACGCCACAATTGTTACTTAGATCTATACGTTACATAGGTGTTAGTCTTACGGCACATTTTCACGATCTCCGTGCATTGCTTTCGACCCCTTAGGTAGCTATCAAACCAATTGTAGGCTGGGCCTCTTATACCGTAATTTTCTAGTTTATTTAATAGTTTGTCAAGAGATATCTTGTCAAAGGCTTTACTCATGTCCAGAAATACAGCTATTGGAATCTTTTTTGTATCTATTGCACTAAGGATTTCTTTTATTATTTTAAAACTTGCCAAAGTAGTAGATTTATTTTTAATAAAACCGTTCTGTTGTTGACATATTATATCATTTTTATCAAAAAACTTTACCAGCCTTGTACTCATTACTTTCTCGAATATCTTGGAGATAATCGGAATCAATGTGATTGGCCTGTAGTTTCCTGCTTCATATTTCGGACCCTTTTTATGCAGTGGCTTAACTACGGAGAATTTAAGTGCTTCAGGAAAAATACCGTTTTCCATAGACAGATTTATTAAATGAGTCAATGGTTTTAATATAGAAAATATGGTTCGTTTTAATATTTTTGTTGTAATATGATCATACCCAGCTGAATTTGTATTCCGTAATTCCATTGCAATTCTATATACTTCTACCGAATCCACTGGTTCCAGGTAAATAGAGCTGGCTAACGTTCTTCCAGTTATTGTTTGGTCTGCAGGGTGGCCATTAATTACCGGGTTTACAACATTTATGTAGTAATTATTGAAATATGTGGCAATTTCGTTGCCATTTAAAAGCATTTGATTCCCGTTCGAAATTTCTCTGATTTCATTCGTTTGATTGGTTTCTTTGAGTCTTTCGTTAACTATTCTCCATGTGGCTTTACATTTGTTTTCGGCTTTTTCTATATATTTATTATTATTACTATTTTGAGTACTTATTACACATTTTCTCAAAATTTTACCATATGTTTCGTATTTTCGTTTGTTTTGACTATTTTTATTTTTATAGTATTCATATTGTAGTTTTCGTTTTGTCACAAAAGATTTTTTTAAGCCCTTTGTAATCTATTTTGGGTTATAGGAGTTTTGATTCATTTTGATTTTTATTTGAAGAAAACACAAGTCAAAATAAAGGCAGACCTCGTCATGGAACAGTTTAAACGCCTTATTAACGTCTGTTTTTAGGAAAATAGGAAAATCTCCGAAAAAGATAGGTTGCCAAGGTAGTAACAAAACTTATCAATATATTCCTTGCATAGGTCTCTTTTATATACAAACCAATGCTTTTGATAATTACTATCTGATTTTATTTTTATTGTCAATGTTTGACCAGTGTTATGGTCTGATAGTCCCAGTTCATGTACTTCTCCTTTAGCATCTTTGATGTCACTAATTATGTTGTCAATACTGGTATTTTGTCGAGTTGGTTTATTTATATGACATTTAAAGTTGTAATTGAGTAAAATATTTATAAATTCATTTTTAGACTGTGTATTATTTAATATGTCAATATTGAAATCACCACATTAAATGTTTTTGTAATTATCTTTATGATGTAGTCTGTTTAATAATATTTGAAGCTTTCTAAAAAATATATTTATGTCCGAATTTGGCGTTCTGTACACACACAGCAAATTAATTCCGTATTTTTGTATTCGTATACCGCATATTTCGAAATGTTTTTCTAATGTCATATTTTTTAGCCATTCAATAGATTCATATTCGATCCCTTGTCTTATTAATATGCAAGCGCCACCACGTTTCTGGTCTTTCCTAGAAAAACTACTTACTAATTTAAATGCTTTTATTTTCAAATTTCCCTCGTCACCCGATTTTATAAAATATTCAGTTAAAGTTATAAAATCAATAAAAATGCTTTTATCTCGAAGTAGATTTATTGCTATTTCAATATCTTCAGCCTTGTTTATGGCACCAGCAATGTTTTGGTGAAATATTACATGATTAACTGGTTTAGCCACGAAAAAATGCTCCGTTAGCTATTTCATTGACAGCAATATTTTCCTGGGGAGCTTTGCTTAAATTGTATTGTTAAGAATTATCATTAGTTTGTGTACTTTGGTTTTGGGTACGAGCTTCCGGTGTAAAAGTCTTATTAATGTTGCTGTTTTTATTATACGATAAGAATGTTTTGTCATAGTCTAGCTGGTCTAACACTAAATTTATTTTACGACATAACGATAACATGTTATAGTATTTTGAAATGAATGAACAATCCTTACTCTGGCTACAAATAAGATACAACATTTCGTTCAATTTAAATTCGTTTGAGCAGATGTTTTTATTCACACTTAAGATGATAACGGGACATTTAACTGATTTTAGGAACAGAACTAGTTCTGTAGTCATTTTTAAAGTATTGATGTCATTTTGTCCTATAGATATAATTAATTTGTCTTCAGAGGTAATGTCGAAAAGCTGCATACTAGTCAATATATCCTCCGTGGTAGCATTTGGTTTAACAATAGACATGAAACGATAATGGTTATGCGGGTTGTAGAATCTGGATTTGTACAGCTGTGTTGCTAGTCCACTGCATTGTCTTCCTCCTATTATGGAGCGGGCAATGCTCGAAGTTTCTTTGAAGGATAAAATCAGAAATGAAATATCTGGAAAAGAAACCGGAGTTACTGACATAGCTTGCAGAATAAGCAAACTGAAGAGACAGTGGGCTGGCCATGTTTGTCGAAGGACCAATGGCTGGTGGAGCACACCAGTACTGGACTGTAGACCACGTATCGGCAAGCGTAGTGTGGGACAGTTAGATGGACCGACGACCTTAAGACATAAGGTGGCTGGGACAGACGTCCCAGCCACCTTATGTCTTAAGGTGGAGAAGGCGGAGGACAGAGTGTTGTGGTGCAGCCTGGGAGAGGCCTATGTCCAACAGTGCACTGTGATAGGCTGAGTTGATTGATTGATTGACTTTTTATCCGAAAAAAATGCACGGTTCCTGTGAGAGGCAGCGAAGTCGCGGGCAAAAGCCAGTCTATAATTATGTAATATTGTATTCTTCCAGTCTTCTGGGCGATTTCCCGAACACGTACGCGTACACGAAGGCGGTCGCCGAGAACATCGTGCTGGAGCACTCCAAGGGACTACCCGTGGCGCTGTTCAGACCTTCCATCGGTAAGCTGTTCTTTTTTGTTAAAATAGTCTTCTACTAAATGAAGAGGTTTTTGTTCTGAAGAAGAACAAACCCAGACTGAAAATTAATGGCATCGGCAAACATGACGAACTTCCCTTCAAACTATCATACTTACTCATTTAAATTTTCAAAAATCCTTAATGTTTAGCTTCGTCTTACAAGGAACTCTTGGTCACAATGTCATGCTTCTAGACGCAGCGGTTCAGGCCGGGTGTTGTCGTCAGTGAATGAATGGATTTTATAAGTTTAGTACAATATATAATCTATATTGGAACAAAAACACATTTTACAAATTGATTGCGTACGTAAATAGCGCTACATTAGTTACAAAACTGTGTCGCAGCTATTAACGACCACCTCCAAGAGGGAGACAATAGCGATCCAGATTCCAGAGATGAAAATACAGTAGGGGTACAAAAACAATATAAAAAAAAATATTGTAAAAAATCATAAAGTAAAAATTGAAATAGTAAAATTAAAATAAGTAAGTGCATAATGTTGTGCATGTGGGAGGGTTGTATGTGAGTGTAGTGCGTGTCTGCGGGGTGTAAGTGTGGAGTGTGCTTGTGGAACCTCCCCACGAGCACACTCAACGCTACGTGTATTTGGTGTGCAAGACTACGGATGAAAGATCTTTAGGGTTCGGCTAAAATCTCCAATTCTTCGCATTTTGTAAGAGTATGAAGCCATATGTTGAGCCATTTTTGACGTTCGAAAAGTGCTGATTCTCAGCCTAGTTTAAATAAATGACTTTTGATTTTGATCAATAATTCTTTTGCAATCCCGGAGAGTACATGGATAAATAGTAAGCACTGTATGTATTCTATTATAAAGCACGGCACTGCATAAAATGTACTGCCGACGGACAATTTCCAATTTAACAGCCGATGTTGGGCAGACTCTGTCAGTTCTACGTTTTTGTCTTCTAAACTCTGGGTCAAAATACAAGTTTGAGTGTTTCCGCAACACTGTACTTAGTACAAAAGAGTGCCTCACTGTAGGGTAGGTTCCATAGCGTGTTCAGTGAAATAATGATCGAGGACTGAATGCTCATTTATTTGTTTGCAGTGATTGCAACCGCAAAGGAGCCGGTTTCTGGATGGATTGACAATGTATATGGACCAACTGGTGTAAGTACTATAGTTTTTATATTTGTTATTCTACTTTACATCAAGAAAGATCTGTTTTTTCTTTTTTAGGGTTCCGTACCAAAGTCAAAGTCAAATTGTTTGTTTCAAATAGGCACATATAAGGCACTTTTGAACGTCAATATTTACAAAAAAATAGAATTGATTCTAGTCACCCCTTCCAAAAGGTAGTTTCGTATGGAGAAGAATGGGCAAGAAACTCCACCGGTACTCTTTTAAAATATTGTACAATATTTTTATAGGTACATTAATTATATAATTATATGTGAAGACGATGCACCTAGAATAAAATTACTATAATCACAATAGGTAATAAAAAGAGTTAAGAATGAAGCAATGACAGATAAATTAATTATGTGATAGAACATGGTGCTCACATATTCACAAAAATTAAAAAAAAATATATACGATTTCCTAAAAAATTACAATAATATCAGTGTGAGTTAAGGTAATCACAGAATTTAAAATAAATGTCATAAAAATAATAAATTATACAATTAAAATAGCAACCTGTTTGATTTTGTCTAGACTCTAGATTGTCCTATGGAGCAGGACCAGCATGTTTCCAAGCATTAAAATCTTGTATATAATCCTCTAATTTGTAATATGCTTGTTTACAAAGTGTTCTTTTAAAAATACTAGCTTAAAGCAGGAGCTAGTGGGCCTACATCAACAATACCTGGATGTTGTTGATGAACGGGACAAACTGCGGCTGGTTACGGATGGTTTCAGCAACTGCAGTAACTTATATGAGGAGGATTTGTGTAAGGTTAGGGACCTAGAGGAAGAATTAATTCATACAAATGTACAAATGACTAAGTTACAGCAACAAAAAGAATGTACTCAAGCTAAGGAAACAATTAATTTGTATAATGAATTATTTAAAACAAGTTGCAACCCTCATTCTTTAATAACAATAGATCTTACTGAAGATTCTATATTAAAACAAAATAATAGTAGTTATAAAGTTAGTCAAAATAAAATTAAAAAATATGCAAAACTAAATAGAATCATAAATAGATGCAATCAATTTAAGAAACAACAAAAACACAGTTCCAATAATACTAAACTAAGGAAAGAACGTGTTTTTCTAATAAATAAATTAAAAAACTATCAATTAGAAGACAGTACAAACATTTATCAGATTGACACTCAACAATTACAGTCTGAAATTAATGTACTTGAAGAGTCACTACGTTTACTTCATATTAAGTATGTGAGCTCTCAAAAACAAATAAAGGAACACATCCTTGCTGCAAACAAGTTAGCGGAAATGTGTAATGATGAGGCAGACAGATTAGACCCGCTGACTCTCAGCACCACGCAATTTTCTTGTCAAAGGGCACCTAACCTTGAGGCTCTCCAACCTGAGGCAACGGAGGACCCGTCCCGGTCTGGAGGAGCTCAGGACTATATCCCCGGTCATTATTGTATGCCTGGAAATCCTATGAAGAGATAATGGCTTCAGTAACTAGAAAGGAATATGATTCAAATTCCATTATTTCTATATTTGTAGGTAATAAATAGTACTAATGTAAAAAAAGATGACATCACTGACAATGTCACTGAACTCTTAAAGATTAGTTGTCAGAAAATAATATTGTGTGCTTTTCCATACTTTCAGCACTTGTCAAGTAGGCAAAATCATAATATACTTTTGCTAAATAACCATATGCAGTTATTAGTTACTCACTATAGTGACAAGCTTATATTTTTTTATACCAACACTTTTGTTGAGAAATTAAAATCGACTAGGAATATAGCGTATCTGCCTATTAGTTTTAGACGTCAAATAGTATGGCTATTAGTTTTTATTATAAACTCAGACATAAGTATTATGTCGAAGTCTGCTGTTATTAGCACCAAACAAATTAGTAATGATACTAATATTAAGGTAGCTAGCTTTAGTCATTTAAACTAGTCAGTAAGACAACAGAAGGTACCAGTAACAGTGTTATTAATCTCACCATCAACAAGGTATATTCTAGCACTCAATTAGTTAATTGTAAAAAAGGGGCTAAGCAGAATTCCTTGAAATTGATTCATCAAAATATTCAAGGTTTTTCTTCCAAACAATTAGAAATAGAATTGTTTTTAGAAAAAACAATGTTTGATATTATTTGTATAACTGAACACTGGTTGAAAGATTACGAAATGCTAATTAATTATGATAACTATAGTGTGGGCAGTTGTTTTAACCAAAAATCCATGCTGCGTGGAGGTTCACTAATCTTAATTAAAAATTGTATAAAATCTAAGACTCGTAAAGACATAGTGGAACTATCGGTTGAACATAGCATTGAATTGTCATGTGTTGAGCTAGATAAGCATTTTATAGTGTGCGTTTACAGACCCCCAAATTATCTAAATTACTCTATACGAGTATTTGAGTCTCGACTCTTCTGAACTGTATGGCCTTAAGCCGTATATAAACACGGAAACTTTTAATAAGTATGTTGCTACTTATTCTAAAACTTTTAAAAATGTCTGCAAAGCGGCTAAAGCTTCATACATTAGCAATAAGGTTAAATCAGCAGAAAATAAAATAAAGACAGTTTGGAAAATAATTAACAATGAAACGAACAGGAACAAAAGACATAATACTGATTACACACTGGAAACTTCCCGCGGTCTCGTTAGCGATAACATTAATGTTGCTGAGGAATTTCCAACTTTCTTTCCAAATATTCAAATTAAAACTACAGAAACTTTAAATTCCTCTCCCTCACTTGCTGTTGATCTATTAACAGCGAATGTTTCAGCTTACCCTGTGGAATTTAAATTTAAACATACAAACCCTGTGGTCGTTGTAAAGACTTTTAAGCAACTTAAGATTAAAATTACCGAAGATCTGTGGGGCATGTCTACTAAAGTTTGTCAATCCATTATTGAGACAATTGCACCATATCTAGCTTTAATATTTAATTTGTGTGTAGATCAAGGGATATTCCCAGATTTAATGAATTATAGTAAAGTTATTCCACTTTTTAAATCCGGTGACAGCACAAATAATTATAGACCTGTATCGGTTTTACATGTTTTCATCAAGGTGTTTGAAAAAGTATTGTTAAATCAAATGCACGTTGTATAACTGACGCCGGTGTCACATTATTGAAACACATTTTTAACGCATGGGAAGAGGCACAAGATGCAATAGGCATCTTTTGTGACCTATCCAAAGCATTTGATTGCGTGAATCACGAAATACTGCTCTTGAAACTTGAGAATTACGGACTGGGTAAACTTGCGCTTAACTTAGTAAAATCATATTTGAATGATAGATTGCAGCAAGTTCAAATAAATGGTGTGAATTCATGGGCTTTAATAATCAAAATGGGGGTACCGCAGGGCTCAATATTGGGTCCGTTCCTCTTTTTAGTATATATAAATGATTTACCTCATTTACTGGAAAACCGACCACAAATAGTGTTATTTGCTAATGACACATCACTGATTTTTAAAGTAAGCAGACATGCACAGGAGCTTGACGACGTAAATAACGCTATGATTATGGTCCATAATTGGTTTACTGTAAATAATTTGGTATTAAATGAGAAGAAAACTAAATGCATAAGATTCGCGTTACCGAATGTTAGAAGTAGTGAATGTCACGTTGTATTGAACAAAGAGATACTAGAATTCGTCGAAAAAACTGTTTTCCTGGGAATCCCGCTTGACTCTAAGCTGCAGTGGAGTCCTCACTTAACATCACTTGCAGGGCGGCTAAGTTCAGCCGCCTACGCTATTTGGAAAATCCGCCAATTAACAGACGTGGATACAGCGAGACTGGTCTATTTTAGTTACTTTCATAGCATCATGTCTTACGGTATTTTGCTGTGGGGATGGGCTGCAGATATTGTTTCTATCTTTGTTCTGCAAAAGAGGGCTATCAGAGCCATCTACAACCTCCGCAGAGGCGACTCTCTAAGGGAACTGTTTAAAAAAATTAACATCGTGACGGTACCTTGCCAATATATTTATGAAAATATGATGTATGTTAGAAAAAACCTACATCTTTTCAGTAAGATAAGTGTCAGGCATAATTTTAATACTAGAAATAGAAACAAATTAGATCAATCACGTTTCAGATTGTCAAAAGTACACACTTCTTTTATGGGGTATTGGGTAAAATGTTATAAGAAAATACCACTCAAAATTCTTCAACTAAATGAGAAGAAATTTAAAACATGGATTAAACGCACACTATGTAGTCAAGCATATTATAGGTTGAATGATCTCGTAAATAAAAATGCTTGGCTTAATGCTGGTCCTGTTCCACAACCACTTGGGCTCACTTGTTAAAATTATAATATTTGGAAGAGATGCTTCTCCCCTTTTTTATGTTCTGACATTACAATCATATTTATTATATAAAATGTACTTAATCAAGTTTTAGTTGTTGAATACTTCAATAGGTAATTATGTTTATCCTTTTGCTAGTAAAATTTTATTAATCTTTGTAATGCATTGCAAGCTATAGTTTTGTATAATTTAAAAGCATTTTTTAAATTTTTTAAATGTGAGTACCATGGAGCCGTTTATTATGTTATGATGTATGTTGACTTAAAAAAGTTTGGCAGTTAAGAGTATGTCATGCTCACTTAAATTTCTCGCTGATGGTGGCGCGTGTGTTGGATCATTCGGTTCCCTACAAAATGGTTGAGCTGGATGGTGCTGATCCACGCGTCATGTTCGTGAACGGGCGCCGTCAGTTGTGACTGGTCTTCTTCTATCTGCCAGGGCTTATTTGTAATATTTTATATTGTTTTTTAAATAATTTATAATTTTACATTGTTCTCACATATAGAAGCGACAAGAATATTGTACCCAGGATTTTGTAATATCTTGATTTAAAAGAGTGTCCTTGGAGTTTCTTGCCTATTCTTCTCCATAGAGATCTACGTTATGGAATGGGCAAATAGCTTCAACTTTCTGACTAACTGACCGACTCTTTGACAATTCAAAAGTGCCTGTAATTGGTTTAATTGAAATAAATGCTTTGAGTTTGAGTTTAATATGAGTTTTAAATTTTCTTTCATTTAGTTGCAATATATCACAAGGTATTTTGTTGTAACATTTAACACAGTACCCCATAAAAGATGTATGTACTTTAGATAACCTGAAAAATGGTTGATCTGTATTTTATTAAAAAGATGTAGATTTTTCCTTACATACATAATATTTTCATAAATTAATTGGCAAGGTACCGTCATAATATTAATATTTTCAAATAGTTCCCTAAGAGATTCGCGGCGACTTAGATTATTAATTGCTCTGACAGCTCTCTTTTGCAAAATAAAGATGGACTCAATGTCAGCAGCCCGACCCCACAGTAAAATGCCGTACGACATAATGCTGTGGAAGTAGCTAAAATAGACCAAACTCGCGGTTTCTACATCTGTTAACTGTCTTATCTTTCTAACAGCATAAGCCGCCGAGCTTAGCCACCCCGCAAGAGATATTATATGTGGTCCCCATTGTAATTTCTCGTCTAGAGTGATTCCTAGGAAAACCGTTTGATTAATAAATTCCAGTTTTGCTCCATCCAATATGATATTACATTCACTACTTCTAACATTAAGTAATTTAAATCGAATGCATTTGGTTTTTGCCTCAAAAGGAAAAATAACGGAACCCTTATAGGATCACTCGTGTGTCTGTCTGTATGTCCGTCTGTGACAGCAAATTCGCTCCGAACCTACTGGACCGAATATGTTGGAATTTGGTACACAAATGAATTACTGTGTACCCAAGCACGAATGTGTAAGGAAAACTTGTTCCATTAAGCATTGGTATGCTCTTAGACGTGACTATTGCCAATATAATTTAACTAAATTCACTGATTCGCTTCATAATCTTGGTTTTAGTGAAGTCTATAGACGACCATCCCGAGGAAGCATTTAACTGTTTCAATGACTTATTTATAATATGATGTGATAATTTTGGCAAATTTCCAATACTTAAAAGAAGACATTCAGATAATTAGTTAATCTAAGCACGGGAAAGAAAAAATTGTACCTCGACATCAACGAAATTCATGCCAATCTTGGAGAACAGTTATCTCGGTCGCTAGCTATGTGTCACATGTTTACTGGGAACGACTACAACCCTGCGTTCTACCGGAAAGGGAACAAGGTTAGAGGCCTAAGAGTTTCTTAAAAAAAAAACGAAATTTCAAGAGGGTTTTGTACAACTGCAGGGAAGTATTCGAGGTTCTTAAAGAGTACGTGTGCAGATTGTATTGATGATGTTGAAAACGAAACTGATGAAGCGTCGACATCGGAATCCGACGATGATTGAAATTATATTGAATTAAGTCTGTAGTGGTCTAATTGTGTGCTTTGTTTGAGTGTTGTAACTTGTTTTTATAAAATAAATAAATAAAATAAATATTAAGTACTTTTAACGCTGAATGCGGGAAGCACAGAACCGTTCGAATTGGCGGTGCTTGGGGGAGGCCTATGTCCAGCAGTGGACGTCTTTCGGCTATGATGATGATGATGATGAATTTTATAATTGTATTTCTGAATTTATTAAAACGAAATAATGTAATTTCCAATATTCTTGTAGGACTAGCGATACATACAACTATTTTTTGATGAGATGAGAATTGACCATTCCCCTCTTATCTCTGAAACTGCTGAACCTACAATTTTGAAAATATACAGAGAGTAGTTATACTATACGTGTACGTTACAGGAAAACGTATAAATAAGAAGTCTATGGTCTTCAAACAAGATGGTAAATCACTCGATATTGTGCGCACAAACTTACCTACGCGTACATTTGCCGATAGAAGGTATGGGGGACCATGATTTTCCACTACTTACAATGTTAAGTTTGTTCTTGGGATAGTTCATCTCAACTACGGAACCCTTCACTGTGCGTGGTTTGACACACACTTGGCCGGTTTTTGGAATAGACTGAGCATATTATGTATCAACTTAAATTGTCCGTATACTTAATTCCAACTGTCCATTTTTAGCAGTCGTACGAAATACCTGTCACTGCAAATTGACTATGGCAATCTCTGTATCTTAAGTTTCCCCGACTGTACATTCCCTTCTCCACAGGTCGTAGTAGGCGCCGCAGTAGGCCTGCTGCACGTGCTGAACTGCAACCCCAAGGTGGTGGCCGACCTGGTGCCCGGCGACATGGTGGTGAGCGCGTGCGTGGCGGCGGCGTGGCGCACGGCGCGCGACGCGGGCCACTGCGGCGCCGGCAACCACGAGGCCGCGCCGCCGCCCGACCTGCCGCCGCCCGTCTACAACTACGTGTCCAGCGAGCAGAGGCCGCTGACGTGGGGTCGGTACGCGACGTTAGTTCGTAGCTCGGTTCTTGAGGAAGGTTGCAGGCTATTTAAACCACGATACGACCCGTAGGACCGAGCAAAAAGAAAAAAAATCCCTAGAATGCTAAGCAAAAACGAAGTAACAGCGCGGGCGGGCCATGCGATGCAACGCGGTGGGTCGTGGGCAGAAGCTAGTACCAGTATAAACAAGCTGGGCCGGCCACACGCAGAACCGATAAACATTTTCTTGCGTTAAGAGAGAAACCGAATCGACTAATGTAAAGTAAGACGGCCTCTAACCTCCTAGCCTCGGGCTTAGAGGAATCTGTGTCATAAAAAAACTTTAAACAAAAGAAAACAACCGACTAAAAAATAAACACTACAAAGTGCAAAATAACCTTCATTTCGGAAGTCGGTGTCTTTGCATCTATTTTAATGTTTTGCCACCGACTTCCGAAATTTAGGTTATTTTTCACTTTGTAGTGTTTTTTTTTGTAAAAAGTTTTTTTGTTTTTCACTTTTAGTGGCTCAGTTGGAAATTAATCTTAGTTACAATAGCCAAATGTCAACTGCTCATCACCTTTTACAAAATATTGCTATTCCCGATGCAGAGGCGTTAATAGTTGAGGAGTTCTCCTGCTGAGAACCAGGGGAACTGATGGTGACTTCACCATATGCATTGTGATGAGCATAAATTGCTTAGCAACCATATTATAGCGTCTAATCGAATCGCACAGTGAAATACTTATTATTAAATAGTTCCGGTGGCTATCTGTGGTCTTTATCATCAGTTATCATCAGTTACACTTCATCAAATGGTGCTTTCCGAGTGCAAATGCATGAGTTGCTATAAAAAATACTGAAATCAATATAGGTGTGTCTGTAAAATTTGAGGATTGCCCTCGATTTCCTTAGGATCCCCTCATCAGATTCTTCCCATTTCGGGAGCACACCCTTTCAAGCAAAAAAATATTTTTCGAAATCGGACCACAATAATTGACGGAGCAATAGCCGAACATATTTATTTATTTATACGAGTACCTATTACCTCCTACTTTTTGGAAGTCGGTTAAAAATAGACTGCTTCTGGCTGATGATGAATATAACATCACGCTCGTACCCCGAAGGCGGGAAAGGTGAATGCTATACCCATTGTCACGATTTATGTTAAAGTCCCATTTAATACCTATAGGGCGAGCGTATTGCTATTAACCGGACACAAATCCAGACTCCGGAGTACTAATGAAGAGTTCACACCGGAACAACAACTTAGCTGCCTGCCAATGATGATATTAATTATGTTAAATTTAAAAAAATATATGTATATAATAACATGGCTGCCTGCAGTTTATTTAATTTTTTTTACTGTGCATAAGTATGTATAATCTGTAACAAAACTCTTCCCTTACAGAGAAATTCATGAAATACAACGAAATATACGGCTTCCAAGTGCCGACAGTCCAAGCTATCTACTACTACGTATTCATGCTGACGTCCTCCAAGACGCTGTACTCGCTGTACTGCTTCCTGCTGCACTGGATCCCCGCCTACGTCATCGACGCCGTAGCCGTCATCATCGGCAAGAAGCCCATGTGAGTACCTCTCATGTCATGCTCGACTACTATATTACGCTGTCAACGTATCTCCTCGATCTACTAGTTTTACAACTTAAAAAGGTTACATCGTTTATCTTCGGCAGAGTCGAAACTTGGCGAATACATTAAAATGTATCCATTAATTTTTCTGTATACAATATTAACAGTTACATCTATTTTGAGAGTGAAAATTAACACGCACATTGACAGTTACTCGATTATATCTGCCTCTCAAAATAGATGTAGGAATGGGTCCCGCGGTACTAAGGAGCTACTCCTCATCGACATGGCCATAAGCCAACAGGTTCGTCGATCCCGCAAGGATCTGTCAACATGCTGGATAGACTATAAGAAGGCCTGCGACTCGGTGCCACATACATGGCTCATGAGGGTGCTGGAGTTGTACAAGATAGATGCAACTCTGCGCACCTTCCTGATGTCATGTATGGGGCAATGGAGGACGGTCCTTCGCTACCCAGGATGTCGACAGATCCAGGGGAACGATGAACTTGTATGGATTAAGCGGGGAATATTTCAGGGCGACAGTTTGAGTCCACTTTGGTTCTGCTTAGCCCTGAATCCTGTAAGTACACTGCTGGAGGATTCAGGTCTAGGCTATCGGTTGAGGAGAGGAGGTCAGGTCATATCTCACCTCCTCTACATGGATGACTTGAAACTCTTTGCCCCCAACAAATTGCGACTGATCGAGCTACTGAAGGTAACTGAAACTTTCAGTAGCGCCATCAGGATGGAATTTGGTGTGGATAAATGTGCAGTCATGCATGTAAAGCGAGGGGAGATTGTGGAATCCGAGGGAACGCAACTCTCGGATTCCAAACATCTTAGATCCCTCTCCTCATCCGAAAGCTATAAGTATTTGGGTATGTCAGAAGCGTTAGGGATCAACGTTGCTGACATGAAGCAATCGCTGAAGGAGCGCTTCTTTGGTCGCCTGAAAAAGGTATTTATTAGCCTTCTTTCGGGCGGAAACAAGGTGCGCGCCTTCAACGGTTGGGTCATGCCGGTTTTGATGTACTCTTTTGGCATACTCAAATGGACTCAGACCGAACTGGACGCCTTGGATAGGAGGGTCCGTACACTGCTGACCGCAAACCGGATGCATCACCCACGATCATCGGTGATGAGACTGTATATCCCGCGGAAATGCGGGGGTCGAGGCTTTTTAAATGCGAAGACCCTCCACAACCGCGAGGTGTGCAGTCTCAGGGAATATTTTTTAAAAACCGAACTGGGTATGCATCGTGATGTGGTCGCAGTGGACAAGGGGCTCACCCCGCTCTCCATGGCTATAGAGAACTGGCGCAAACCTGTAATACTTACTACTGATGACCGCAAGAAGATATGGCAAGGCAAGGAGCTTCACGGGCGCTTCTATCGGGCTCTACATGAGCCTGGTGTAGATTTCTTAGCGTCCGTATCCTGGCTACGTTTTGGAGACCTTTTCGGGGAAACCGAAGGTTTTGTCTGTGCAATTATGGACGAAGTTATCTTGACGAAAAACTACCGGAGACATATTATGAAGGATGGGACGGTTGACGTGTGTCGGGCATGCCACTGTCCGGGTGAATCCATCAGACATATTATATCTGGTTGTTCTCGTCTGGCTAACGGGGAGTACTTGCACAGGCATAACCAAGTAGCCAGGATTATTCACCAGCAACTTGCTTTGAAATATAAACTTGTGGATTCTGAGGTACCGTATTACAAGTATGTGCCCGACCCAGTTCTCGAAAAAGACCATGTCACGTTGTACTGGGATCAGTCTATCATCACTGACAGGACTATTGTCGCCAATAAGCCTGATATAGTGGTGATAGATCGATTAGCGCGCCGCGCAATGATTATCGATGTTACCATTCCACATGACGAGAACCTCGTGAAAGCTGAGAAAGAGAAACAAATTAAATATCTCGACTTAGCGCACGAGGTTGTTGACATGTGGAATGTGAGCTCGGCTATCATTGTGCCGATTGTCATATCGGCCAATGGCCTGATGGCCAAGAGCCTCGATCAACATCTTTCGAGGCTCTCGTTAGGTGGTTGGATCAAGAGCCTAATTCAGAAGGCAGTACTCCTAAATACGGCTCGCATCGTGAGGAGGTTTCTATCTCTGGAGCCCTAACCCCACCGGTAGCTTGGACCCTGCTCCCGCTACCGGCGGACAACTATTTTTTATATTTTTAATTAATGTTTTTATATACTTTTTTTATATTCTAATATTTAAAAATATAATTGATATGTATAACATTAAATAAAGGAAATAATAAATTTATTTTATTCAAATTCAAAATAAATAGTACATTATATAAAAACATATCTTAAATGAGCATAGATTTACAAAAAATTTACAAGACATCTGTCACATTATTTATTTCATGTACATAGTGAAATATTATGGGTAATTTTTCATTATCCTGGCAACCGTACACATACATAGAGGCACCTGTTCTTATAGTGCTGTCACGTGACTGTAACGCACACATGTATACAAACGGGCCTCACTTTATTGTTCCGCGCGGTCTATCTGCTTCTTTCTATAATCTGAGGAAGTCACGTGACTATTCGCGCTAGTTTGTTGACACCTCCATACAAGTTAGTTGTCACTATCGGCGCGAGTGAATTTTGTCCAGCATCTCGCGGGATTTGCTTCAGTTTAGTCCAGAGCTTTATTTCGGCTCTTCCGAAGATAAACGATGGAACCTTTGGACGTTGACAAACTACATGTGACCTTTCGTGTATAGACTTGCTAAGAACGTTCATGGGTATGTCTACCTCAGGTCAGCCATTTAATTTTACTTAAGTACCCCCATTCATCCTTCAACAGGTTAAGAAAAACCTACGCAAAAATAACAAAATTCTCCGAAGTGATGGCTTACTTCGCGACTCGAGAGTGGAAGTTCGACAATACCAATACTCAGAAGTTATTCAGTGAGCTCTGCGCGGCGGACAAGAAGATGTTTGACTTCGACATGAGCGCTGTGGATTGGAACGAGTACTTCTACAATTACATCAGGGGCGTCAGGGTGTACCTGCTCAAAGACCCCGTGGAGACCGTCCCTGCCGGCCTCAAGAAACTCAACCGGCTCCGGCTCCTCCACTTCACCTTCTGCGCCGTGCTGGGGCTGCTGTTCCTGCGGCTGCTGTGGGCGCTCGCCAGTTTTGTTCTAGGATTTTAGTTTTTTTTGTGATATTTTAAGGGTGTGAAAGGTGTTGCTCTTTGTGATATATTCGCGCGACTGGTTCGCGAACTACTTCATTGGAAAATGCTAAAGTAAAACAAAGAAAGGAAATAAATTATACTTTTCTTTCTTTCTAATAAAATATAGAATGAAGTCACGAATGATTTAGAAGAAAAAAACAAATGAACGGAACGGTTTTTACGCGTTTGTGAAACATTTTTAGCAACAATCATGACATTTTTAAGACTTTTCCAAGTATGGGTGCTAAGTGAAAATAAAGTATGCTATCACAATAATTATTATTTAAATATTAAGTTATATGTACAGTCAGGGGAAATGATTGTTTAGCAAATTGCCTGTAAATTCAAATCACAACTTTCTTTATTTCTTTGACTTTGACAGTTGCAAATTCATGTGTGTGTTAGTCCGCTAAACAATTAATTTTCTTGAAAGTACATAAAAAAAATTAGGGCTTGGCTAGACAAATAAATATTTTATAATAAACCCAAAGAAACGGGTCATTTGAAGTGTAAGTTGTAAATAAAAAAAAAATGTGTATAATATTTTAAGTCGAGTACAATATTTGACAATTTTTATTTTAAAGTCGTATATATTTTCTTCTTCAGCGACATTCTTGAATAATCTTCTTCAGCGACATTCTTGAATAATCTTCTTCAGCGACATTCTTGAATAATCTTCTTCAGCGACATTCTTGAATAATCTTCATGGTGGAGACATCATTATGATTGCCGAAAGTAGGTACTAATGAAATGCTGGTGAATGGAAATGCCCTGGCGACATTTGGGGGAGGCCTATGTCCAGCAGTGGACTTCTTTCGGCTGAAATTATGATGATGAAGAGGCAATACTGCCCTACTCTTACAATTATTATGATGATGAAGAGGCAATACTGCTCTACTCTTACAATTATTGTTTCAAGATTTTTATTGGTAAGAGATGACCCATTATTTTAAGCACTGGAGAAAAACAAATAATTAGTACATTTTATCACAACTGCACAAGTTGTGATACAGGACTATGTTAACGTTAGAATTTAAGATAAAATGAATATTGTATCGAGTTTGTGAATAAACACACAAATGCCATTTCGTAATGAGAATTCATTCATTCGAGAATGATAAATAATTATTAAATAATTTAATAAAACATTGTTTGTTGTTTTATTTGAAGCCAGTCATAGTAAATACCTAGGTACCTACTAAACGAATCTTCGAGTCAATTAGAGAGATTGAAGATTGAATAGCATTGAAGATAGTCAATAAAAAAGTTTAATTAAATTAAAAAAAAATATAAAACAACTGATTTCAAAAGAAAACAGAACAAAATCGTTTTCATTTTCAAACACCTAATAAAAAACGATTTTTATTTTAAACCGTTTAAAACACATGTTTGAAACTTGCCAACCCTGCATACAACAGTATATTTTTTTCACTCGCGCGCGGGACGCCGTATTGTGTGCGCGTTAGACAAGCGAGCGTTGTTTTGCGCGGCGAGTTTATTTTTCTTATAGCCTACATATTTTGTTTTTTTTTTTTTAACTTATCATGTTCAATTTTAATAATGGATGAACTAAGAGGCAGAATTAGTAGTTCAAGTGAAGATGATATAGTTGAAGAGGTAGTTGATAGGATAACAATGAGTGAGCAACAAGTTAAGGTTATAATTGAGAGAAGAGAGGAAAATGGATTGCAGAACCAAGAAGGGCAGATACTTGCCCCTGAGAAGAGACTTAGACAGGACAGTGAGGAAATTATAGAAGAAGATGATGGATTTATTACTGTGAGGAAAAACAACAAAAAAATGGCGTTGAATAAATCAAGAGAAATTAGTAACTCAAATAAAATAGATGCTGACATGATTAATAGCATTACATTTATAGTATGCATTACAGGAAAAGATACATTACCAAAGCAATTTGGTATGGCTAAGTTGTTGAGATCCGAGAATATCCAAAAAATCTCAAGAATTTAATATAAAAACCCTTACAAAACTTATGTTTACTTCGAGGATAGACAGGAATCGGAGAAGTTGGTTAATTCTAAAAAATTTAAACAGTTAGATTATAACTGTCGGCTAATGGATGAAGTCACGATTTCTTATGGTATTGTCAGTTACGTGGATTTGGACATGACTGAAGAAGAAATTCGCGTCAATTTGAAATGTGATTATGATATTATTTCTATAAGAAGGTTAAAGAAACAAACTGAAGGAGGAGAATGGATAGACAGCGAGACTATTCGCTTAGGATTTAAGGGTTCAACTTTACCCCCGTATATTCGTGGATACGGGTGCCAGTTTAAAGTTGAACCATATATATTTCCAGTCACTCAGTGTTCCCATTGTTGGAAGTTTGGCCACCTAAGTCGGTCCTGTCCATCAAAGAAAGTAATTTGCCCAAAATGTGCTGGAAATCACCAGAATTGCGAAACGCTAAAATATACATGTACAAATTGTAAAGGGAATCATATGGCATTGGATAAGAAAAGCTGCCCATTATTTTTAAAAGAGAAACAGATTAGGAATATAATGTCAGAACTGAATTACACGTATAAAAAGGCCCTTGAAGTTTATTTGTCACACTATAACATTCCAAGTAAAATAAACAATACAAAAGAGACGGAGGAATCAAACCTTGACAAAGAATTACAAAGAACTATAAATAAATCACAAAATTATAATAGTAAAAACACATTTAGTGATTTAATAACGGAGGTGTTAGTACATACAAACAATTCAAATTATGAGGAAACCAATAAACAATTAATTGAAGAGAATAATGCGGAACTTTCAGTGGCATCTCCAATTTTAGGAAGGAATACAAGGAATAAACACGCCACAAAAAAAACTTACAAAAAGAAATTACAAATCTAAATGAGGTGACTTCCCAACAAGATGAAGAGACTATACCTGAGGAAAAATCAAAACCTTTAGACTACAAGCGTTTTTAAAAAAAATTTGCTAATGTGTATGTGTCTGAATCCAGTTTTATTGAAAAACTTAAAATGGTATGTAACTTTATTATTGAAGAGTTTGTAAGTTATATTGTTAAAGTCATTAAAGACGTAGATATTTTGAGGAAAATACTTAATTTGTTTACAAATGGCTAATAATAGGGATTTTGTATTGAATTTAACGTTTAGTCGTATAATGCCTAATTCGCAAATACAGTGGAATGCACAGAGCCTAAAACCTAAATTGCAAGAGTTTCAACTTTTATTATCACAAGAACGAGTTCATGTTGCCCTGATTTGTGAAACGTGGTTAAACTCTGAATTAACGCTTAATATAAGTCAATATAACATTTATCGACAAGATAGGGAGGACTCCTACGGAGGTATCACCATTATTACACACAGCTCAATTAAGGCGCAGGAGATACCGGCTAGTTTTAGTAATTCTGGAATTGAAACTTTATGTATTAGGTTAATTAATTGCGGCAGTATCGAGCATATCATTTTGGTTTATTGTCCTAGTTCTGTACGAACTACGCAAAGAGATTGGGACAATATATTCTCTAAATTTCATAAAAAATGTTTGATAGTGGGAGATTTTAATGCTCACCACACTAACTGGTCGTATAAGAATGATTGCAGGGGAAAACAAATTTATGAATCAGCTTTAGAATCTAGGTATATTTCACTTAATAATGGACAGCCTACTCGTTCAAAACTCGTCAATAATTATCTCCAGGAATCGTCTCCAGATGTTACATTCTCATCGGCTGATATAGCAATTAACTTTAAATGGTCAGTCATAAGCGAGAACTTAGGGAGCGACCATTTATTTATTAAGATTAAAATGCGTTATCGAGATGTCCTACACGTTTCTAAAACTCGAAATTATAAATTAGCAGACTGGAGCTCTTTTGGAACGCTCGTATCTAGACATTTATAGGTTGCTGTAGACACAACAGACGTTCAGAAGCTGTATGATCATTTTATCCATGGAATTAATAGTGCTGCGGATAAAAGCATTCCCATGAAGAAGTCGTGTCATAATCCGAATAGTAATTTTAGTCCAAAAGGTTATTGGTCTCAGTCGATCTCGAAATTAGTTGCTGAGCGACGATTAGCCTTGGCTAAGTTCGCAAGCTGATTTCCGGCCACCGTAGGCGCGGGCCTGCGGACGGTGAGCGATGGGTAGCTCGCCGTCCGATAAGGACCAGGCCCGGGTCGACGGCGCGTTGTGTTTCACGCGCGCCTCAAAGAGATGTCAGCACCAACTGACGGGGTCCGTTAGGGCCAATGCCTGCCAGGGTTGCGAGTTTGTCCGAAAGGGATATCGTGGCCCTGGCACACAGGCAACGGAAGGAACACGGGTGGGTTTTAGTCAGTAAAAGTCTGACACGCCCTCCCGCTCAGCCCAGAGCGGGAGAAGTTATTTGATAATTTCCCACCCCAAAAAAAAAAAAAAAAAAGTTTTGGCTAAGTTTCGAAAAAATCCTACCCCTAACAATTTAAATTTACTCGAAGAAAAGACGACCAATGCAAAGCTAGCTATTTGTAAAGCCCGATTTAATGACTGGCAAACTTTATGTGATGGTATTGATCATACAGTGTCGGCTTCTGACATGTGGAGCAGAATGCGTTGGATGAAAGGATACAAACGATCTAAAGCATTTGTCTCTGAAGAAGCGAAAACTGAGCTATTGCGCACCCTTACTCCGGATTTTGTAATGTCATCACCGCCATCCGTCGTATCTATTAATGAGTCTAGAGACAGATTTCAATTTAAGTGAGATTCGCGGATGTTTTAAAAAAAAAGGTACAGCTCCAGGTGTAGATATGATTACTTACTCGATGATCTCTCACTTACCTGAAATCGGGATGCTATACTTGTTATGGTTGTATAATCTCATATTTAGTTCTGGTGATCTCCCATCCCAGTGGCGTGAAGTTAAAGTCGTAGCTATTACTAAGGCTGGTGGCTCGTCGAGTGGCAGTGGTAAGCTCAGACCTATATCGTTAATATCATGTATCTGCAAAATTTTCCATGCGATGATTGCAAAGAGACTTGAGTGGTTTGTGGAAAGAAATGGGATCTTATCACCGTTTACTACTGGTTTTCGAAGAGGTCGATCTTGCCTTGATTGTTTAGCACGCCTGGTGACACAAATCCAAATTGGCTTTTCCAAAGACCTTCCTACGCTGGCTTGTTTCTTGGACATTGAAAGCGCGTACAATAATGTTTTAATAAATCAAATGACGATTATTCTTGATAACTTGAACGTGGGTAGAAGTATCTGCCAGTATATATGGAACTTCCTTAGCGAACGGCATCTTAAAATCACTAGTGATTCTGGTGGAGATAATGAAATAGTTAGATTCGCGAGAAACGGTTTGGCTCAAGGTGACCCTTTGTCACCGCTTCTTTTTAACATTACAACTTTTAGGATTTGTCGGGACATTGCTGACAACATAGGTGTATGTCAATACGCAGACGACTTTGTACTCTATGTATACAACTGGAAAGGATATTCTTGAATGTGCAGAAAACATTCAATATTCATTAAATACATTTACTGAAATATTGGAAGAGTTAGGTTTAGAAGTTTCAGTAAGTAAGTCAAAATATTGTATTTTTAATAAAGGTCGAAGACAACAACAGGTAAGCCTGATAGTAAATAATGGTCCCCTTGGTGATGTAGTTACTTATAAATATTTAGGAATGTGGCTTGACAAATCTTTACGCTGGAGTAGGCATATTAATGAAACCGTTGAAAAGGCCTTAAAGTACGTAAACATGCTAAAAATTCTAGCAAGTTCTTCATGGGGTGTGCATCAGAGCCACCTGCGAAGAATATATATAGCAATTACAAGAAGTAGGTTGGATTATGGGTCTTTCTTTTATAATAATAGTGCTAAAACACACCAGTATAAATTAGACAAAGTTCAGAATCAGGCACTAAGAATAGTGGGCGGATTTATAAGAAGTACGCCAATTCACGTCATGGAAAGTGAGCTCTGTGTTCCTCCACTGTATTTGCGAAGAAAGTGCTTAGCATATAAGTTTTGTTTAAAATCTTGCTCCATTGTCGGTAATGTTACAAACAAATTGTTAGCGGAACTTGGCGGTTTGGGACACATCCGATACTGGTCAAATAAAGATATGCCACTTTTAAGTACAGTGTATAGAGAAGTCAAAGAAGAAAATCTAGATAGCAAACCCTGTTTAGAAATGTTTAGTTTAATAACATGGGTTACCAAAATTAACATTCATAGTTTAATTATTCGAAGCCTAGATGTAATTAAAATGCCAAAGAGGACATATGATCCGAATTATTTGTATTATTCTACAGTGTCTGAACTACGAGAAAAATATTGTGAATATTATGTTATTTACACCGATGGGTCCAAAACTGCTGAGGGAAGAGGTGCTGCCTTTTATGATCCCCTTAGACCAGAAAATAGTAAAAGTTTTAAAATTAATGCCGCTTTGTGCGTTATGTCGTTGGAACTCATTGCGATTTCGGAAGCCTTGTCATATGCTGGAACCATTGGTAACAGAAAAGTACTCATTTGCGTGGATAGCAAAAGTGCTCTTCAGCATATAGCTCGATGCGCCTCTGGTCACAGAGGTGTATCGATAGCTTATAATATTATCTCAAAGATCGATTTGTTATCCAGTAATGGCGTGGATCTGAGGATGCAATGGATCCCCTCACATATAGGTTTGAAAGGAAACGAGGAGGTTGATAAGCTGGCAAAGAAAGGAATATTTGAAGGAATTGATCTGGATTTTAAAATGAATTTTTCAGAAGTGTTGCCAAAATATAAGGGCAAATGTTATCAACTTTGGATGGAATATTTTAATTTGAGGTCAAAAACCAAAGGTATTTGGTATAAGACGATAGCTGCTGAACCTCCTCGTATACCTTGGTTTAGTAATGATAAGTTAAGTAGGTGGCTATTGGTAATTGCTCTCAGATTGAGATCTGGACACATGCCTCTCAACAATTTTGGTTTTCTTATGAAAAAATGCAACTCTCCAAACTGTGAGACATGTGGTAAGGTAGAAGACGTTGTACATTTGTTGACGGACTGTTTAGATTTGTAAGTCTTCGTTTTAAGTCTAACTAATGAGTTGAAGTTTGGTCTAAGAGGCTAATGATAGGAATTTCTGTATTGTAGCTGTAATAAGGTACGATGGGACTGTCATGTATTTTATACAAAAGTCCCCAAATTAAATAAAGAGAAAAAAAAAAAATACAGTATATTTACATTTATAGCTCATGGAAAGCGTTCGGTGGTGATGACGCGAGTTCCATGATGTTTGTTCGCTCAACAACTGCTCAACGCGCCTCAACAAGTTTTCACTTTATAATAAAATAATACTCACATGAATGTTATTTTTGAATTATTGGAAGTAATTATATTGGTGACCACTTGGAAAACATCCGAACTCGATGCTAGCCCCGAGCAAATACGCCGAGTCCTCTCCCGTCCTCTCAACCGTCATCTCAAAACGTCATATTGCCTATAGAAGAAACACAATGTCCTAATATTCGACTAAGATAATTTAAAGAATTATTAATATTAATTCAAAACCGACTGCCAACTTCAATAAAAAAAACAACATCTTGATTATTGTCTTAATTCCTCTTCTACAAAAACATGATTTAAATGCTGAGCTGGTAGTAAAATGTTATCCTAGACATACAGGTATAGGGGTAACAGGTATCAGGTGGCCAACTATATACAGGTGGCCAACTATATACAGGTGGCCAACTATATACAGGTGGCCAAATATATACAGGTGGCCAACTATATACAGGTGGCCAACTATACACAGGTGGCCAACTATATACAGGTGGCCAACTATATACAGGTGGCCAACTATATACAGGTGGCCAACTATATACAGGTGGCCAACTATGCAATTACAGCAATACTCTAGGATGCCACTTCACCCAGATAAATTAGTTCTAGTCAAAATATAAACATAATACGTTTTTCTTCCCACATGCCGTGAACATAATTATTTTGCCCCTTATGGCCCCCGACGGGCACCCATCGCGCGTGGACACGCGGATGGGCTCCGTGGGAACGCGACGACGCGCGGTCCCCGTGGCAGGTATCCGTCGCGGAGACCGGCTTATTTTATTTACGCAGTGTCGCTGGTTCAATTTTAACGGTGTACATGCGCAGTCGTGTCAACTCGTGTCGATGGAGAACATAATATATTACCTAATACATTGCAGAACGACAACTAGCAAAAACAAATCCGGTCAAGTGCTTGTCGGGACATGCACAATGAAGGGTTCTGTAGTTAGGATGAATATATCCCAAAAAACTTAACATTGTAGTTGATAAACAATTCTCGCATACATCGATTTAAGCAACGGTCAGTTTTCCAACTGCAAATGTAAGTTTGTAATCACAAAAAAAAGTAGGTATGTAAAACTACAAATTAACAATTTTCGGACTTTTTCCTTTACTTGTGCTGTGAGAGCTTGCGTCTCGCCGTATTTTGTTTGATTGCGTTGACTTCGAAGCTTGATTTGTTACAGCTCCAAGGGTTTGTAGACTTACGTATTTGATATTAATTTTAACTTGATACCTCCAAGCGTATCTGAGAAAAAGGGTCTTGACAGACTGACAGACAGACATACAGATATACAGACAGATAGACAGACGGACAGACAGTCAGACGGACAACGAAGTGATGAGATGATATAAGGGTTCCGATTTTTCCTTTGAGGTACGGAACCCTAAAAACGACAGCCAGTAAGCCCGTTTATTGAATCTAGGTTGCTTTGCGGGGATTTGTTGTAAAGTTCAATAAATTAAGTGAAAATGAATACTCATTATTTTTATAAATATTTTAAAGTTTCGGTACAAGTCTATGACGAATTATAAGAATAAGTACTAGCTTTTGCCAGCGGCTTCGCCCGCGTGGAGGTCGGTCATTATGCCACGGGAACGTAATACCGGGATAGAAAGTATTCTATGTCCTAAGCCAGCTCATGGTCTACCCACGCGTCAAATTTCATTCAAATCCGAGCCGTTTTAGCGTGAAAACGTAACAAACAAACTCACTTTCGCAATTCAATCATGATTCAAAAGACACGTGGCGCCATCTATTATCATAAGAACGTTATTGTGGTTTTCCTCGGGGACAATCCGTTTTTCGAGATGAAAGGTACCTTATGTTCGTTTCTGTACACCTGACTACGTATATGCAAAATTTCAGGATGATCGGTTCAGTGGTTTAGGCGTGAAAAGGTAACAAATAAACAAAACAACAGCTTACTTTCGCATTTATAATATTAGTTAGGATAGAATTATATCGAAACTGGAACAGAATTTTAAAATCAACAATCTTATAGTATATAAATCTGCATCAGTCGTATATCCAATGGAAAGGCTGGCAATAACATTGCGGAAAGTAATAAATCATAATTTCATAGTTTGGTCTTCATCATCTTTATTTTTGCCTATACATACTTACCTAATTAACATGAATCACATTTATAATCACAGTTTTTTACTCGTATATTCTGACTATTATTACTAATTATCATTAATATTTGCTCATGAAGTCATGAATCACAATTACAGTATTTTTTCGTACATTACTAATTACAACAGATACAGTACTTACCTATACCGAATCTAGATACGAATAAATTACGTTCTTTTTACTTATACAGAATGTTACATGAAAAGTGTATAATTTTCTTCAGATTAAGTGGATATCACATTTTCTAAAAACTATTATCATTAATTTTTGATAAAATAAAACCGGCCAAGTGCGTACAATGTAGCGTTCCGTAGTTGGGATGAATTTATCCCAAAAACAAACTTAACATTGTAGTTGAAAAACATGCTCTCTGATACATCGATATACGTTACGGTCAATTCTTGAACTGCAAATTTAAGTTGGTCGACTATTACTCGTTAACTTGTAAACCCTACTTAGCTGTGATAGTAAGGGGCCGCGGCGTAGCATGCGTAGTTCATACAAACGTAATACCAAAATAATTTGTAAAACAAGCATATTCTGAAGATAGTGTGTATGTATTTCGATTGGATTACAGAATATCTATGTTCCCAAATATATATTTTGAAAGGACAATTATATAAAGACGAGATATTATGAGGACTTTAAAATTTCTATAGAAAACTTATTTTTTTTATAACTCTTGTTTAAATCAAGTGTCCATTCAAAATATATATTTGGGAACCTAGATATTCTGTATTCCAATCGGAATAAAGACACTACCTTAAGAATATGTTTGATTTACAAATTCTTTTCGTATTACGTTTGTATGAACTACGCATCCATCGCCGGCCGCTCTCTTTCTCTGTTCTCGTTAACTTGTAAACCCTACTTAGCTGTGATAGTTTTCCTTTTAATTTCGTTATCTTATATATAAAATTCTCGTGTCACAATGTTAGTTACCATACTCCTCCAAAAAGGCTTGACCGATTCTTATGAAATTTTATATGCATATTCAGTATGTCTGAGAATCGGCTACTATCTATTTTTTATACCCCCACTTACGTGGGTGAAACCGCGGGGCGCACCTAGTAATTATATACTACTGTCATGAATTTTTTTACATATCCAAAACCAACCATTTAGCTGGCAGGGGGGACATACGAACTGGTAAGACATTACAGTGTTTAAAGAGGCCATTCATAGTGTCGTAAAGTTGATTTCTAATTTTAGGAGATACTATTGTTTTCAACTTTTTTTTTTGTTCTTAGTGTTGGAAGGTCTCCTACAAGGTGGACCGATGACCTTGTGAAGGCTGCAGGTATCCGCTGGATGCGGGAAGCACAGAACCGGTCGAAGTGGCGGTGCTTTGGGGAGGCCTATGTCCAGCAGTGGACGTCTTCCGGCTAAAATGATGACTTTTTTTTGAAGTTGAAATTTAAAAATACTATTAAAGTAAGTTTTATAGGTACGACCATAACTACTTAGGCCATAATGGATGTAAGATTCAGCCATTGCGTAATAAAGCATTATCTTCACTTTGAAGGGCAGGCGGTTTTTTAATATGGTCTTAATAGCGAGAAATTGCCGAAGTTTATCGCAAACACGTTATATGTGATAACTCCAATTAAACTTATCGTCTCTATTTACTCCAAGATAATTATGTTTGTTTACTGACAACATCTATTTGTGGACAGTTACAATTAATCGCATTGATCGTATGCAAGCAGTCATGGTCATGGGCTATTAAGTTCCGTAAGGGCAATATTCTAATGTATGGAGATTTAATAACCAGAAGTTTAGTTTTACTAAGCCAGCATCGTGACACCACCTTGTTAGAGCATCCAGGTCGAGTTGTAAGCGTTCGCATGCTATTTGAGGATTTTTATTAGCAATAACAAGGTAAGTGTCATCCGCAAACTGATAGCATTTACTGTTCGTGATACAGTTACTCATAAATATCATTTACATACGACAAAAAATGCAGGGAGCCTAATACTGAGCCCTGGGCTAGCTGATTATGAATTGATGTGTCATAAGCACGTGAGAAGTCAATAAAGGGAGCAAGAACATATTTTTTATCATTTAGGTGCTTATTGACTTCATCGGTGAAGTTTGAAAAGAGGTTGGTGGTGCTGTTGCCGGCCTGAAAGCCAAATTGTGCTGCTTATAGAATGCGTAAATTATTTGTTCATAAACATATTTTTCAACTATTTTATCAATAGAAGAGAACAATGTTATGGGACGATAGTTTGAATAATCGTTTTTTTTACCCCTTTTATGGACTGGCCTTATGCAACCTACATTTAAATCATCTGGGTATAGACCAATTTCAATACCAATAGGGTTAGATATGCTTTCACCTATAATTTTAATATCGGAAACTTTAATATTGTCTGGACCTGGGGCCTTTCTTGAGTTAAGTTGTTTAATGATTTTATGAAATTCCTTAACACCCGATTATGTCTCCCCACCGATCCCTACCGTTTACCATAGTAACCCTACATTAGAATGTGAGATCTCTACCCAGGAGCTAGATAAATGTATTAAATCTAAGGATACATTCCTGGATGCGACGATATATCTTATTCTATGATTAAGAATTTACCTGATGTAGGTAAATCTGTATTACTTACTTTATTTAATAACTTTTTTAATCACAATTTTGTTCCCTATCAGTGGCGCGACATTTGTATTGTACCTATTCCAAAACCTGGTCGTGACCCTAGTGACGCTTCTTCACTCCGACCTATATCGTTACTGTCGTGCATTTGCAAAATTTTCCATTATATTATATACCGAAGATTGGAATGATTTTTAAAAAAAAATAACACATTAAGTTCGAATACTGTTGGCTTCCGTAGAGGTAGGTCGTGTTTAGACGGCTTAAGCTGCTTGATCACCACAATTCAAACTGGTTTCTCTGAGGGTTGTTCCACTATGGGTTGTTTTCTAGATATAGATAATGCGTACAATAATGTAAATAATTCTGTTTTAATCAATGTTTTAGATAGCTTTAAAGTTGGTTCCCGTATCTGTAAATATTTATGGAACTTTCTCCACAGAAGAGTACTCAAAATTAAAATTTGTAATAGCGTTATTAGTAGACATTCCGGTACTGGTCTAGCTCAGGGTGATCCATTATCCCCAATATTATTTAATATACTCGTAGTAACGTCTGACATTTGTAAACGTGTGCAAAACAACATTTGTATATTATTATTTATATATATATTATATTTGTACGCAGATGACTTCGCTATATACGTGCAGTGTTCTTCTGTTGGTGAGGATGAACGCAAGATCCAGTCTGCACTTGATATCATCAACAGCATGTTGACACAAGTAGGACTAAAAATTTCCCCGCCAAAAGTAAAATCTGTTTATTTAGTAGAGGTTTTAGAAGGCCAGTTATAGAAATATGTTTAAACGGTACTTTGTTAGAGTTAGTGGACCACGTCAAGTACCTAGGATTGTGGCTGGATAGAAGCCTTCGATGGAAGAAACATGTGAGTGAGGTCCGTGAGCGAGTGCTTAAATTGATTAATATTTTTAGGGTTTTAGTGGGTCCTGGGTGGGGTGTTCATCCCAACCACTTAAGAAGATTGTATATTGCCCTTATTCGTAGCCGTATCGACTTCGGTAGCTTTTTACTAGACAATAGCGCGGACACACATTTAATTAAACTGGACAGATTACAAAACATTTGTTTGCGGTTAATTGGTGGGTTTATCAAAAGTACTCCGATCCACGTAATGGAATCCGAATTAATATTGCCCCCTCGTTTTATTCGCCGCCGATATTTAGCTGGTAAATATTATTTAAAATCTAGGTGCTACCGTTTTCCGTTAATCGGTTTACTGGATAAGCTACATGGTCTTTGTTACAATAATTCTTATTGGAGAAATAAGAAAAAGCCACTGTTAGTTTTGTCTCACGATGTTCTAAAGCAGGAACTTATGTACTGCAGCAATAAAGTTGGCATGTTTTCCATGGACACTAGGGTGAGCAATATGGACTTATCAGTTATTGTAAAGCCTTGTTTAGATTCAGTAGATAAACCTAAGCATTGTTATAAAGTTAGAACAATATGTTGTACATCTCTGAATGCACAGTACTCTGGCTTTTACTGTATGTATACGGACGGTTCTAGACGCGAAAATTACTGTGGAGCAGCTTTTTTCGATCCACAAATAGGTGCTTCTTATAAATTCAAAATTGTATCTAAAGTTTCAATAATCCATTTAGAGCTAATTGCTATAGGTAAAGCTTTGGCCTATGTCGAATCTTTGGACGGTGATCGATTTGTCATTTTCGCTGACTCAAAAATTGCTCTTCTCCATCTGATGAGATGCACGAGTACTTCACCTTTTAGGGGCCTTCCACTGGCGTACAATATATTAAAAACCATTACTGATATTGTTGCCAAGCGTAAAATAATTGTATTGCAGTGGATTCCATCTCACGTTGGACTGGAAGGAAATGAGATGGTTGACCGTTTGGCTAACGAAGCAGGGTCTGATGGAGAAATGTATCCTTGTTCTCCTTGGCATACTGAGCTCTTACCCTTGGTCAGAGACAAATGTACTCAAGCATGGTCAGAATACTTTGATGAAAGGTCTTTGACTAAGGGTATCTGGTACAGAACGATTCAGCCATCTCTTCCACGAGTGCTTTGGTTCAGCGAGGGCAGGATGAGCAGGCAAGAAGTCGTGACGGCTTTGAGACTCCGATCCGGTCACATACCGCTCAATAGCTTCGGATTCATGATGCGCAAAGTCGATTCACCAAATTACTGTGGAGTTATAGAAGATGTGCATCATGTCCTGGCAGAGTGTGCTCGTGTGGGTGTCCAAAGGCGTCAAGCTTTTGTCAATAGTTTTAATGTTGGCTTCTACAATAGCGTTCTGGCCTCACCACTGTCCGATGGGGCTAGGACCCTTTATTCTATTATTATTACGGTTATAAGGTTGTGGGTAGGATAAAAATAAAAATAAAAACAGTTTGGAAAGTTATATATAATGAAACAAATAGGAATAAAGTACGAAACACTGATTACACATTGGAGACTTCACGTGGTGCCATTAGCTCAAACGTAGCTCAAGAATTCGTACATTTCTTCACTAATATACCGTCTAAAACGACGGAAGCCTTAAATTCCTCACCCGATGTCTCAATTGATTTATTAAGAGCGAACGTTCCAAACTCCCCGGTTGAATTTCAATTTAAACATATAAACCCTATGATAGTTATTAAAGCTTTTCGGCAAATAAAAATCAAATTGACCGAAGATCTATGGGGATTATCAATCAAAGTTTGTACATCCATAATCGAGACTGTAGCACCATACTTAGCTATAATATTTAATTTGTGTGTGGATCAAGGTGTCTTCCCAGATTTAATGAAATACAGTAAGGTTATACCACTTTTTAAATCTGGGGACAGTAAAGACACCAACAATTATAGACCAGTATCCGTGTTGCCGGTATTCAGCAAGGTGTTCGAAAAGGTAATGCTGAATCAGATGCTTAATCATTTTAACACCAACCAAATCTTACACGATCAGCAATATGGTTTCACCAGGGGACGTTGTACGACTGACGCCGGTGTCACCTTATTAAAACACATATTTACAGCGTGGGAGGAGGCCCAAGATGCCATAGGAATCTTTTGTGACCTCTCCAAGGCATTTGACTGCGTAAATCATGAAACCTTACTCTTGAAACTTGAGCATAACGGACTAGGTAAACTTGCGCTGAGTTAAGTAAAATCTTATTTAAATGATAGACAACAGCAAGTTCAAATAAATGGTCTCAATTCACTCGGTTTAAAAGTAAAAATGGGTGTTCCACAAGGCTCAATATTGGGTCCTTTCCTCTTTTTAGTATATATTAATGATCTTCCCCATTTATTCAAAAACCAACCACAAATGGTGTTATTTGCTGACGACACTTCCTTAATCTTTAAGATAAATAGACGGGCATCAAATCTTGACGACGTAAATAACGCCCTACTGCAGGTCCAAAATTGGTTCACTGCTAATAATTTAGTATTAAATGGGAAAAAAACTAAATGCATAAGATTTGCTTTACCGAATGTTAAAAGTAGTGATTGTGACATAGTATTGAATAAAGAGAAACTGGAATTCGTCGATAAAACTGTTTTCCTTGGGATCACGCTCGACTAAAGGCTGCAATGGGGTCCTCATTTAACATCTCTTGCAAGACGGCTAAGTTCAGCAGCGTATGCTGTGAGAAAAATCCGTCAATTCACTAATGTAGATACCGCGAGGCTAGTCTATTTCAGTTACTTTCATAGTATTATGTCTTACGGTATTTTACTATGGGGACGGGCTGCAGATATCGAGTCTATTTTTATTCTGCAGAAAAGAGCCATCAGAGCAATATATGGCCTCCGCAGGCGCGATTCTCTAAGGGAACTGTTTAAAGATATCAACATCATGACGGTACCTTGTCAATATATCTATGAAAACATCATGTACGTAAGAAAAAATTTAAACAGTTTCAGTAAAAGAGGTGAAAGACACAATTATGGGACTAGAAATAGGGATGAATTAGTTCAACCAGGTTTCAGACTGGCTAAAGTAGACTCCTTCATGGGGTACTGTTTAAAATGCTACAATAAAATACCTTGCCACAT
The DNA here is from genome assembly GCA_948098905.1 of Tiliacea aurago. Classification (NCBI taxonomy): domain Eukaryota; kingdom Metazoa; phylum Arthropoda; class Insecta; order Lepidoptera; family Noctuidae; genus Tiliacea; species Tiliacea aurago. The sequence continues at coordinate 15,557,000 of OX402605.1, forward strand.
AGTCCAACTAAATGAAACGAAATTTAAATCTTTTATAAAACGCACACTATGCAGCCAAGCATATAAGTTGGGGGATTACATTGCTGACAAAAATGCTTGGTTTAACGCTGGTCCTGCTCCACAAGGGCGCATAAACTAATTGAATAGCATTCAAATCTATTGTTGGAGCGGCTGAAGATTGTAAATACTATCTTTATATTGTATAAATTCAATCTATTAGTATTGTATAATTGCATAGCACATGTGTGAGCACTATGTACCTACCATTTTCTGAGTACGTCTTTTATTGACTTGAATGTGCCATGGCGGCTGAGAGTGTCATGCTCACTAAAATGTCTAGCTGATGGTGGCGTATGTGTTGGATCATTAAGTTCCCTTCAAAATGGTTGAGCTAAATGGTGCTGATCCATGCGTCATGTTCGTGAACGGGCGCCGTCAGTAGGGACTGGTCATTTCTTAGCTGCCACGGCTTATTTTAACTTAGTATTTTAGTTGTTTTTTATATTTTTATTACGGACGCTTTTAACGTGCACGTCTTTCTACATTGTTCTCACATGTATAATTTCAACATAACTTATGTAACCAATACTATGTAACAATATTTTGATTTAAAAGAGTGTCCGTGGAGTTTCTTGCCCGTTCTTCTCCATAGGAACCTACTACGCTTTGGAATGGGCAACTAGCTTCATCTGACTGACTGACCCCTTGATGGATGACCTAATGACGGGATGTCAAACCATAGAGGAGGGAGTAGAAATATATAAGCAGACATCGGAGTTGCTTAAACGAGGAGGCTTCCAGCTCCAAAAGTGGGCTAGTAACAACGGGGAATTATTAAAATTGATTGAAGATGGCGAACAAATATCACAAACACAAGGGAACATGGAACTAAAAACAGATGCAATTTCAAAAATATTAGGTTTAACGTGGGACAAACACAACGACGAGTTCGTTTACACGATTCAACTTAATGATATAGCTTTACCAGTCACAAAACGTAACATTATTTCGGACATAGCGCGACTATTCGATCCCCTTGGATGGTTAGCACCGACAATCATCACTGCAAAGGTGTTTATTCAACGAATATGGATGACTGGGATCGAATGGGACGCAGAACTACCTGCACCCTTACTGACAGAGTGGCTTGAGTTCCGGAAAAACCTTTGCAACCTTATTAAGTTTCGGCTGCCTCGTTGGATCAACTCTGGCCAGGAAAACAGGGCTCTAGAATTGCATGGCTTTTCAGATGCGTCCAATGTAGCATACGCCGCGGTGGTATACGTCCGCGTCATTGATAGAGACGGAAATATTCACACAACCTTGGTGACTTCAAAAACCAAGGTTGCTCCTGTTAAGCAGGTATCAATCCCGAGATTAGAGCTTTGTGGAGCTGTCTTACTAGCAAAGCTTCTTCAGGAAGTAGCTTCAACTCTAGAAGTTCCCAAGCAGCACTTATATGCGTGGACTGACTCATCCGTCGTATTGGCATGGTTAAGCAGTCACCATAGTCGGTGGAAAAGGTTTATCGCAAATCGTGTTTCCGAAATACTTATCATTATGGATAGAAGTCAGTGGTCACATGTATCGTCGTCGGAAAATCCAGCGGATTGCGCATCTCGGGGAGCAAGCCCTTCTGAGTGCAACGATATGCCACTCTGGAAGAGAGGCCCTGTATGGTTACAGAATGAAAAAATAGACTATAATGGAGGAAATATACAAGCAACTACGCTAGAAGAAAGAAAGATAAAAACAAAATGTCATGCAACTGCGGTAGAATGTGATGATAGTCTATTTACTAGATTTTCTAAGTTCGGTAGGTTAATAAGAGTAATAAGTTACTGTAGAAGATTTTTACGAAGAAAGGAATCTGAACATAATAAAATAACTACTTGGCTAACTACGAAGGAATTAAATGAAGCTATACTTACCTGTATCAAACTCTGCCAACTCCTTCCCCGTCCTTCCGTCCTTTAGTGAAGAAATAGAATCTGTGAAAAAAAACCGTAAATTAAATAAACGTAGTAGACTTACCTCATTGAGTCCTTTTCTTGACGATGATGGGATCTTAAGAGTTGGCGGTCACCTGCACCGGGCTTCTATTGATGAAAATATGAAGCACCCCATCTTGATCCCTCATAAATCACACTTCACCAATCTTTTGATTGCGGAGGCTCACGAGAGAACTCTGCATGGCGGGGCGCAATTGATGCTCAATTACTTAAGATCCAAATACTGGATACTCAATGCAAGGACTCTCGTTAGGCAATATGTCCATTAGTGTGTAACTTGTGTTCGACATTCAAAACAAACGCATCAACAAATGATGGGCCAATTACCGAAGGCTAGGATGTCTGTTCAGAAACCCTTCCAAAGCAGTGGCGTTGATTACGCGGGTCCAATCAGCATTCGAACCTCTAAAGGTCGTGGTCATCACTCCACTAAGGGTTACATATGCTTGTTTGTTTGCATGTCCACTCGGGCTATTCATCTCGAGGTGGTCAGCGACATGACTTCTCAGAGTTTTTTGGCGTCTTTTAAGCGCTTCGTAGCCAGACGTGGCCGAGTGTTGGACTTGTGGAGTGATAATGGGACCACATTTGTTGGTAGTGCAAAGGAATTGCGACAGCTATTCAACGCTGAAAGGTCTATGGTAGCTTCGGAAATAGCTGATTTCCTATCTATGAATGGTACGACTTGGCATTTCATACCTCCCCATGCTCCAAACTTTGGAGGATTGTGGGAGGCTGGTGTCAAGTCCACGAAGCACCATTTAAAAAGAATTATAGGCACATTGACATTTGAAGAAATGACAACTGTGTTGGCTCAAATTGAGGCCTGCCTTAACTCGAGGCCGATCTCTCAGCTTTCTTACAATCCAGAGGACTCGTGTCCTTTGACGCCTGGGCACTTTCTCGTGGATGAACCTCTGGTAACTGTACCTGATGTAAATTATGAAAATTCATCCATTGGTAATCTGAAACGGTGGCATCTTACGCAAAAAATGCTTCAAAATTTCTTGCGTAGGTGGTCACTAGAGTATTTAACTCAATTGCAACATCGATACAAATGGACAGATTGTAAGCCCGAACCTGAGATTGGAGACGTGGTTCTGGTGAAAGAGGATGGTCTTCCACCCGCTAGATGGCTATACGGATTTATTACAAATAAACATCCAGGTTTGGACAACATTACTCGCGTTGTAACCATACGGTGTAAAACTAATGAGATTAAAAGACCCGTATCTAAATTAATTATTTTACTAGTGAACACTTAGTTATTGTTTACCATATTATTGATGAAGTAGATACTTGGGTACTGTTCTGTTTAAACAAAATACACTGTTTGTGAATTTACTAGAATAAACTTGTATTTTTTACTTTGTTTTATTGTTGTTTAATTTTTATTTACATAAAGCATGAACTTGTATCGTAGATATAAGACACTAGGTTTAGGTTATGGTGGATAGCCAAACAACTAATAATTTAAGTTTATATTGTCATGTTATGGTTGATGGGCGGAGCCGTCCATGGTGGGCGGAATGTCTAATCTGTTTAAATGTGTTGTCCATAAAAATTATACAAAAGTTAACATTTGTAACTAGGTTAGTACCGCTATTGGATTACAGATGGCGTTGTGCCGTGACGTAACTTTTGTGAATCGCGATGTTAAGATTTTCTTGCGAAACATGACCTGTGGTGGTACTTTATGTAATAAATTGTCTTACTCTGGACACATTGTTTTATTTCTATACGAGATATTTTTGGGACGTTGTACAGTCACTTTTTCTAACATTTGATTTAAAAAATATTGTAATTTTTTTTAACGTTTTTAAAATTATCACTAAAATATTGCATATAATAATTGTTTCTTCTGTTTTCTAATATTTTATGAATTCTCGTTCGTCACAAAGCCGGGCAATATTGTCATCAATCCAAGGTAAGTATAGTAAAACGTTTCGAGTACTCGCCAGTCAATTTACTCGTTTTGTTGTTACTTGCAGACTTGTATGTGTCGGGATAGGTCCAGACATCAGAAGTAATACTCAGATATGGCAATACAGAAATCTATTTCAATCGAACTATCAGTTATTTTAAATCGAGAGAATAAAGAAATGAAATAAAATTAATTAAATAACTAATAATGGTAGTGGCGGTCACACAGGGCAGTACTGACTGTCAGGGACAGTGCTCCATGCACCCACCGCAATAAGGATAGTACTAATTTGTCGGAGACAACGTTCCACATCCAATAACCGGGAAGTACTGACTGTCGAGAGATAGTGGTCCGTGCACCACGACGCATCCGTTCAAAGTGCGTACCAACCTTTGGGAAGTCGCGTCGAGAAGATCGAGGGCGCGCTGCATTTTGATCGCCGCGTACTTCGCATTAAGCGATGTAGTGACGTACGCGGCGTCGTCGGCACACAGCGCGAGCGTCGCATCTGTAGCGGTGGGGATGTCGTCGGTGAAACGTGAGTAACAAGCCGGCGATACGCAGCTCCCCTGCGGTACGCCTGCAAGCACCGGGCGGGCGCTAGATAGCGCCCCGTCGACCACCACCCTGAATGTCATGTGGGATAGAAAAGTAGAGACCACCTGTACGACGCGACGGGGCGCGTCTGAAGTGGCTAACTTATAGATAAGGCCGTCATGCCACACGCGGTCGAAGGCCTTCTCCATGTCGAGGAATACTGCCACCGAGTATTCCTTCTTGTTTCTTGCGGCTGCGAGGTGGTGCAGTACCCACGACAGTTCCGCCCGAAACCCAAACTGTTCCGGTTGTGGTGTGATGTGCGGTAGGAGGTGTCGCAGCAGGAGTGCTTCGAACACCTTGGAGACTGTCGGCAGAAGGGTAATCGGCCGATAGCTCTCCGGCTTCAGAATGTTTTTCCCCGCCTTGGGCAGCATTATGACGCGCCCCTCCTTCCACGAGGCGGGAAAGGACCCCGTGCGCAGTATCCCCGTGTGTACCAGCCAGTGAACGGCAGGTGGCGCAGCGCTGTATTGGTGATACCATCGGCACCGGGGGCCTTCCTAGGCTTCGTTCGCGCTTCGGCGCAGCGAAGTAGTCTCCCAGGTGTTGCTCGACTGCTGCGACATGTTCTGTGTCGCTAGTCGGGTTCGGTTCGAACTGACGCTCCAGGTATTCAGCGAAGACCTCCGCCCGGTCCTCCGCTACATATTTAAGCGCCCCGTCGCTATTAAGCAGCGGTTGTACCGGGGCTGGGGTATTCGTTAGCTGGCGGCAAAGTTTGTGAACCAACGGCCAACTATCTGTAGTGGCGTGGATTCGTTCCTCCCAGCCCGCGGCGGTGTGCGCCTGTAACTCGGCCTTCACCTTCTCCGCGAGACGGTTGAGCTGCGTCTTTAATGTGGAGCATCTAAGTTGTTGCCACTGCTTGCGAAGGCCCCTCTTCACGACGATCATCGCATTAATATGCGCCGGCAGGGGCGGCAATAGCCCTCTCTCCTGCGGGTGTATTGTTGTCGCCGTATCTAAGGCGCTTTGTATGCAAACAGTGACGTCATCCGCCATTAGGTCCACGTCCGCGGAGGTGACAATAGGCCGGGTCGGCGTGGTGGTCTCTACTTGGTCCCGGAAGGTATCCCAATCCGTGCATCGACGTGGCGCTAGGGGCTTCAGTCGGGTCGGCATACCCGATAGGACGACGAGTACAGGTTGGTGGTCCGACTGTAACTCGTCGTCTATAACTTGCTGTGTGATCTGGCAGTGTAGCTCTCGGTGGACTACGACGTCCAGCACATCTGGCATGTATTGCCTGGCGTCAGGGTAGTGGGTCGGCGTCTCTGGGCCGGACACCGTATAGCCGAAGGCTTCCGCGTCCACGAAGAGCCGTCTCCCCCCGGTATTCATATTCAATGAGTTCCACGCCGGGTGTTTACAATTTAAATCACCGGCGAGAAGGGTGGCGTGCGATGTTCTTGTTAGAAGGGCCCGCAGCTCTGTCAGGTCCAAGCGGGCCGCGCGCGCCTTGTAACACGCATAGATGTCACCCAGGTCGACCCTTCGCTTCACTAGTACCGCCAGACCACGGTATCTAATGTTTAGAGCCGACCGTTCATCCTTCCTGTAGACGTGGTATCCCGGGACCCTTATCCTATCCTCGGGTCCCAGGATCGTCTCACTTATGAGCGCCACGTCGATGTTTTGTTCCCGAAGGAGATGGCGGAGGGGGGCGACCTTATCCCTAAGGCCGCGGGCATTCCAGTGCATCACCAATCCAGTTCTTCCAGTTCCTAACCTAACCATCAATTTTTCTCCATTGGGTGGGCGCCGGTGGTGCCTTTATTGGTGGTTTTAGGGAACCTAATTTGTTCCGTCAGTGTCCGCCGCTCCGAGCCGGCGCCTATGTTAGTGGCGCTAGTGGTAGACGGCTGTGCGGCGAACTTCTGAGGTTCCCTATCTTGCCGCTGCGCTATGCCGGCGCCAGCAGTAGGTTCCCTGCTAATCTGTTTTTTCACAGCCTGCTCTTCCCTGTGCGAGGCAGGGTCGGCCGTAGGGATATCTTCCTGTGTCACTGGGGGGCGGGCTTCTTGCGCCTTCCCTTCCTCCCGCGTCCCTTCTTCTCCCTCCGCCCCGAGGAGGTGGCTTGTCTGTGGGCCCGTTGGCTGCCGCCATCAGCGACGTGCCATGGGCCTCTGTGGCCGCCTCTTGTTGCCCCTCAGTGACCACTGGGGGCCGGCGTGTAGTGGCTGTGATGGCGACAGTGCCCGCTCGCTTGTTCCGGATCTCCGTCGGAACACTGGGCACTTAATGTTGCACGCGGGGTGCGGGCCACCACAATTGACGCATGTGGCCGGCTCCTCCCGCGGGCGTGGGCAGTCTCGTGCCGCGTGCTCCTCTCCGCATCGTACGCAAGCGAGCGGTCGGTGGCACTGGTGCGAGCTGTGTCTGAACCGCTGGCACCGGTGGCACTTTGCGGGCCCGCGTTTTCCTCCCCAAGCCTCTATTTTGACACCACGCATGTACATAAACACGGTGGTGTCAAATATGGCCCGGACGTCTGGGGTCTTCTTTAATATGGCGTGAAATACACAGCCGGGTCGTCCTTGAGCGCCCTTGATGTGGCGCACATACTCCGGCTGGTATCCCAGCGTCCGGAGTTCCTCCTCGATCTCCTTCGGGTCTGTGTCAGCTGGCAGTCCCCTTATGGCGATCTTCATGTTCTTGTCCGCTGGTAGCGAGTACGCGAACCAAGAAACGCCGCTATCTTTCTCCAGGCCGGTCAGGTAGCGCTGGACCAGCCGGTACTCATCCTCCGTGTCGGGAGCGAAGCGAACTCCACACCCGTAAGGACGAGCATTACGGGGCCGGCCCAACTTCGCGCTGATGGCCCGGAAATGAGCGGCCCAGTTAGGCAGCTTTTCAACTACCAGCGGAGGGAAGCGTAGTTTTTTCCCCGGCACCTGCTTGTCGGCGCGTTGCCAGGAGGGCAGCGGGGGGGGGCAGTAGTGTCAGAGGGGGCGGAGGGTGGGTTAGGGGCACTAACCCTCGCGGGTGTCTTTGTCGGTGTCGTAGCGGCGAGTGGCGCGCCGCGTCGGCAAAGGTAGGCGACATAGGCACATCCCGACCCCGCTGCGCGCAAGTGCGCGGCGGGTCTAGGCAGTACCTCTTCGCCTCCTCCAACGCGGCTTCGCCGGAGCTCCTCCTACGCCGCTGGGGACGAGTCTCCAATTGAAACTCGTAGTCAGAACCCAGCGGCGGCGTCGTCGGTTTGGCCGACATAGGCGTGGCGTCGGCTGCTCCCACGATAGACCGCGTACCGTATCGCGGGGTCGTGTCCGAGGAAACATCTCCGCGACCAGATGCGGCCGAACCTACCGAAGCCAGCGACATGCTCGACCCCACACGTGAGGAGCATGCCGACAGCATAGCCGGTGAGTCGTAGGCTGAGGCTCAGGAGGGCGCCGGCGAGGCGGGCGCCTTAGATGTTGTTAGTGCCACCCGAGAATGTGGGCTCGGCCTTCACCGGTCCCGCCAGCGAGCGGCGGGGACCGGGGTTGGCGGTGCGTGAAGCTGGCGCAGCTTGTTCTTGCGGCGGCTGTTGGTATACAGCGCCGGGAGGCGCGGGCGGTGAAGTAAATCGCGGCGGCGGTTCAGTACCGACCGCGGCGTACGCGCGGTGGGCGCGGCGGTAGGCGCGGGGGTAGGCGCGGGGGCGCACGCAGTAGGCGCGGCGGCAGACGCGGTGGTGTACGCGGGCGCGGGCATTCGTGCGGGCGGTGCTACTGCGCGCGCTTGCGGCACGCGACATGGGTTCACGGCAGGCCCCGGTGCCTGTATTGGCACTGGGTGGAACGCGGTGGGGCGGATAGACACCGCGTGCTGTCGGCTCGACGACGGCGTTGGCGCAGCGCGCGCAGGTGCCGATGTCGTAAAATTATCATGTTATTAGGTAATAATGTACAATTAATATTCGATACAAACTGCAACGTTTCACTGTAAGTAGGGCAAGTAAGTTGCATGTACAACGTAGCTCGTACAACTGGTCAGTTTCCCTCAGTCGTCAGTTTATTTAATTCGCCAGTTTCGTTGATTAGTCAGTTTCACTGATTGGTCCGTTTTACTGATTAGACAGTTGCGTTAACTCGACATTTTCCAGTATTTGCCAGTTTTTGGTACACTTAAGGGAAAAAGTTTTTACATATTGAATAAACACATGTGGATAATATCTGCTGTAAGGAATACCAGCCTTATTAAAATCAAACTTCAGTTTCTATTTTTAACATAACATATAATAAACCAATAGGTATTGAATAAAAGTATGTACTTCAAACATTACTTAACTGAAATCTGAATACAATAAGTAACGTTATGTCGTAAATATATATTACTTAAGTCAGTTTGACAATTTCACAAAATGAGTTTGTATAATTGTTCAGAACAGAACGGGTTGTCAGGATGTCGTAGCAATAACGTGACTCTTAGTACCTACTTACATAATTAGTTCTAAGAAAGCATTGGGGGTGTGTCATGTCAGCGCAGGCTATTTATGATTGGTCGACACATCTCGTTTGGAAACTGCAAAAACGCGACCATATAAGGCAATGCGCTGGCGACACCCACCCTCAATGGACAATATTATAAATAAACCACCGTCCCCTCGCCGCATGCGTCGCTATGGGGATTCCTCTGCACTGGACGGGAGCGCCAGTTGTGTTCCTGTCTTCACTAAAAACTTAAATAACGTGTGTTAAAGTGTACTCGTACTCGCGTGCTTATCATTCAGATTTTATTATTACAAGTGATTAAAAACAAGTTCTAATTATTAAAACTAGTGTTATCGTGTATCAATTATTGTAACTGTGACTTAAAACATAAATATAAAAGTTATTACGTATAACGTGTCTCATTTCACACTCAGTACTAGCGCACAAATGTACCTCCTGATTCTCGGGCACGTACATTTATGGTCCTTCGAGTCGAATATTATTGTGTGAAGTGTGCGTAGTGTCGTGATTAGAACTAACTAACAATGCCGGTAACACGATCAACGTCGGGACGTACTCGCGCACACGCGGCCCGCGCCGCGGCTGATAACGAACCGGTCGCCGCCCGCGCTAACGAATACGCTGCCCGCGATTGCGATCCCGCCGCTCTCACCAGCGAACCCGCCGCTCTCACCAGCGAGCCCGCCGCCGCTCGCGCTGTTGATATCGCGCCCGTGCGCCCCGTAACTACTGAAGATTCTACCACCACCACGTCAAGTATCGAACCTACCAGAACTTCGAAGAAATCATCGGAGAGGGGACAGGAACCTTCTCAATCTTCACGAACTAAGGCGTCCGTGAAGAAACTCAGATTAGCACGTGCTCGCGAAGCGCTTATCGAGCTAAAGGTTGAGCTCACCTCCGCCCTCATCGCGACGTTAGAAGCGGAGTCTGATGAAGATGAAGACGAAGTCACCGTTATATCGGAAACAGACAGAAGAGTTGGGTTATGGTTGGAAACTAACCAACAACTCGCGTGCGATGACACAGCTGACTGAATTTTCCCTCCTCCGCTCGCTACCGCCCCGCCAACCTCGGAACCACTAGCAACGAGACCTTCGCAACACGTGGGTCCACCACTTGTCGCCACATTCCACAACAGTGCAGACCGCCGCAGTAAGTACTGCACACTCATATGTGAACCGAGTCGACGCACCGCCGCCACCGGTTATTACCGCGCTCTATGAGCCACGTAATCAAGGTCGGATGGCGACAGCCGCGCCGCCGACAACAGCTGAATGGGCTTATCCATTACCGAATCACGCTCGCGCTGCCGCGCCGCTATACTCGACCGTGTGGTCACACGTGTGGTCGCAACCACACCACACTAGCGCCCACGCGCCCTATGAGCCCTGCACACAGGCGGGTAAACATGAGGTTAAGGTAGAACCAAGTGCCGCTCCGAAGACAAACTCAATAGATATCTCGGAGCTCGCCGCCGCGATCACTGTCGCCGCACGTACAGGTACGTCATCGTCAGTACACTATCGTTATCAGTTAGACCTGCCCCGGTTCAGCGGCGCACACCATCGTCAGTACACTATCGTTATCAGTGAGACCTGCCCCGGTTCAGCGGCGCACACCATCGTCAGTACACTATCGTTATCAGTTAGACCTGCCCCGGTTCAGCGGCGCACACCAAGAGTGGCTTATGTTTAAGGCGGCGTACGACGAGTCAGCGCCGTCATATACTGACTATGAAAACAGCAAGACTCAGAAAAAGTCTGTTTGGACGCGCCAAGGAGGCCGTCGAAAGCCTACTAGCTTACTGCCCGGCCCCATTTGAAATTATAAAATCTCTAGAGGTGAGATTCGGCCGGCCCAATAGTATTGCATTATCGGAACTTGATCGTTTACGCGCATTCCCGCGACTAAATGATAATGCTAGGGATATTTTTGTGTATTTAGTAGCCGTGTATCCAACATCGTCGCCACACTACAAGCATTACGTCGGGTGCATTACTTGTATAACCCGGAGGCGACTAAAGTAACTATTGAAAAACTCACATCTACTCTACGTTACCGGTGGTACGACTTCGCCGCCGAGCAACTATGTGAGGAAACGGTCCCAGTCAGCGCCGTGGCACTGACTGGGACGCCGACATAGACGCTGACCTCGCCCAACAGTGGGGCGAGTGGACTACACACCTACAGAGATTAAAAACTGTAAAAATCCCACGTTGGTATGTGGCTTATTCTAAAGATAAACCCTTTGAGTTACATGTGTTCGTGGATGCGAGCCAATCGACCTACGCTGCTGTCGCCTATTGGCGTGCGGCGAACGAGGATGGGCCAGCTACACTGGCGCTGGTGGCTGCAAAGACAAAGGTCGCGCCAGTGAAGCTCACCTCAATCCCGCGTCTCGAGCTGCAGGCTGCAGTTCTGGGCAGCCGCCTGGGTGCTGCGATCGTAGCCGAGCACGACTACAAGCCGCATCACATCACATACTGGACAGACAGTACCACTGTCTTCACCTGGTTGCGTAACGGGGCGCGCTCGTACCGCCCGTTCGTAGCCCATCGCATCGCCGCCGTCGAGGAGCACACTAAGCTCAGCGACTGGCGGTGGGTGCCCACTGCACTTAATGACCGACGAATGTCGCCGACGACGCCACCCGAGACGTGCCGCGTGAGCTGGACTCCGAGCATCAGTGGTTCAGGGGGCCTAACTTCCTACGAGGCCACCCTGACACATGGCCTGCAGAGCAGCTGGCAGCGCACGAGCTCACCGGTGAGGAGCGCGTGCACCACATCACTGAGTCGGGCGCGGACCCAACCGCGGTGGTCCCCGACCACACACGCTTCTCCCGGTGGGAACGCCTACTGCGAGCGACCGCCCGAGTCATCCAAGCGGCAGAACTGTTCAAGTGTATGGTAACTAAGATAGACCAGGTGAACTATAAATTTACTACTAAAAATAGGAAATTAGATCCAGCGTGGAATAGTAAAAAGTGTAGTGCAAAACTTTCAGTGAGTGCTAAACTCAAAGTGCAAAGTGTCACTAAATGTATACAATTAACTGCCGAACAATTAAATAAAGCAGAAGTACCTACTGTTAATAAAGTTTGTTAAATACCGAACACCGTGACTGGTACTCAGTACTTAAATTTTGACCTTGTGTGTATACTAGTAGGGTTAAAGGTTTTAAATAAACAAACAAACTGTATACTGTTCTATAGCTGGTAATATATTTGCTAAAATTCACAAGACCCTAACAATCTCGTTGTAACGAAACCATAACGACTTCTAATTCGACGCCAACGCCATCTAGTTGCGTCATGTACAACTTTGAAAGAAACTACAATATTTGATTGACCTGATGAGTGGCTTTTGATCATGCATGATCATGAACATACCGCCCACCAAGGACATTACTGACGGAATGTCCTTTCTGAACTACATTAAAGGTCCGAATTTTTAACAAACAATTTGATCTTCTAGTTTTGATCTAAAATCATAAAACATTTAAACATGATAAACTTACGTACTGTAAACTTAAACTACTAACATTAAGTCAGATTTGCCAAAAAATAAATGAAAAAGTGTAAAAATCCAACAGTTGTAAAAATAAAGTTAAAAAAATATACAATTTCATTTTGTAAATGCATCTAAAAATATCTTAACAATAACAATAGTACAAATTATTATGTAAAATTAAAACAATGTAAAATAAAGCCTAACATGTGTAAAACATCTCGTATACTTAAAAAGTTTGTAAAAGTTGATCTAAAGTTAAAATATAATAAATTCATTGATTTGTAATTGGAAAAATACAAAGTTTGGCCTCTTGATAATAGAGGTCTTAGTGCGCAATGTGACTACACGGGTGATATTATCATCACCGGGATGCTTCTCTATTACGCGACCTAACAACCAATGACTTGGCGGCAAATCGTCTTCTTTAATTAAAACAATGTCTCCAATTTTTGGCTCAGGAACCTTTGAAGACCATTTGTACTGGCTAATAAGGTTGGACAAATATTCTTGGGAACAGCGCTTCCAAAATGACTGTAGCACCCTGTAAATGAATTGCCACCGCGACAAATAACTGTCATTTGTGCTCTCATATTTATCATCTGGTACATTTACTATCGGTTTTCCGATCAGGAAATGTCCAGGAGTTAAAGGTAACAGTTCACCAGGATCAGTAGCGTTAATGTCTCTCATCGGACGTGAGTTCAAACAACGTTCTACTTGATTGAGGAGTGTGCTCATTTCCTGGTACGTCAAGGTAGCATCACCAATGACCCGTTTGAGGTGAAACTTTGTAGACTTCTCCAGTCTACCTCTTACTCGGATTATGCCCTTCTCGTCAAGATATGAACAGAGTGACTTTAGCTTACTGGATTCTAATTGTAAATAGCATTTGTCCTGTAGTTGTAAATATTCTATTGTAAATATTTCTCTTTGTGTTTGTCTTATACAACATTCTAAAGCTACTTCTATTTCTAAATTCTGTAAATAACTTTGCTTAAATGTGTTAATTTTTAAAAATCGTCTACAATATGCAACAATTCTAACGAGTTTTTGTAATGAGGAATAACGTTCGAACATGGAGCACCATGGAACTAATGCAATGTGAGCTTTTGTTGTTTCCTCAAAGTCAGTATTCAACTCAATTGGCCTTTTGTATCCTATAGATTTATCGGTGAGAAAAGGTGGTCCGAAAAACCATAAACTATTGTTTATGAGTGCACTTGGTAATATGCTTCTAGAGGCGCAGTCTGCTGGGTTGTCCTGTGTTTTTACATGAAGCCATTGAGATGCCTTCATGTTAGTCAATATTTCAGAGGTGTGGTTGGTTAGAAACGTCTTCCATCTGCTTGAATGGCTGTTGACCCAAGCTAACACCACGGTGGAATCGGTCCAAGCTTTGATTCTGTCCCTCGAAATATTGAAGACATCTGTTGTTTCTGTCAGAAGATTTGACAGCAGAACTACTCCACACAACTCTAAACGAGGAATGCTAATTTGTTTGATGGGAGCTACTCTGGTTTTTGCAACCAACAACGAAAAATGGATTTTGCCAACAACATCTACTATCCGTAAGTAAATAACGGCTGAGAATGCTGTTTTGGAGGCGTCAATGAAGCCATGCACCTCCAGATCTTCGTTTGACTTGGTGCCAAGCCAACGAGGTATCCGTACTTTCCTAAGTTGTGCTAACTCTTCACGGTAAGTATCCCATTCCTTCACTGATTGAGTACTTAGTTCTTCATCCCAACTAACACCTGCAAGCCATAATTTTTGGATGAATATTTTTGATAAAACCACACTAGGCGCTAACCAGCCTAGTGGGTCAAACAATCGAGCTAAGTCCGAAATAATTGATCTTTTAGTTACAGGTGCAGTCATCAGCGGAGGAAGCTTCACCGAGGATTGGAATGTATCTTCGTTGCGGTTCCAGGTAAGTCCTAATATGTTTATTGTGCTATCTAACTTGATTTCTAACCCTTTCTCTTCTTTGTACTCTTTTTCTCTAATTCATTATTTTGTATAATATCCCTTTGTCCTATTGTGTTGTCCTTGTTTTCAGTTGTTCTAGTTTGATCTGTTTGTTCATTATCTTTATTTCTTTCAATATTCCAGAAGTTTCTTGAAATATCCTCTACCTTGCAATGCATTACATTTATGTTTTTAAGTTCACTATTTGCACTAGCCGTGCCTTCAGGACCAACAGCACCCGACAGGACCCACCCTAATGTAGTGCTCTGTGCGATCAGTGTGCCAGAAGGACTCTTCACTAAACCTTCCTTAATGATGCAGCTATAAACATCAGCACCCAACAGAATATCGATTTTCTTGGGTGTGTTGAACTCCGGATCTGCTAAACATAGGTTGTCAATACCTAACCAGTCGAAGGTGTCTGGATTAAGACTGCGCTCAGGTAGGTAAGAGGTGATCTTTTTAATTACATAAGCATTTATAGGAACTTTAAAGCTAGGATCGACACGAGATTTAATCGGTAATTGTACCATGTACTTTGTCACGGTTGACCTATTATCTCCTAATCCTGACACGAGCCCTTGAATTGGGATCTTTTTCAGGCTAAGATAATGCACTGTGGCCTCTGTTATGAAACAAGCTTGTGAACCCTGATCGAGCAAAGCTTGGACCGTCTGGAATTCACCTGACTTTGACGAGGCGTTTATCAGCGCTGTGGCTAATAAAACCTGTCGTGGCTTTGATATCGTCCCTGTCGACAAGCAAGAAACTATTTGAGTAGCACTAGTTGAAGGACTAGCACTATCAGTAGTTGGTTTTGTTTCAGGGTCTTGATCTTTGTCTAAATGAAGCAAGGAATGGTGGCGCTTCTGGCAAACTCTGCAACTAGTATTTTTTTTGCAGTTGTAAACAGTATGGTTACTGCCTAAACAGTTGAAGCAAATATTGTTCTTTCGAACGAAATCCCGTCTAACTTCGAGAGATTGTTTGGCAAACCCTTTGCAGAAACAAAGCTTGTGAACCTCTGAGCAGTATTCGCATTTCATTGACGATGACGAGTCTGTGGCTAACAATGTTTTAGGCGTATGATTGTTATTGACCTGGTGACCTGACCTCTTTTTTGGTTCTATGCATTCAAACGCGCGGAAACGTTGCTCCAAAAATACTTTAAAGTGATCAAAGGTAGGAAAATCATAGCATGAATCGCTACTACTGACACTTAATTCCCATTGCTTACGCGTTTCAGGATCAATTTAAATGTCACTATATGTATGATAATAACATCCCATGTACTCACATTTATACCTAAGTTTGTTAACGCATTTAAACAGTCACTGGTGGTGTCTGAAAGCTCTTTTAATGATGTCGCTGACTCAACTTGCATACGTTTAATACCAAATAACCGTTTCAAAATACAATTGGAGAGATATCTTTTATTACTGTACCGCTTGTCTAACAGATCCCAGCACTGACTGTAATTGGCATCAGTAATTGGAGTATTCCGTATTAATTGTTCAGCTTCACCAGTTAGATGACCTTTTAAATAATGCAGCTTTTGCACATTATCTAACGAACTATTTTTATGAACTAATGATACAAAAAGATCATGAAATGTCGTCCATTCTTCATATTTGCCAGAAAACATTGGAATAGCAATCTTGGGCAATTTGACCAGTGAATGGGCTGACTTAATTGCACTACTAGAAGAACCATCCCCTTGTGGTACTGGTTCACTTACAACTCTAAGCGTATTGAGCGTTTTTTTCATTAAACTTTTATATGTTATGTAAGTGTCCTCGGTTGTATCATAGATATCAACAACCTTTTGATCAATATCATCTAATTTAAAGTTCTGATAAAATTTAGTATTGGTATTTTTAAACGATTCCCAATCCTTTTCTAATAATTCTTGTCTAGTTTCAATATACTCGATAGTCAATCTTTCTTTAGGACTCTTTTTAAAATTTGCTAATCCTTTAATAATAACAGTTTGAAACCCCCTCAATACGTTGATTAATCCCTCCATGTTTGAAACAATTAAAAATTATAAACCAATACAAGTAAATTAAAACAATTTAAAAGTGTATAAGTTCACTTAAAATCTGTGTGACACTTAGTGAAAATATAATAAATAAATTCAAAAGTTCATAAAGAAAACTAATGTAAACAATTCAACAAGTGTATAAAAACAAAGTTTGTTCTAAAATAAAGCAAAACTAATTCAAAATAAAATACAAGTCCGGTATGACCAAAATATTCTAAGTTCCAATTCGTTACTCAAAATTTTACAAGTGTTTTGAAACAACTTATAATCTGCCGGAAATCGGACATAGGTTCTCCGTTCCGTCGTTTTTCGAGAAACTATTCTAAGTTCTAAACTAACATGCACAAATTAATAAAAGTCTCTAATATCTAAAGGTAAAATTTTCTAAGTCTAAAAATCTACAAGTCCAAAATTCTTCAAAGTTTTTATCTCTGAATAAATAAACACCAAAATTGCTTGTCACTATTGTCTTTGTATATAAAGTAAAATGTACTCACAATTTGCACTTCACTCACACAACACGATGATTTGGTGTATGTGGCGCACCCTTGTGGCGACACGTTGAACTAAAGATGTGACATGACGTCAGTCTTCTGATGTCACGTTGAACTGGGTGTGACGTCCTTATTATGACGACACGTTGTACTACGAGGGTGACGCACAGTCACCTCACGTTTGAACTAGCTGCAAGTGGCGCCCTCTATAACGCCACTTTTCCGCCGCTGCTGACCCCGTCCAGAACACTGGACGAAGCTGGTGCTGCCGATGCGGGGAACCGTGTACTTTATCCGCAGCGATCCACTGCGAGTACTACGGGCGAACTCAAAAAAACCGAAAAGTTATCCGGGTCGATGGACCAATGTTAAATACCGAACACCGTGACTGGTACTCAGTACTTAAATTTTGACCTTGTGTGTATACTAGTAGGGTTAAAGGTTTTAAATAAACAACCAAACTGTATACTGTTCTATAGCTGGTAATATATTTGCTAAAATTCACAAGACCCTAACAATCTCGTTGTAACGAAACCATAACGACTTCTAATTCGACGCCAACGCCATCTAGTTGCGTCATGTACAACTTTGAAAGAAACTACAATATTTGATTGACCTGATGAGTGGCTTTTGATCATGCATGATCATGAACAAAGTTTAAACAAAGACAAAGTTTTAGTAGTGAACTCAGTGACACTAACTTAAAAACTGGCGACTACTGCCGATTTAGTCCAATCCATTCAGTGATTGGAGCTTTGTGTTGATAGATCAGTCAGTAAGTCAGTCACTGTTTCCTTTTGTATGTATTAAATCTATAGTGTAACTCGACATGTTACGACGACCCCAAATAAATTGGGATTAGGGCAGGAAACTGATGAGGAAGTATTCAGACTAAGTTTCAAGTTAATAGATCAACGAAAGAAGTTTTTTTTCATACAAACAGTATCTTTACACCCCCAAAGAGGTTAATTTTTAAAGTGGTTTGCAACTTTTCCATTATTTGACTTAAAGTTTATTCCAATTTTCGAGTTAATCAAGCCACGTAGTAAAATCCTCTGTTGTAAAATTGACTACCCCTTTTCACCCCGTTATGGGTAGATTTTCGAAAAACCCTAATACAAGTTATTCTTCATTTTTGGTTTTAAGTATAAATACTGAGTTTCGAGTTGATCGGACCGCGCGTTAATATTCTTCTGTATGTACAAGCTTTGACATCCCATCCATTGAAGTTAAGATAACATAAAAATACAAACTTTATAATTTACTTACGTAAGTATTCGTCCAAGTTGCAAGTTTATTAATTCTAGGAATAATATTTTTCATGCAAACAAAACCCCCCGTTTTCCCCCCTTAAAGGTAAAATTTCCCAAAATAAAATAAGTTAAATATTATAAGTGGAGACCTGAAATTGGCTTTCAGACTAATGAACTGACCTTGATCTGTTTGTGTTAGTTGTAAGTCTCCCATGATATTTAAATAAATAAATAAAACCCCTTAGCGGATGCCTGCCTACGTGCCAAATTTCATCCCAATCTGTTCAGTGGTTTGAGCTGTGTTGATAGACCATCAGTCACGGTTTCCTTTTATATGTATATATGGCTAGATATATATATATATATATTGAGAACCTCCTCCTTTTTTAAAGTCGGTTAAAAATCAATTATAGCCAGAGTGCATCTCATGACAATTCCAAGAAGACCAAACACGGGTAGGATACATTGTTTTATTACGGAGTTCCAGTGCCTACCTTCCGGCTTCATCATCAGATCAGTTTGATGGTACTATTTTGATCAGAACTATTTATTTAAATTTGCTTCGCTTAACTATCTTAATCCAGATATCTCATCGCCACTCGTGAAACACTTATCATTGAAAAGTTCCGGTGGCCATCTGTGACCTTCTTCATCAGTTCCACTTCACCAAATTATACTTTCTGAATGCAAATGATTGACTTGATGATGAAAATATAAAAATCGTTATATGTATGCCTATATTATTTGAGGAGTTCCCTCAGTTACTCATAGATTCCAACATCAGACCTGGATTTTGAAAAAAATGGGACTAATCTGAAAGTATATCCTTTCAATTAAAAAAATAATTTTCCAAATCGGTTCATAAACGACGGAGTTCTGAGGTAACAAACTAAAAAAAAAAAAACATACGACTTGAGAACCTTGTCCTTTTTGTGAAGTCGGTTAAAAAAGGTGGTTTGATATGCTTTTAACTTACGAGCCTATCTGTGTGTTATGCACTTGCAAAGCATTATACTACCTTAGTGAGTGCGGGATTTTACCTCTCTACCTGGATTGTTATCATTGAGTATAAAATACTCTTAATATGCTCCATAGCATGTTATCCCAACACTATGTGACCTAGCTCTCGCATCAAGGACAATACTATGGAAGCAGGCCTCGCCTCAACAGGTTACCTTTTATCAGCCACCCAGGTGGCTTAATTATCCTGACCTACAAATGATATACCTATTTTGCAAACTGTATATTTATAAATCAAAATTGTGTAATTTTTACACTCATACATTCAAATACTATAAGTAAGTACAAGATACGTTAAAATGATTCTGTGATACAATGGCTGACCTGGGAACCAAACACAGCAGGACCTCATGCTCAGCAGTTGCACTTGCGACCACTAGACCAACGAGGCCGTCATTACTTATTAGAAATAGAGAATACTTATTTATATAATTAAAATAGAGATCGTAATCATTATATAATACTACACCATTTAAAGGAGGTGGAGGGGTTGCTGAAATTATTTTTAAGGGAAAGTACGAAATCCAAGCGAACGAAGTCGTGAGCGACGTCCTGGCTGACTGACATAAGAAATTTTTAATTAGAATAATAATTTTATTTCAGAATAAAACATTCCATACATTGTAGGCGAACTCTAAAAATCGGTTTTTAAAAATTGGATATTTATCGGGGTGAAAAGGGATATTCTTTGAGGTAATAAACTTGAATCATAGCGAGAATACGTTCTTAAATAACAAAGTTCGTTAAAACGTTAGCGTTTTTCAAAACTACCCCTTTAAAGGATTTTAGAGAGGGTTACATAGTTTGTATACTAGGAATCTTAACGCGCGGTCCGATTAAAGGCTTTTAGATACTGGCGCGACACAAAAGCCCCGCGTGTCGCGCGACGAGCGGTGCCTTTGTGTCGCGTCACGAGTCGCACTGGTCTGTAGAAACCTTAACTCGAAACTCAGTGCTATGAGCACTGAGTTTCGAGTTAAGGTTTCTTTTGACAGAAAAAAAAGAATGACGAGTGTATGGGGATTTCGTGAATCGGAAAAAGGGGTAATTATGTTTTCGGGAGAATTTTACTGCGTAGGTGCCTTGAATAACTCAAAAGTTGGTATACATAAATTATTATTTAATTAAGAACAAAAACGTAGAAAAAATAAACAGTACAAAATTTCTTTCAAATAGACTTAGACATGAAATGAAGGACACGTATATTGAACAAGTATGTACATACAAAATGAAGTCGGTATCTATATATATAAAAGAGAAGTCCACTCACTGACCACTCATCACGAAATCTCGGAAACTGCTGGGCCGTGAGGTCTAAAATTTGGCACAAGCACTCTCTATGGGTCGTAGGCGCGCACTAAGAAAGGATTTTCTTAAATTCGTACCCCAAGAGGTTGAAAACGGGTGTCAAAGTTTGTATGAAAGTCCTAGGTTTTTAAAGTTAGAGACATGAATGTTGGCCTGATTGTTCCTTATGGCTTCTAGGTACTCACTAAGAAAGGGTTTTACGAAATGGCTGTAAATAAGGGTGTTTAATGTTTGTATGAAAAATGTTCCAAATCCAATTAAGATCCAAATTGAATTTTACGACAACGCGTTAATGCATATTTTACATTAAAATAAGAATTTGGAAGTTCCTTGAGGTTTATTTATCTTTAGTTTTTGCCAAATGCCAATTTTTAGGTGGCCAGTATTTTCCAGTATGCAGGCGTCTGCTCAAAGATAATGAAATGAGATTCTAATTGGTATTCAGGTAATTTGAACGTTGCAGTTATAGCAATAAAGTCGAGAATGCCAAGCGGAACACTTCACAATGTTTAAAAAATTGTCGCGGTTTGCAAGCCGATCGTTTCAAAAAACGAACTCTTGTATCAATCACAAAATACTGTAAAACCCGAGGTTACCTAAGCGATACACGTTCAAGCTATTTTACCGAAATTTCTGTTCTGCGATATTTGTTATTACTTACTTCTAATTTGCTTTATATTTCATCGTCGTTCTCTTCGTATTGGTTTGTTTCGCTTCCTAATTTTAAATTGGAGTTTTCTTACCTATTGCCTGGTTGGATTTTGTTATTTCTATTTCTTTGCGAATTACTTATTGTGTAGGTATTTCACACTGTGGTATTACTACTTATAATAGTTTTTAGTATTAGTCGTTCTTACTAGAAAAAGTGTCCTTGAATACCTACGTTCGTATTTTAATTGTATCGTTCAGTATCTTTAGTTTAGGCTGGTGTTGTAGGGGTTTCAAAAAGGTAGCTATAAAGAAAATTACGTTCAAGTAATATTTTTACTTTACTTTTTACGTTACTTACTGGTCGTGAGCATTGTTTAATTAAAATGGATAGTCAAATTATTATCACTTCTAATGAAGTGCAAATTCTTTGCCAAATAGTAACTATCCCTGGCGATGGCGCATGCTTATTTTCATCTCTATCCTATTTGGTGAACAGTAACGTGGCCATGGCTTCTCAAATTTGAGACTGCATTGTGCGCCACGTGTCTAACAACTGGGAAAGATTCCAACCTTTCACCCAGGATCGGTCAGGAGCAGTTTATTGTTCAAAATAATCCGGCAGGCAGTCAAAATAATCCGATTCTCAGGAAACTTTAATGATCAAGGTTTTGACACGCGAGTGAAACCGCGCAGGTACAGCTAAGTATGCTATATAAATCCTCCGTAAAGTTGTAAATCAAACTGCACTCCCATCTGCTTACCACGCTTACGTTGGTTCCACACTAAGATATGGGTATAATGTTTTAGAGAAGCTGTTTTTTTTCCAACATCCACGCGAAGCCGCGGGCAAAAGCTAGTGCTACATATAAACATGAAAATAAAAGCCATTATTGAAGTGTATAAAAATAATTATATTCTACAAAAATATACTAAAGAGAACTAGTGGAATCCTTGATTCGTTTCAAGTCCTTACAGAGGACGGAGTCATTACTTGAGGAACACATGGATACGCGGGAGATGTGCAGTAACTCTAAATCTAGATCAGGCTTGGATTTCTTTAAGCCCGGGTCTGACGAGGGCCCCTTGCCTTTCCGGGATAAGAAAGGTATAACATTTCTCATCACATTATTCTTCGATGTTTTACTCGAGCGAGAAGAGTTGTTCGCACTCGACATACTGCTGTACGAGTACTTGGAAGCGTTGTCGCCGATGAACAACACTCTTCTCTCTGAGAGGAAGTCGTCGATCGAGTCATTGGAGAAGTAAGCCTGAGCCCCTTGTTCTATAGAGTCAGTGTTCTTCTCTTGTTTGTAAAGACAGAAAGTCTTGCCGTGATCACTCTTCTTGAAGCCCATCACGTTGGATCTACCTTCTAAGTTGTAACTGTGACATCTGATCACTTTCTCAGAGGAATCGCTCAGTGTTCCCCCATTGCTTCTGTTGTCAACTTTATTCACGATACTCTTTACAGGTTTAGGTTTTTTAGCATCTCGTTTCTCGTCTTGGAAGTTAACTTTAGTGTCGGTCAGTTTTCTTTGTTCTAATATTTCTTTAGGATCGCTTACGTTTAGATCGTCGTCGATGCGTACTTCGGGTATTGTCTCAGAGCGCGGCAGGCGCTGCCAGTCGCGCCTCGTCATACACTTGGACAGGATATCATCTGACATGCTCAACTTGCAGCTGGTCTTCCGTTCTTTTTGACACGCTTTGTAACACCTGATCTTCTTGTCGATGTAGTTGGAAGACTCGCTGAGGTACTGGTAGTCTGTTGTTTCTGTGTCCATGTTACTGGTGCAGATCAGCGGCGTGGTGACGGACGCATCCTGGCGGTAGTTGAAGAACTTGTTGACGACTTCTTTCTTCTTGCAGCAGGCACAGCTTCTCGCAAAGCAGTAGGCCATGGTGCAAATGAGGCAACACTGCACGAGGATGATCCCACTGAGCGTCAGCAGCGTATGCTTGTTGGTCATCACGTACGTCATTAAACAGTTGAACCTAGGAATGGTCGGTGCGAGTTTCGGTTTCTTTTTGGTGGCGAAAATAGCATGGCGCCATGTGGTCGTCTTCACCCCTACGACCTTTGATATGGTATTCGATTCAAAGTCTGCTTCCATATCGTTCGGCGACACCGAGCAGTTCTTACCCATCGTGTTTATGATCAGTATATCTTTCGTTGGCCTCTCCTTCCCTCCCGTCAGTGCTTTGATAAAGTTAATGTCTTCCTTGCTTATAGCTGGCTTATTAACACATTTGTTCGAAATAGGGTTGTATGCACTTTTAGGTATTTCGGTGTTAGCGTTTGCCAAACAAGCCGGTACTTCTACGCAACGTTTTTTCAACACATTGAAGTAAGACTTTCTGCCATTGTAATAGGTGTCACAATAGACTGGCTTGCAGTCGTTCAATGGGTCCTCGTCTATATGTTTGCAAATCCTGGCGTCGTCCGGAGCGTTTGATTTCTGTAAAGTTGTATCGAACTTTATCTTGATTGTATCTCGGATGAATTTTTTTGGCCTGGACTTGGAGTTGTAGTCGACGTAGATGGTGCAGAATCCCCTGCGGTCGTAGACGTCAAGCAGCGGCGCCACTAGGTGCAGGCTCGATGTCGATCCTGTAGGTAAAACTTAATGAAAACTAATATAAATAACTGAGGAATGTGTACTGAGCAAGCTAACTAGGGCCCGTATTGCTAAACTTGGCTCACAACTCAAGCATTATTTAAAACTGGTTTAAAGCCATTTGTTTGGTTGAAATTAGTTTTAAATAATGTCTGGTGTCTTCAGTGAGGTTATATCATATAATCTTCATCTTTACTTATTATAAAACAAAGTCCCCCACCACGTCTGTCTGTCTGAACGCGACAAACTGAAAAACGTCCGAACGGATTTTCAAACGGTCATTCCCAATGGACGGAATGATTCATGAAGAAGGTTTAAGTGTATAATTCATGAAGGTTTTGTGTAAATTGGCTGAATTATGACGATTATTGTTGAAGACGTTGGAAAAAATCATGCCGACTGGGAGCTTTAATGGCATAGGCTGCGTAAACCGTAAGAGATGCATAAAATGTACCTATGTTCTACTGAATTGTACACCACAAAAAGATCAACAAAAAAATCCGCAACAGCATATTATTATGTTTATATTCAAAATTACCCACAGTAACCATTGTTATCTTTCTGAATTTAATAAAAAATCGTTGTTATATCCGAAGAGACTTTAACCAGTTTATTATTAATCTTTATACAATAAAATACTTATCTTATTTTTAAATTGGGCATTTAATTTTCATCATAATAAATATATCATATAAATGAATACTTTAAAAGATATCACAGTAGTTATGGTTGACGGCGGGTGGCAGCGGGCGGTGCGGGGCCGCCGCGGCGCGGCCGGCCGGTGCGCGGCGGGCGCAATGCGATCGCGTCGTTTACTTTATATCCCGGTAGATCGTTCTAGTGGGATATTTTCCGACATCCACGCGGGCGAAGTCGTGGGCACAAGTTAGTTGTCAATAAACAATAAATAATATTTTGTAAGAAAGGTTCAAGTCCCATGTAATAGGGGGAGCCTATTGCCATCAAGCGCGCACTAATCGAGACTCCGGGATGCTACTGAGGAATTCCTGATGTAAAAAACGAAGTGGTAAGTACTAAAATTCTCGTGTCACAATGTTAGTTAACTCCTCCGAAACGGCTTGACCGATTTTTATGAAATTTTATATGTGTCGGCGTCACCATTGTAAACAACACGTGCAACGGTCCGAGTTACGCACTGCAATGTGTCACTTAGACCTCTCCACTCTCCCCACTACTCGAGCCGCTCTATATAAATGAGCGCGCAGTAAAGAGGGGATCATTCTTGTCGCAGGCTCTGCCCGGTGCACATGTTGTAGCGCTTAGATACCGTAGTCAGAATTAAACTATTATTACAGTGAATTAATAAGTTGTGGAAATTAAGGCTGACTTCTGCTATATCTCTTACTTTCATTTAAGATGTTGGACCCTCTGCCTTCATCAGAAGTGGGATACGTTCCACCGTCCACTAATGATAGCCACAGTAATTTAATACAAGAGCAAATTTCATTGCTTTCTGCTGGCATGGACGCTATATTAAAAATAAAAAATAAATTGCGGATGCCATGATTAGTTGTCAAGCTACTCCAAGCATGGGGGTGGTGCGAGGAGGCGAAATGTCGGGGTAAAACTCCGCTACCGCGAGAAATCACGGCACAGCGGACAGAGCTGCGGCGGGATCTCATGGCGGCATAGAGAGTGCGATTGCTGCAACCCAGCACTGGGCACGCCACAATTGTGGTGATAAGTCGCCTTTTTGAGGAGTGACTAGAGAGGCGCCACGGCGTCCTCATCTTCCGCCTGACGCAGGTCCTCACCGGACATTGTTGTTTCGGGCGGTTCCTGTTCAGGATAAAGCAGGAGGAAACGCCCGGGTGTCACCACTGTGTGGATCGTCCGGAGGACACGGTGGAGCATACGGTGGAGGTCTGCCCGGCTTGGGCGGGGCACTGCCGTGTCCTCACGGAGGCGATCGGCGGCGGCGATCTTTCACGTCCGTCCCTGGTTCAGGCCATGGTTCGGAGCGAGAGTGCACGACCTCTGTGGCACGAGGATGTTGTCGTGCAAAGGTTGTCGTGTGTTCGATACCAAATTGGCTCTTCCGCTAGAGCTTGCCACTATTCCTGCTGAGTTGGTTTTAGGTAACCAGTGATGATCGTCGACGTGACGTTTCATTCAAAGCTGTGTCCACTGATTCTGCATGGGCAGAACGACTCCACACGGGCCACGCGAATTCACCCGCAGGAAAAGGTAGTACCAGCCAGTGGTCCGCATAATGGTAGGCACCTAGGCAATTGCACTTTTATCAGACGAGTCGCTGAAGAATACTGTTGGTCGTTGCTGTGCTCGATGGACACTCCATCTCAAACGGTTTTAAGTTTGCGGCACGAGTCTCTATTGCGGAGATGAATTATGTAGCTGCTTTGGCTCGGATTGGGCCCGAGTCAGTTAGCGAGGTAATACGGACCTCAAATTGTGACAAGGCCGCCTGCATAGAGGAAGCGTGATATGTTTGGGCTGGATAACTGGTTGTTGGTATGGATATTAAAAAATAGGAGGTGTCAGGACACTACCTTGAGGTTGGCCGTTTTCCTTTTTTTTTGTGAGAGAAGGTGGCCCAGAAAACGGCGGTTGTGGAGAAATTCTTGAAGATTCGAACAAAATTCTGATCGCTGATCAATGTCTCCACCTTACACAGCAACCGTGTGAGGTTGACTATATCGTATGCAGCTGACAGTTCTACAAATACAGCGCCTGTGACCGTTCCTTGTCCCGAAACCATCTTCAATGTGCTGAACGAGTTTGAGGGTCTGCAGCAAAATTTTACGGTCTGAAACCAGCTTGCTCCGGTATTAACTTCGGGCCAATAACACTCGTTAGTTGGTCTAGCAACTGTCTCTCAAACAGTTTGTATGTATGGCAGAGCGAGTATGGAAGAATGTGTGATATTGGACGAAAAAGTTTTTGGATCGTCTGGTGCTTTACCAGGCTTCGGATTAGCTCCAACCTTTAATGTTCTTCAGAGACGGGGTATTGAAGCTGATTCCAGACAGTTGTTATATAGTTTGCAGCCACCATAACTCAGCAACTGGGACAAGCTGTTTGATTTGCTCAACTGAGATGTCGTCTAAGCCAGAGGCTTTACCACACTTAAGACCTCTACCTAATTGCCGCGAAGATATCAGATTGGTCCAAAATTCTATAGACCCATGATGATGCAAGACTATTTTTACCAGGTTATCAAATTTCAGATTGATAATAAGAAAACTGCAGCTGGAGCGGGTGTATCTATGGCAACCCATTGAGAAGATTCCAGAAGCAAATTGGTCAGAAAATATGGTGACGGGATTTACCATTGCAGTTTTGTCTCAATCTCAATGTGATGATAAAATTCGACCCAAAACTGAACAACCGAAACCAGCCGTAACGTGCTAAGTTTGCAGTAAGCACGAATATATGGCCAACGCCTGCCCCAAGTGCTGAAAGAACGAAGGCTCCACACCGAGCGCCAGCACCAATCAAGTGAATCTGTGCTCCAGAGCAGCTGGGTGAGTGTGACACATAGGAGGTACAGATTTCCCTGTTATATTTGACTCGGGATCAGAATGCCAGATAGAGCATTGTAATTAAAATCTTGTTAATGATGAGCAATTTCATGAACAACAGGAATGTAGTGTGCTCATTACAAATTAAATGTCCAACCATGGTACAAAACCACAAGCTTGAAATAATTCACGTTGTATTGCCGGAAGAAAACCGGAAATATTACAGGATAAATTTATATCCAAGTTTTTCTAAATTAAAGAAACCACCATTACTTGGCACCACAGGCGATCATGTTGGCTAAAATTCATGTTGGTGGTCACGTTAGTGCGCCATGCCCGATTAAGATAATCGCGTTAAAAACGCGTAACATAAGGGGTTAAGGGTTGTTGTTCGTACAATAGCTATGATAAAAACTACCTTAAAGTTAGAGTAGTCGGGTCTTTACAAGCGTTAGACAAATTTCGTATTTTTGAGGCAGTTAAAATCCAGTTCATTTGTTTGGTGTCCCGAAATGAATAATGACTGATCACGGGCGATCGTATGAAAATTCTGCTTTTAAGATTTTTTTTTTGTACCGTGTAAGAAAATAACCAGCACGTTTTTTTTTAAATATTAATGGGAGAAATAAAGTCTATAAATATTCTGACAAAAATTTACGTAAAGTAAATTGTGGTCAAACAAAATCTGGTAGACATCATATCATGGAAAATTACGATGACGTGACGGCGGGCAGTAATGATGATGATATCCTTATTCACGAAACAAGTCACGAGAATAATGCCATGGCTAACAGCAATATAACTTTGGCAATTAGTGATACCATGTCTGTGAATAGCAATCCTGTATCGATTAATAATGTCTGTCTGTGAAAATCCTATGTCGATTATTAGTGATACAATGTCTGTGAATTGCTATTATTACTAAAGCAGTCATAATAATTAGCAAAAGACGTGATCCTGTGTAGTCTTATATAAATTCTTATATAAGTAGTACTTATTGTATAAATTCAAGTATTATAATGTGAATAGACAGTTGTGCTGCTGGGGAGTTTGTTGCACCACTTCTTCTTCCCAGCTAAAGCACTAGGAAGTGGTGACGGGTGGGCGTTTTTGGGGGACTGTCTCATGTAAAAGTGCAGATTCTCAGCCTAGTTTGAATAAAAGACTTGATTTAGTCGGCAATGTCTAGTCCAGGGGATAATAGTTTTGCAAGGTCGTTAAGTTGTAATGGCCGGACCAATAAAAAAAAAAATTGAATAATTTCTGAAGGCTCAGTAACGAGCGGTCCAGAATAAGTAGCAACTGAAGGGATGAACCGGACCAGTATGCTAGTATAAGTCCTTAAGGCTCAATGTTGAGCGGTCCAGAGTTATGAGCAAACCCTGAAATTATGAACTGGACCAGATTGCTTGTCAGGATGAACGAACATTAATAGCATCGTTGTCTTTTTAGACACTGTTTGATGAGACTATGCGCACGAGGACGTTCGCACGTCAGTATGGCCGTGTCGGCGTCACCATTGTAAACAACACGTGCAACGGTCTGAGTTACGCACTGCATTGTGTCACTTAGGCCTCCCCACTCTCCCCACTACTCGAGCCGCTCTATATAAATGAGCGCGCAGTAAGGAGGGGATCCAAACCGACCTTCCGTCCTCGCCGCCGAGGTACCACGCGAACTTCCCGAGTAAATGGTAATAAAAGTCCTCCCTCCCGTCCCTTGAATGTCGATGCGCCAGCCGCCCGGTTAGAGGCTGAGAGCGCCGTAGCAATAAATATAATATCCCCTGATAATAATCATGATCAAAATGTTGATCCAGCCCGTCCCCAAATTGTTACTAATTTTGTGATCCCCCAACGACGCCCTGAGCCGAGGTCCGTACCCCACAGGGGGTGCCCTTAGTGCGCTGTCGTTTAGTTTTAATATATATAATTTGCGCCCTGGCTGGAGGCTTTAAGATTAAAAACCTTAGGGCAGCCACAGGAATATCCGGTTAAGTAGCAACGACCTCTCTAGGTCTGCTACGAGATGCCATTTAATAAAAAAAAAAAAAAAAAAGGAGGGGATCATTCTTGTCGCAGGCTCGGCCCGGTGCACTTGTTGTAGCGCTTAGATACTGTAGTCTGAATTAAACTATTATTACAGTGAATTAATAAGTTGTGGAAATAAAGGCTGACTTCTGCTATATCTCTTACTTTCATTTAAGATGTTGGACCCTCTGCCTTCATATGTATATTCTATCGCATATTGAATCGGCTACTATCTATTTCTCATACCCCTAAGTGATAAGGGTTGTCTAATGTGTTGTTTTATAATGTGGCATTACAAAATACATACAACCCTAAATTTTCATCCTTCTATCACCAACCCCTAATTTTTAATAGTCATTTTAGTAATTTAATAATTTTTCATCCCGCTCGATAACTGATCAATTATCACTTGATAAGTTATCCCCGCCAGTTGAGCCTTAGGGGACGATAACCGACTTTTAATGATTTTATACTGAAGATCACGTCTAAATTGAAATTGAATTGAAAAATGACGTTACGGAAGTGACGAGAGCGTTACGGAAGTATAATTAATATTACTATTTGTAAGTTTTACTTCAGTCGCGTGGTCTAAAGCACACTCGTTTTTTGTGAGTGTATCCATTACAAACAAACAAACAAAAAATCAAATCTTTTCTCTATAGAATATTAGTACATAAAGATGATTCGCGACCGTAACAAATATTACGCATTTACAGAAATATAATCATAGAATCATCAATACAACTTTCTATATTAGAATTGCTCTGAAAATATATTGAATGACTTCATTGATGGTATTTATTTATTTATTTAAAAATAAGTAATATAATATTATTCGTAAATAACACCCTAATAGCTATAATGCGCCAATGCGATGTAACTACTACAAAGGTTCAATATAAAACATACATCATACATAGATGAATAGATTAACAAAAATAACAATAAATTGGCCTTTAAACAATTTGTATGCACTTCAGTGCTACTTCTGTGAACCTTCAGCTGTTCAGGCTGCACTGAATTAAATCTACCATCATAGAAATAATATTCAACAATAATAAAGCTCGTGACAAGGGGGCAATCTTGTTCAGGTTTGTTCTAGAATGGCTCCAGTAGCAAAGGCGTCGGCGAAGCGCACGCGGCCCCAGCACCGCCAGCAGCGCGGGCTGCTGCAGACATCCGCGCACCACCCGAGACACGAAGCTACAAAGAGTGACGTCCCTCCGCACCGCCAGCCTACTGTACCCTGCCATCCCTATTACGAAACGACTCGGGTACAAAATCGGGAAAAAGGGATACACGCAAAGAGTGAATTCGTTCTGGATTCTGTCCACCATGACACTGTATTTAGCCTCATGGAGATTCCAAACAATCGCACTTGTTTCAAAACGGCTCCGTACCAGCACATTGTTCATGATTTTAACCACTGCCCTATTCTGAAAGTCCTTACACTGTCTGAGGATAAACCCAAGTTTACGGTAGTACCTACTTGCCGCATATATCCAAGGTAAGATGTGCCCACGAAACATCAATTTCGGAACGATCTCCACCAAAATCAAAATCAAAAATATTTTTATTTCACATAAGCCTACATAGGCACTTATGAAACGTCGGAAGCTAGGTGCACGGTTCCAATTGGTCGTTTCCTATGGAGAAGAGCCGGCAAAAAACTCCACGGTTCCTCTTTAAAAAAAAAAAAAATTGGCCATTACAATATTTTCAAAGTATGAGAGGACAGCGTAGGCCCGTCAAAAGTACCAGGTACTTAACAAAATAGAATATGGTCTACAGATCTACAGTATATTAAGCCTACAACGTCCTCACATTAACAAAAAAACTATATTAAATATGATTAAAATAATAAAAGTTAGAGCCTTGTTGAAATCAAAAAACATCGATTATGTCAAGGAAGTATGTAAAAAATAAATAACATGAACATCGCAACTTGGGAGCAGTTAATAGACATTTACATATTTTTACCGTTAATGATCCACTCCCGGGGATCTCCACCACTTGCGGGACCTGGGGACATGGGGGACATGTTCTCGCGCATGCGTGACTCGTGACATGACCGCAAGTTCCATCTCATACTGATGCAGCAGAGGTTCTCGCGCGCGAGTGTAGCACATTATACCGCATTTGCATAATTATGTTAAAACCTAACTGAACTTAGAGACCACTCTCTAAGTATATATAATTTGTATTTATATGAATGATTTGAGTTATTATAATTCTGTAAATACATAATGTTACGGTCGTGGATCATAATAATATTTACATCAACATACGACCTGACATTGAATTGCAAATTGCACAAATCGTAGGATTTCAATTTTGCGGGCTACCCTAGCGCTTTCGCTTCAAATACTCTTCGCAGCCCGGAGTCTGACTTTGGGCCCATTATTTGGCAACAGGCTCGCCCCCCATCACTTATCCCACGGTCAATAGATATAGCATACCTTCAGGAACAGTATTCGAGGCGCTGCCAACGACCTCAACGACATTGCATCTGGCGTCGTCGGCCTCCAGGCAGCACTCGTCGGGGTGCACCTCAACCGACACCTCCTCCCCACTCGTGTTGTTGATCTCGACAAAGAACTGAAGCCCGACCGAGCACGGCAGCACCTGCACCAGACCCGACTTCGTCACAATATTCTTACTAAACACACACATAACTATGTTAAATAATATAAAACTTATGTAAAAATTCATCGGAATAGTTCAGAAGTGTCATCGTATTAGACTGTTTGAACTGCTTTAGTCTGTGGAACTGTGATTGACAGATTGGCAGATCGGTAACG
Organism: Tiliacea aurago; assembly: GCA_948098905.1. NCBI lineage: Eukaryota > Metazoa > Arthropoda > Insecta > Lepidoptera > Noctuidae > Tiliacea > Tiliacea aurago. The sequence goes on from OX402605.1 coordinate 15,589,180, forward strand.
TCTGATGACAAGTGTGGAAGACCATTGACAAAAGATGAATTATTTTTCTAAGAATAAACACTTGTCTTGTGCTAGGAAAACTGAGTATTTACTTATAAATGTGGTACCAGCGACAGTAGCGAGCCGACTGCTGCGCACGGTTCAAGAATTGACTTTTATACAGGGTTACTGGTAATTCGACGTATATCCGTCAGGGGCTGATAAGGGGGCCAAAATGCAACAAATTGAACCCCCCATATGTATGGCCGAAATTCAATAGTTTTCGAGATATTAGAATTTTAAGGGTTTTTCGATATTTACTCAAAATTTGACATTTCATTCCAAATAAAAAAAAAACTACATATTTGAATGGGTACCATTAAAAATGATGTTGTAGCTGGCACTTCAATTAAGCTATGGACAAAATTAAAACTACTTAATTTAACAAAATAATGAAAATAATGAGCGATATAAGAATAATATCTTACCAATATTTTCATTTTACGCTTCAAAAATGTTGTCTCGTCACAAAAATTTCTATGACATTAATCGTACAAATAACTAAAACAACTTGCTTATTCTGTACACCAAATTTGAAGATCCTAACTTCAAAACTGACGGACTTTCATATAAACTTCCATCCCCTATTTCACCCTCTTAGGGGTGGAATTTCGAAAAACCCTTTCTTAGTGGATACCTACTCTTTACAAAGAACACACCCTCCAAATTTCATGTCTCTAGGACCAGCGGTTTAGGCTGTGCGTTGATATATCAATCAGTCAGTCAGTCAGTCAGTCAGGACTTTGAATTTTATGTATATATAGATAGATTGATGTACCTATAAAAATATTGTACAAGATTTTAAAAGAGTACCGGTGGAGTTTCTTGCCCATTCTTCTCCATACGAACCTACGTTTTGGAAGGGGCGACTAGAATCAATTCTATTTTTTTTGTATAATTGACGTTTAAAAGTGCCTTTTATGTGCCTATTTGAAATAAACAATTTGACTTTGACATAACACCGGTTTTTTTTTTATGATGTAAGTAAGATTAATATCAAGGTATTGTAGTGTGCATCTTGCGAAGGACTCATCGGGATAATTATCCAATTCTGCGGATAGATAATATTATTGATAACTTAGCTGGAGCGCAATACTTTGCAGTATACTTATACACGTAATACTTCCGTAACAAATTCTCTTAATTATGGTGAATACCGCATCAATATCCAATGTTTAGTTTAGAAGAACTAAGCAGCCACACCATGAAGCACAACAACCATGCTCCATGGGCCACACAGACAGATAGTTTAGAATAACTAAGCAGCCACACCATGAAGCACAACAACCAGGCTCCATGGGTCATACAGCCAGATAGTTTAGAATAACTAAGCAGCCACACCATGAAGCACAACAACCAGGCTCCATGGGCCACACAGAAAGACAGTTTAGAATAACAAAGCAGCCACACCATGAAGCACAACAACCAGGCTCCATGGGCCACACAGACAGACAGTTTAGAAGGACTAAGCAGCCACACCATGGAGCACAACAACCAGGCTCCATGGGCCACACAGACAGACAGTTTAGAAGGACGATGCAGCCACACCATGGAGCACATCAACCAGGCTCCATGGGCCACACAGACAGACAGTTTAGAAGGACTAAGCAGCCACACAATGGAGCACAACAACCAGGCTCCATGGGCCACACCGACAGACAGTTTAGAAGGACGAAGCAGCCACACCATGGAGCACAACAACCAGGCTCCATGGGCCACACAGACAGACAGTTTAGAAGGACTAAGCAGCCACACCATGGAGCACAACAACCAGGCTCCATGGGCCACACAGACAGATAGTTTAGAATAACTAAGCAGCCACACCATGAAGCACAACAACCAGGCTCCATGGGCCACACAGAAAGACAGTTTAGAATAACAAAGCAACCACACCATGAAGCACAACAACCAGGCTCCATGGGCCACACAGACAGACAGTTTAGAAGGACTAAGCAGCCACACCATGGAGCACAACAACCAGGCTCCATGGGCCACACAGACAGACAGTTTAGAAGGACGATGCAGCCACACCATGGAGCACATCAACCAGGCTCCATGGGCCACACAGACAGACAGTTTAGAAGGACTAAGCAGCCACACAATGGAGCACAACAACCAGGCTCCATGGGCCACACAGACAGACAGTTTAGAAGGACGAAGCAGCCACACCATGGAGCACAACAACCAGGCTCCATGGGCCACACAGACAGACAGTTTAGAAGGACTAAGTAGCCACACCATGGAGCACAACAACCAGGCTCCATGGGCCACACAGACAGACAGTTTAGAAGGACTAAGCAGCCACACCATGGAGCACAACAACCAGGCTCCATGGGCCACACAGACAGACAGTTTAGAAGGACGATGCAGCCACACCATGGAGCACATCAACCAGGCTCCATGGGCCACACAGACAGACAGTTTAGAAGGACTAAGCAGCCACACAATGGAGCACAACAACCAGGATCCATGGGCCACACAGACAGACAGTTTAGAAGGACGAAGCAGCCACACCATGGAGCACAACAACCAGGCTCCATGGGCCACACAGACAGACAGTTTAGAAGGACTAAGCAGCCACACCATGGAGCACAACAACCAGGCTCCATGGGCCACACAGACAGACAGTTTAGAAGGACTAAGCAGCCACACCTTGGAGCACAACAACCAGGCTCCATGGGCCAAACAGACAGACAGTTTAGAAGGACGAAGCAGCCACACCGTGGAGCACAACAACCAGACTCCATGCGCCACACAGACAGACACGAGAAGCTTTATTATTATTACCTAAAAGCTTTTTTACAAGCGTTTATTTAACTTGTAATGTTCGTATGTAAGTTGTCCGCTTGAAAACTATTTTTCGGAAACTTGTCGGTACATAACTTGTTGGTTGTGCATTTTGTTTGTGCAGCATAAACAATTTTTCTTTCTTTTTTTTTCTGATATCCAATTAAACTGTACATAGGTAGGTCCTGTGACAATGTAATATTATGATCTTTGGTGGCATAGAAAAGGGAGGATCCTCCGACCAGACTGGTGTTGTGTCTGGTGGGCAACTGCCCGACGGTTGATGTTGGGACGTTGTATATGCTAGTTGCGTGGTAAACTCTGCTTGCGCGATGCAGGATTTGCGTGACGTCAGTGTGACGCGTAGTTCGCATGTGGCGATGTTGATGCCGCTACAGATCTATTATGATATTATATTATTAAATCACTTCATTGTTGGTCTGTCTGTCCATCTTTGTGGAATCTTGCAAACTGAATTAAAACCACTTCCTCACCTCCTATGGAGTTGAAATTTATTAGTTATTAGCATATTTAAATATCTTGGTCTTAATTATATTGACTCCGGACCTCATGGCGGATTCGATATTGAGCGGGAGCGGAGGGCGTTGTCGGTACGGGCGAACATGCTAGCTGTCGGTACGGGCGAACATACTAGCTCCAGCTCGCAGGTTTGCACGCTGCTCACTTAAAGTAAAAAATACTCTGTTTTGAGCTTATTGCACAACGTTTTACACTTGCAGCATGTGGGCTAGATATACCCAACGGTCGTACAACGCCCTTCGAGTCCAATACAACAAAATTTTAAAGCAATTATCCTCAACCGATTATTTTTTGTTTACGAAACGTTTATAAGTGGGTCGCCGGCCGGCGCGCGATAAAAAATAGTTCATGGTCAATAACGGGGGGATGCGCGCGCGCGGGCCTCTTGTGAGTGGATAACAATGTTTGGCTATCTACGTAACTACGCCACTATGACTAAAGCCAATATGGCGGACGGCCTAAGATGGCGGACTAGTTATTTTTTGCTTTTCCTTATTCTAAGTTTTTTGCTATGATATGGGTAGCAAATAAAAGGGTTCGCTGAGAAGAATAAGAAAAATAAAATAAATAAAAATTTAAAATAAATTGATAGTAAAAAAAACATTTTTAAAACAAGCTATTTTAATTTAAATTTTCAATTTAAATGCTCTAAAAAGAAGAAAATAAATTTTAAATTAAATCAAACCCATCAATTTATCACATTACACAATTTGTGTGATATAAAAGCTTTACTTGTGTCGATGTATAATATTTACTTGTGTCGATGTATTTACCTATTTTATAAAATACATACTTATTTTTCTTAGGTTTACCTAAGTCAAGATTGTCAGAATGTATAATTTAATAATAGGGTAAACAATATAGATAAATGAAATACTAAAATTAACAAATGTAAATACCTACTATGTTTGTGCTCACCGTAAAATGAAACGTCTGCAACTGCAAACGCACGTGTTGTGTGATTCATAACCCACCACTAAGTAGTGTTTATATAAACGGTTGTTGCACAAGCAAACAGGCCAACGAAACATTCTGCGCTCGAAGCTCGCTGCGAAAGGACGTGTGTTGCGCTGCTCTCGCTGTGCCCCGCTCTCCCGCTGCTGCTCTTTCGTGCCCGGTACGTTACGCTTGCGTAACGCTCTCGTAGTCACCCCGACTACAACCGATCGTCAATTGATTAGATTGATTAATTTATTAATTAATTTAATCGAAAGACACCAGATCAAAAAAAGTGCCTTTTTCAAGGCAAGCGTTTCTTAACAGTTTGTTCAGAGAGTAGCTTCATTAGGCCCCTTCTGGGCAAAACCACAGTTTCGTGGTCCTCGGTGGAAACCTTACGGTGTTAACGAAACCGAGTGGGGTGTTGACCCAAACGCACCCGCCGAACCCCTTCAGGGGGAGGCAGTAAATTGGACGGGTCCCAGAGTTAACCGGCCTTGGGGGATCTCCTAGTCGGCTCTGGTGGCAGTTTTCCTTCCACAGCTACTCACCTAGTGTCTCTAGGGTGTGTCTACACCCTTCGCGCTAGACTGGAAAGGGCCCCCTTGCACAATAAGATTGGCAACGGGATCACAAGCTTAGGGCTCACCAATAGGCTACACATCCTCCCTGTCTGCACCCGACAGGGAGGGAAACACATCCCCGGGCCAATCCACCCGGGGAGCTAGGTATAGGGAACGATAGGCAGAAATTTAGTGGAGACGGCTCCAAAATTCCTCCCTACTAGGAACCCCCCCTTAACCGCTATGGAGGACGCCATTATTTTGGCGTTCTTCAGAGAGGTCCTTTTTAAGGACCCAGCCTTTTTAGATAAATATGGAGTACAACTCGCTAAACTAAAAAGCCAGCCTTCTGCTGGCATCTAAAAGTTCAGCGATGTACTCGCGAACCAACAGGCGGAAGAGGACTTCCAGAGTCCCTCCCCTAGCCCGATCGTGTCAATGGACACTTCCGCACCTGCAGACAATCACGCGCCAAGTCCGAGCAGCTCAGACTCCGAAGAGTCCAGCTCTTCCTCTTCGTCTTCTTCTTCTACCTCTGCCAAGCCAGGGGTCCTAACCTCTGGACCTGGCAAGAGGAAGAAGTCGAAGAGTAAGTCGGGCCAGGCAGCTAAGATAGTGGCGTACGAGCCTCCCTCGACCCCTATGTTGATCAGCGGATCAACTTCACCAGCGCGTCAGCGGTCACGGTCGCGGTAACCCAACCGGGTATAAAAGTCACCGTTCCCACGGCTAACGATTTCAGGGAACTAACCAGGACACTTCGGGTGAGAGGCATCTCATACCACTCATATACCCTCCCCGAAGAGCGTCAGACGCGTGTGGTGATCCGTAGGATCCCCAGTGAGATTGCCACCGCAGACATTAAGTCGGACTTAGAGCGACAGGCTATTCCTGTCCTCGAAGTCCACAGGATGCACCGCTCTAGAGGCGGTGCACCATACGACATGATTCTTGTCGTATGCTCTCAGGTTGACGGGCATTACCCTATTTTCAAGATCGCTTCGATCTGTAGCCTTAAAGGCTTTGATATTCAAAAGCCGCACAAGTCCAGCATTATCGGACAGTGCCACCGATGTCAACTTTACGGTCACGCGCAGAAGAACTGCTTCGCGAAACCCAGGTGCGTCAAGTGCCTGGGTGAGCATGGCACTTCTGAATGCTCGCGACCGAAAGACCGTGCCCTCTGCACCGAACTTCCCAATTGCGTTCTTTGCGGCCAACAAGGCCACCCAGCCAATTACCGTGGCTGCCCTAAGGCACCAAAATCGTCTTCCTCGAAATTGACCAAGCGTTACGACGCGAGGCAACAGAGAGATAACCAGGGGGGGATTCTCCTCCTCTCTGACCCAACCTCCGCAACAACTGAGCCCTGAAAGGTCCAGTCCGTTGAACCATTTCAACCACCAGCAGGCCTTCCCTGCCTTCGGCCAATACATGGCTCCTCCTCCCCCTCAACCTCAACCCATCCCACGGTTGATGGACCCTCGCCTTCGCGCTCATAGCGCTCAGCAACAACATCAATCTACCGCCACCGGTAGGAGCGCGCCTCTCGCGCCCCCAGTGGCCCGCGTGCCAGAGCCTGCTTCCAAAGCCGCTCCCCCTCTCAACACTCGCGCGCCTCCTCAACCCGCGGCCACTCCAGTGGTCGCATCACCTAACACCTTCGATGCGTTTAATGTGATCTCGAGCACATTTAACATCTTTCTTTCGCCCCGCGCCAAGAAAATGGCCAGCGAAATAATTGTAGCCCGGAACTCCTGCGATCTATCGGAGATCCAGCGAATTTATCACGCGTATCCCGAGATCACGCAAGCCCTAGAGTCCATCGCGTATAGGAAACCATAATGTATAATACGGCCCCCGCGAGAACTAAACTCAGATCACTAAAGTTAGGCTTTTTCAATGCCAACGGCATTAGAGAACAACGCGACGAAATCGCTGTGTTCCTCCGCGACCATCGGTTAGATATTCTCCTAGTACAGGAAACTTTCCTCAAGCCTTGTCATCGAGACCCGTCAATTGCGAACTATCGCGTAGTTCGCAATGACAGGACTCGATGCCACAGGGGCGGCACCCTGATTTACTATAGGACTCCTCTCCATTGCATCCCGCTCGATGCTCCGACAACTCTCTCGTGTCTTGAAGTGTCTGCATGCAAATTAGCAATGTCAGGTCATCAACCGATTACGATAGTTTCGGCTTACATGCCGCCCACCGCGACCACGAGCCCAGACGGTCTTCAACTGCTGTCTCGCGATCTTTCGATTCTTTTCGGCCTGAGTGAATCCGTTATCGTAGCGGGTGATCTCAACGCCAAACATCCGTCCTGGAACTGTAATACCACCACGTTTCGAGGCCAACATCTGTTTGACCTCACCACCGTTTTAAATTTCGATATCATCGGTCCGATGAATCCTACTCATTACCCCCGTATCCCCAGTCAATCCCCGGACATATTGGACATAGCGCTCCTAAAGAATATCAACCTACGGTTGGATTCGATAAAGGCGATGGACGAACTGACTTCTGACCACCGGCCAGTCGTCTTAAGACTGGCCCCTCGCGACGGACTCCTTGACCCTGACCAACCCCCCCTCACGAAAGTAGTCACGGACTGGCGGAAAGTAAGCGACCGACTGAAATCCACCACATCCCCGATACTGGATTCTATCCCCGATCGGTTTGACTCGATCGTTCGAGCAGGTTCCGGCGATGGACCCCCATCGCCGAAAGCTGCCGGACGATGTGCGTGAACTGCTGACTGAGAAGAACGCGGCCACTCGTGCATACAGTGTCTTTCCCTGTGACGCTAACAAAGTCAATCATGCGCCAATTACAGAGATCTGTAAGGAAGCGTATGAAAGAACTGCGTGAGGCCCACTGGGACAAGATGCTGGGCGAACTAGAGCCCACTCATCTGGCCTTCTGGGAGCTTCAGAGGAAACTCAGATCCCCGCAAGTAGCTACTATGCCCCCTCTGACACGACCCGACAGGACGATAGCATTCGACGACACCGACAAGGCTGAATGCCTGGCTGACACTCTCGAGACTCAGTGCTCGCCCAGCTCTCAACCAGTAGACCAAGCTCACCTCGCTGAGGTGGACGCTGAAGTCGAACGTAGGGCGAATCTCCCTCCGGTCGAAGACCCTGATTGTCCTCTGGCTCCCGTCACCCCAGACGAAGTGCACGACATTATCAAGGGTCTGAAAACCCGTAAATCTCCCGGATCAGACGGAATCGCCAACAGGGTGCTCCAGCTGTTCCCCGCTCACCTGATCATGCTAATGACCACCATTTAGCTCTGCACGCAGCACGCTCTGCGAATGCACGCAGTTAGCTCTGTTCGCAGACGACACGGCCATCTACTACTCCGGCCTCAGGCAAGACAATATCGCCCGCATCCTTCAGGCCGAAGTCAACAGACTCGCGGCCTGGTTCAGGAAGTGGAGGATCGAAGTCAACCCTGATAAGAGCCAGGGGGTCCTATTCTGTAGGCCCCGGCGATCACCCACCCTTCCCCAACCGATCACCATGTTCGGCAAGCCTATCCCTTGGGAGAAGCGAGCCAAATATCTCGGTGTGGTCTTAGACCATCACATGACGTTCGGCGAGCACATAAAACAGGTGCGCTCGCGCGCCAGTTTTGCTCTCGGCAGACTACACTCCGTACTCAACCCGCGCAGCAAGTTGTCCCTTAAGTGCAAATTGCGTATTTACACCGCGTGCATTCGACCGATCATGACTTACGCCTGCGTAGTCTTCGCTCACGCAAAGTCGTATCACATTCATAAGATGCAGACGCTTCAAAACCGATTTCTCCGTAGAATTACGAAGGCTCCTTGGTTCGTTCGGAACGAACAACTTCACGTAGACCTTAAGATGCCTACCATCAAGCAGTTTATGAAGCGCCTTGCAAAGCGCTTTTTCGAATCCGCGGAACGTCATCGCAACCCCTTGGTTGTGCAGGCCGCTAGTTACAGGCCTTCTGCCATTAGTCAGACTCGCCGACCGAGGCATACTATCTTAGATCCGGATGACCCCGTCACTCTCCTTCAGGAAAGCAATAGGGCCACGAGTACAGTGCACAAAATACACAAACCGACCTTCCGTCCTCGCCGCCGAGGTACCACGCGAACTTCCCGAGTAAATGGTAATAAAAGTCCTCCCCCCCGTCCCTTGAATGTCGATGCGCCAGCCGCCCGGTTAGAGGCTGAGAGCGCCGTAGCAATAAATATAATATCCCCTGATAATAATCATGATCAAAATGTTGATCCAGCCCGTCCCCAAATTGGTAATTTTGTGATCCCCCAACGACGCCCTAAACCGAGGTCCGTACCCCACAGGGGGTGCCCTTAGTGCGCTGTCGTTTAGTTTTAATATATATAATTTGCGCCCTGGCTGGAGGCTTTAAGATTAAAAACCTTAGGGCAGCCACAGGAATATCCGGTTAAGTAGCAACGACCTCTCTAGGTCTGCTACGAGATGCCATTCATAAAAAAAAAAAAAAAAAGCAAACAGGGAGTCGAGGTCGAGTGATTGGTGAGTGCGGAGCTCTGAGTCTAAACTTAAAGTGTGAGTACTATGACTTATTATTTTGTGCAACAATTGTTTTTATTACATAATATAATTTACGTGAAACCAAGTTTCGGCATATTTATTCCACACCCACATTTATACCCTTATAATCTTTATGATCGACACAATTAAATAAAGTAAAATAGATAAAGCAAGATTGTCCTACAAAAGGTACGACGGTCTAACACGATCAAGTTACACAATTATTGTATTCTTGTTTATCTGCAAGTAAATCTCGCGACAAGCTTATAGATCGTATAAATTGTGATAAGCTAAAACATTATTTTAAAAGTTAACACATTTAAAAGTTATGGTGAAATGAAGAAACTCATATACGTCATCGTGAGGAAGCAAGGAAAAACCGGGAGCTAAAGTTGAAGACGCTCCAGCAGCAATGGATAGGCGCTAGCCAGGAAAATTGTATTACCGTGGGTCAGCTGGTGCCGGACGCCCCGAAGGAAAAAGCTGACGATCGCGTCTACATAAGGGAGGCCCTCACAAAGTACCAAAAAACACTACTATACAGTGTTAAACTAGCTGCGTGCCATAGCTTAGGGGTAGGTTCAGTATCGATAAAGGAGCCTAGGAAAAAAAAAAGAAGTTTTGTGTTTTCGATTTTGTTTATTTTTTATTTTTCCTGGGTTCTTTTATCGATTGTGAACCTACCCTTAACCTATGGCATGCAGTTACTTTAACACTCTGTATAATGCAAAAACCCAATCGTTAAATAAATCCTGTCAGTATGTATGGTGTAAAAATGGCAAAGTACAGGCTAGGAAGATCAAGGGTAACAAAATGTATTATGTCCATAACTGCAGGATATAAAAAAACCGGTCAAGAGCGAGTCGGACTCACGCACCGAGGATTCCGTACATAGATAATTATAATGTTGATAATTTCTGAAAAACTGTGCTATTTAGAGATATCGTTTTATTTTTCCTGTAATCTTTACATACATTTCTATCATAAATAGAATAATTTCAGATTTTTATCTATATGCAAACTTCGGAGATAAGGGGGGGGAACGGTATTTTTTTTTACATTTTTCATCAAAAGTTGGAAACTATGTTGGCTAAAAAAAAATGTTGGTTATTTTTTTTTTACAAAAAGTTTTTATTTTTCACTTTTTAGTGGGTCAGTTTTTAATTTATTTATTTATTTAGATTAGCCAACAATTGTTTACACAATACATTAACAATTTTTTACATAATAGGTACATTTATAAGTGTATGGGCAGACGCCCGTCATTATCAGAATCGGCCATGTCTTCAATAAGTGGTAATGTGGGTAGGAACCAACAAAGAATCACTTGAGTCACAATCAAAGGTTATAATCGCACAAAATATCTTCCTTAGAGAATTTCACTAAAATCTAGTCACTAGTAATTAGGAAATCACTTAATCAATCTGTTTTAATTTTTTTTGTAACATAAAGGGACTAGATTACGCGGAACAAAAGCGATTCGTCGGATACGTAGTACGCTCGCCGTTGACGTCCGGAAAACAACTGACGTTCAACATGGCCGCGCTGACCATCGCCTCGACGCTCCGCCAGACTGACAGTTGTCAAATCTCGTTTCGACGTATCTCAACAGATGGCGCTAGCAATGCGCCGTCAAGTGCAACAATCACTTACAGGCTAACACAACATGCACCATTTTATTGTTTTACATAGTAACACAAAGCCAAAAAGGATATAATATACAATTAAAGTTATTCAATAATTTTGGTGATTCACGAGCAACAATAATAATAACAAAAAATGTATTCAAAATAATATAACAATAAGATTACAACATTAACATTTAATTTAACAAAAATTATAATAATCTAAAATAATAAAAATAAAAAAAAATCTAAAATAATAAAAATTAAAATTAAAAATTGACATTCGCTAAGGAGATCATTGATTATTATTGGAATGGTACTTAATAATTATTTTATAAAAAAAATCCTGATTCATGATGTATATCAGTGAGATCACTGCAACTGTTCAAATTTTTACACAAGCGAGAAATCGGTGAATTAGCACCCAGAACCGTTCTGCGCAAGGCTGGGTAAAGTGGTGTGATAGGATTTCGCGGATATCGGGCACGAAACTTCAGGAGACTCGGTAGGTTTGGGCAGTCAATTTTATTTCTAAGCAACTTATAGAGGAACAAGGCATCAATAACTTCTCTTCGAGTTGATAACGAGTGCATTTTGAAATATTTGAGTCGAGTATTATAGGACAGAAGCTGTTTACTTTTCCCTCTAAAAAATGCGAGGTGCCACAGAAACCGTTTTTGAACTCTTTCCAAAAGTAACTTATGTGTTGCGTAGTGTGGTCTCCATACAACACTGCAATACTCCAGGCCGCTTCGTACAAGGCTATTGTACAACATTATTTTAGTACCAACCTGTTTAAGCCCCTAGTGTTTCTTAGCACAAACCCTAACATTTTCGATGCTTTCTTGATAATAGTCTCGATGTGGGGGACAAAAGTTATTTTTTATTAAACAGTACTCCCAGATCCCTAATTGCATCCACTTCTTGTATTTTCTTATTGCCTATGATGTACTCCGAGTGTACAGGGTAGACTTTCTTGAAAATGACAGATGGTAACACTTTTTTAAATTAAGTTCCATTTTGTTAGTCTCACACCATTCAACAAGTCTGTTCAGATCATCTTGAAGAAGCGCGATATCGCTCGATGATTCGATTCTTCGAGCCAACTTTAGGTCATCAGCGTAAAGAAAGCACTCGGAAAAGTGAAAGCAGTGGGGAAGGTCATTAATATATATGATAAATCATGTAGGAGCCAGATGTGATCCCTGTGGGGCACCGGAAGTCATGTAATAATTGCTGGCAGATCGAAAACCGTTAACAACAACATAAATTTCACGCTTCGATAGATATGATTTCAGCCATTTCAGCAAGGGACCAGTGATACCATACGTTGCTAGCTTGTGAACTAGTATGGAATGAGGAATTATGTCGAAGGCCTTGCTACAATCGGTGTACAACAGATCAAATTGTTTATTAGAGTCGACAGATTCTATTAGAGTCGACAGATTCTATTAGGGACTCTGAGAAAAACAACAAGTTTGTGGCAGTAGACCTTGACGCAACAAAGCCGTGTTGGTGATCGCCAAGATAAAGTCTGAAATGGCGTTGGATGTAAGGACAGATTATCGACTCAAATATCTTGGGAAACGTGGAGAGAATCGCAATAGGCCGATAATTGTAAATAGTGTCTTTTTTGTCCGACTTGTACACAGGAACGACTTTGGCCGTTTTCCACTCGGATGGAAAGGTTCCAGTAGCTAGCGACAACTAATATATGATTAAGAGTGGGGTAACTCATAGCAAGGATGGAGCGTCTGGGTGTGCGAGGCGCAGCACTGGAAATATTTAGAGACTATCTTAATAATCGCTCTCAGCTAGTAAAGATAGGTGAGCACCTCTGCGATGAGAAATCTGTAACATATGGCGTACCCCAGGGAAGCATATTGGGGCCCACCATGTTCCTAATTTACATGAATGACCTCTGCAGAATGATTCTCCCTAATTGCAAGATATACGCGTATGCCGATGACACTGCAATCGTCATCTGTGGACCAACTTGGGATATGGTTAAAACAATGGCAGAAAACGCTCTAAGTCAGATCATGAGCTGGTTCCACGATAGCCTACTAACTCTTAACTTAGATAAAACCTGTTACATGTCGTTCGCAATCCGACGAAATACTATGCCACCTAAAGACTTCACAATAATTGCTCACTCATGCCAGAGTTTATCAAATACATGTACTTGCCCTACACTGGACAGATGCGATAGTGTCAAATACCTAGGTTTGCAAATTAATGAATGCCTTAGATGGGACAAATAGCTCGATATGATAACTTCCAGAATTTTGCGGCTCGTTTACGTCTTCAAATCGCTAAGAGAACCTGCGGATATGGGTACACTGAGGATGGTCTACTTTGCACTGTGTCAGTCAATAATTGGATATTGCATTACTGCGTGGGGTGGTGCATCTAAAACCAACTTGCTGAAAGCTGAGAGAGCTCAAAGAGCTGTACTAAAGGTTATGTGTAAAAAACCATACCGATATCCAACCAAACAACTCTACGAGGACTGTGAGGTCTTGACTGTTAGACAACTGTTCATTCTGCAGTCAGCTCTCAGGACTCATAGATTCATGCCCAAATCAAACCCTAAAAAGCGCACAAATATCCCATCAGGCGTTAAACATAAAACTTCTTTTGCCCAACATCAATTTTATGTTTTAAGTAAATATTTATATAAAAATCTGCATAAAAAGCTAAACATACTGGATTTAAATAGGTATATGTTAAAGAAAGAAATAAGTCAATGGCTATCACAACAGGACTATGTGGCAACAGAGAATCTGTTAACTTACATCTCCTAATATAAATATATTATGTATTTAATATATTCACATACATACTCAAAGATCACATCTCACGCTTTACATTAAATTATTATAAAAAATGTTATTACTTTCACGGAATCACTTCCCCCCCACACACCCACACTCTCCCCACACACACGCACACACACACTCCCACACACCCATACACATACTCACAGCCACTTGTATGTCTGCAGTCTTTCACACTGCTGGTGTTGCTTAGGATTAGTTTTTGTTATTATTTTATTTTTATTCATATTTTATTAATTTTTTTCTATTCTGTACAGCTGTTAGTTCAAATCATTGACACTGTCTTCACTAGTTTTTTGTGAATATTAACAGAATCCATTTGGCTGAACCCTATCTTTTAAGATACAGGCTAGTCCTAGTTTAAAAGATAGAGTCTACTATTGCATAAAATTGTAATATTTTTTTTTTCATACAATGTACCTATACACTATACAGTGCAAAGTGCTATGTTTTTGTGGAATAAATACTTTTATTATTATTATTTTTTATGAACCAAGGCCGATGCACAGGCAGAAATAAATAAGGGTGGGATTCCGTCAGGACCTGCTCCTTTCCTGGTGTTAACACATTGTAGCACATTTATCTAAGTTACAATAGCCTAAAGTCAACTGCTCATCACCTTTTACAAAATATTTCTTTTCCCGATGCCGGGACGTTAATTGTTGAGGAGTTCTCCTGGTAAGAAGAACTGCCATTGACCATATGCACTGTGACGCGCATAAATTGCTTAGCAACCATATTAAAGTAACTAATCGAATCACAACCAGTTAAATACTTATTATTATGTTGTTCCGGTGGCCATCTGTGGTCTCCATCATCAGTTCCACTTCACCAAATGGTAATTTTCGGGAGCAAATGCACGAGTTACTATAAAAAATACCCAAATCGCTATAGGTTTGCCTATAAAATTCGAAGGTTTCCCTCGATTTCCATGTCATCCCTTCATCAGATTCTGATTTAGTGGCAATGGAACCACTTGGGGACCCTTTCAAATAAATAAAAAATTTTCAAAATCGGTCCATAATTGACGGAAATATCGGTGTACAAACATAATCCTCCTTTTTGGAAGTCGGTTAAAAAATCTATTATCTACGATACGATACGATTTTACAAGAAACTTCAAAATGTTGACTGGACAAAAACAACAAGGATGAATAACGATAACCCCTAACGAAATTTTAAGTTTTATTTATGAATCATTTGATAATGCATATGACGGAAGCCATATTGTTTAACAGCTGCGAGAGGCGGCGACTAGATGGCGCTAGTGGAACGTGCACCATAGACAAATCATTCATTCTATCGGTCATTTGACTTAAAAGACTTGAAGTCAATTGAGTGAAATATTGTAACGTTACCCCCCACTAGCGGATCGCCTTTATAAGGAGCTGCGCTGTTGAGTCGGTACGCACCATCACATGACGTTCGGCGAGCACATAAAACAGGTGCGCTCGCGCGCCAGTTTTGCTCTCGGCCGACTACACTCCGTACTCAACCCGCGCAGCAAGTTGTCCCTTAAGTGCAAATTGCGTATTTACACCGCGTGCATTCGACCGATCATGACTTACGCCTGCGTAGTCTTCGCTCACGCAAAGTCATATCACATTCATAAGATGCAGACGCTTCAAAACCGATTTCTCCGTAGAATTACGAAAGCTCCTTGGTTCGTTCGGAACGAACAACTTCACGTAGACCTTAAGATGCCTACCATCAAACAGTTTATGAAGCGCCTTGCAAAGCGCTTTTTCGAATCCGCGGAACGTCATCGCAACCCCTTGGTTGTGCAGGCCGCTAGTTACAGGCCTTCTGCCATTAGTCAGACTCGCCGACCGAGGCACACTCTCTTAGATCCGGATGACCCCATCACTCTCCTTCAGGAAAGCAATAGGGCCACGAGTACAGTGCACAAAATACACAAACCGACCTTCCGTCCTCGCCGCCGAGGTACCACGCGAACTTCCCGAGTAAATGGTAATAAAAGTCCTCCCCCCCGTCCCTTGAATGTCGATGCGCCAGCCGCCCGGTTAGAGGCTGAGAGCGCCGTAGCAATAAATATAATATCCCCTGATAATAATCATGATCAAAATGTTGATCCAGCCCGTCCCCAAATTGTTAGTAATTTTGTGATCCCCCAACGACGCCCTGAGCCGAGGTCCGTACCCCACAGGGGGTGCCCTTAGTGCGCTGTCGTTTAGTTTTTAATATATATAATTTGCGCCCTGGCTGGAGGCTTTAAGATTAAAAACCTTAGGGCAGCCACAGGAATATCCGGTTAAGTAGCAACGACCTCTCTAGGTCTGCTACGAGATGCCATACAAAAAAAAAAAAAAAAAAAAAAAAAGAGTCGGTACGCACTTTGAACGGATGCATCGTGGTGCACGGACCACTGTCTCTCGACACTCAGTACTTCCCGGTTATTGGATGTGGAACGTTGTCTCCGACAAATTAGTACTATCCTTATTGTGGTGGGTGCATGGACCACTGTCCCTGACAGTCAGTAGGTACTGCCCTGTGTGACCGCCACTACCATTATAAGTTATTTAATAAATTTTATTTCATTTCTATATTCTCTCGATTTAAAATAACTGATAGTTCGATTGAAATAGATTTCTGTATTGCCATATCTGAGTATTACTTCTGATGTCTGGACCTATCCCGACATCAGAAGTGGGATACGCAGACCACCCCACTTCTGGAGACTCAGCTTCCAATATTATGCAAGACCAGATGCTTTTGTTTAGTAACGGCATGGAAGCCTTAATTTCTAAAATCGTTGGAAATTTGTCATCTACCTCCTGTACACTAAGTCCATTAGTCTCATTCGACCGTGACGCGTCCGCACGCATCGTCTTTAATGAAGGAGAGTATTACTTGTAAATTTAGAAGTAGAAGAGTAAAAAATGATGTGGTACCTTTATTAGGTATAGGCAATAAAAATATCAAGAATACTTTGCAATTGCTGTGTCAGGCCGAAATTAACGATTTCGCGACGGAGATTCTATTCCAAGTTTTGCTAGATAAGTACTTGTGTAGTAACATCGTATTGACTCGAGACATTTTAAGTAACGGTTTTTGTTCGAGCAACTGAATTAATTTTGCCTAGAACTATAAACGTGTGTAAAGCTATTTAGACTACGGCAATAATTAATTGTGTCGATTAGATTCTTGTCGTTTTCTTTTTCATGATAACTGAGGGGTTGTTTCTTTGACTAAAATGTTCACATTATCCATTTTAACGTAGTAAATCAATTAAAATTCGGCACGAAATAAGTACAGAGTCAACACGTTACCAACACTGAGAAAGATGGTCATTTTAAACTTCTGTCAGTTAAAACAATCTCGCGCTCCTGATTGGCTGAAAGGATTTGACGTCTCGCTCCTGATTGACTGAAAGGATTTGACTAAATTTGTTAATAAACTTCGAAGGATTTGACTGAGTTAGATACTAACGTGTATTTTAAAACCGGTTTTTGCCTTAATTTAAGTTGATTTGACTACTTTTGTAAATGACAACCGATAAAAGACTTTTTGTCTTTTAAAATAACGTTCTTAACTTATTTTCGTTTTTTTTTTGGAGATGACCAAATGTTGAGTCGGGACCCGTGCTTCACCTAGGTGCTTCACCTGGGTGGAGCACGGAGACCGATAAGGTCCCGTGCTCCAACTGATGATCAGTACACGGCCCTGTTAGGACTAAACGCTGTAATCTGTGAAACGTCAATTTGAGAAAAACGGGTTTAAAAGTTTAGATCTTTAGCTCGTTACCAAATTTTATCTCGTATAGATAAACGTTCAGTTGTTTTTTTAACTAATTTGTCGTATTATTTACTTTTTTTCATTTTAACTTCTGTTTATCGTATTTTTCAAGGAGACCTCAAAATATTAAATAAACATGTTTTGTTACAACAACATGTAGCTAGCCAATATTCGTCTTTGTTATGACATAACGATGTAATCCTTGATTACTGCATTTTTCAGTGATAAACTTAACTGGTTTATTGACTCTATTGACTCAGCCTACTTGTCATCAAGTATTATAATTATGTTTACCTATTAAACCTATCTGAGATATAAATTTAAACACACACTTACTGTGAGGATTATTTCCAAGCAAAACTGCATATCTTTTTGATGCGTTCATATTTCGGCATTGTTAATCACTTACTATCACACATCTAACTACTTACAGCGATTGATGAACAGTCAAATATTGCAATGCAATACGCCTGACGCGCGCTCGCTTTGTTAAATTGTTTATTATTATTCTGACAAAACGCAGCAAACTAAGCTTGCAATGTTTTACCAAAATAAAAAGACGCGCACGCTTGACCCGGGCGCCCGCACCACCATCACGGTAAAACGCTGCAATCTAGAGTACAGCGTTTAGCGATAACATTTCATCCGAACTTCAGGTTACAGTGAAGTGTAATATTGAGTTTTCTTGATAATGGAAGCCATTATTGAACTGTAGATCGAACCCGTACCAAGCTTACATCGCGTGGATTATTCTGAGTTGTATTACCATAAAACAATGCAACCCGGGTTGCAGTGTTTTGTCATAACAGGGCCGTACAGTCGAGTAATTAAGAAAAATACATAATTTAATAATAATCAATAGCCCATAGAAGTTTCATTATTAACCACAACAAAATGGTTTTTTCACACTGTTCTTTGCGGCGTTTAGTTGGCGGTAAGTTTAAATAATCGGTATTTTGCGATATCACTGTTTGTAATTTATTTAGGATATCATAATAATATGGTTTTTGGAACCCTTTTGTTTTTGGAACCCTTTTATTGTCTTTGGATATCCAACGCTCCGCTACGTTATTTGTACGCTGCTTATAATTGAATACACACCATTCATCTACATTTTTACTAATATATTAATTTTCAAAATATTTTGTAAAATCTCGGATCATAAAATTGACAACGATTTACCAGTTGATAGAAGACGTGACCTTGTAAACATCTTAGAATTATACTCTGGACTTTTTTAATAACGGTTTTTCGACAACACGTGTTAACACTGGTGAGTTGGAGGTAGGGATTGTAAATATTCGACAAATTTTTAGTATTCGAATACTTCTTCAGCCTTGTTCGAATTTTTCGAGTGATGTTCGAACTGTTCGAGTTATTTACTCGAACAAATCGGTATTCGAATATTTGATTGCAATGCCTATTTGAAAGTAAGACTGATAGAATAGACCCTAATCGTACAGTGCAAAGACGTTCTTACAGACTGTCTCCGGACGATAGTCGAATCATGCGCGATAGGGTTAATTTACTGTTGCAAGCCTAAATAATTAGACCCAGTAGTAGTAATGTAAATTAATGCGAATTCTTGATTCTTACCATGCTAGTTGCTAATGCTATGCTATTATCACTCTAGACAATAAATTACAATGGGGACCACATACAGGGTGTTTGGCAGAACGTTGAACATACGAAAATGGTGGGTAGGTGGGGTCATCTGCTACTTACTCAGCCCTAATTTATTTGGCCCTGGCCGACTGGGTATTTAAAAAAAAAAAAAAAAAGTTTTTTTCTTGTTTCACCACTTTCCTAACTTTCAAGTGTATTTTTTTTATTAAAAATGGGCAATAAAACAGGCAATTTTTTTTTTTTAATCTTTGATGTTGGCAGATTCTTATAAAATTATTGCTTTGTTCAGATGTTAGCTAGAAAAAAAGTTATGAGGCCTCAAACTTACAGAAAGATGTAAAAAATACTTGAATGTTAATTTCAACTTGCATTTAAAAAAAAACAAAAAATGATTGAGGAGTTCCAATTCTAGCAAAACATCCCTAGTGTGTGAGCTTTCTAATGGTATGTAATTTGCTTTTATAAAAAAAAAACTTTAAGAGTTATTTCATAATTTTATCAAGTAGGAAATTTTTGACTAAACTCTACCTTTACGGAAAGTTAAATGTTTTGCGAAATTTAATACTGCAAAGTTGGTAAAAATTATGGATCGACGGCTTGCCAGTAGCAGTGGTGCAAATTGACATTCACTATTCCCTTGAGATGGTTACACAAAGCAGGTAGAAATTTTGTTTCACTCTTGCGCAGTCATAGCGTATTTTTGCTCTCTTTCGCTCTCGTGGCACCGTGACGCGTCAGAATGAATTCTTGACGAAACTCTACCTTTACGGAAAGTTAAATGTTTTGCGAAATTTAATACTGCAAAGTTGGTAAAAATTAAATGATCGATTGAAATTATGCTGTACCAGTTAGGTGCGTTAATGAAACAATTAAATAATTTTAAATAATTTATTTAAATAATAAATCATATTAGATGTTCAAATTGACGCCCTTCATTCGCAATACAGGTGCGGCATCTACGTCTGATTTCTACAGTTGTTGTGCGCAGCAGCATCTCCTGTCGCATAACTTCGAAAGCAGCATTAATTCGATTTATCAAATCTTCCCGACTTTCTACTTCTGTAGTGTAAACTAGTTCCTTTGCCCTTCCCCACACGTGAAAATCGAGCGGTGTGAGGTCGGGCGATCGCGGAGGCCAGGGAAAAGGTCCTCCCCTGCCAATCCACGAATTTGGGAAACAATTATCCAAATGCTCACGTACAACTAGACTAAAGTGAGCTGGGCAACCATCGTGTTGAAAGACAATAGGCCTGTTTATGTCTACTTGGAACACTTCTTCCACTAATGGTGGTAAATCATTTATCAAAAAATCCAAGTAGTTGTTCGCGTTGATGTTGTCGGGCAAATAATGAGGCCCTATTAGCTTATCGCCAATCACTCCTGCCCAGACATTCACACTGAATCTCCTCTGGAAGCCTCTTTGTCTCTTCACGTGTGGGTTTTGATTTTTAAGTGCCCAATGGTGAAGATTGTGATTCGTGAATTGACAATCCCTTCTTTGTCAAATTTGGACTCGTCTGTCCACAAAATACTTTTTAAAAAGTTAACGTCGTCCACATCGGTATGCAGCAAATGGCGACAAAATTGCACACGTCTCCCAAAATCACTGTCATCGAGACCTAGAACAAACAAAACATGTCTAAGAATTGATTTCAATACTGAATCTTTTCTTCCTCCGAGTTCAAACTCTACAATTATCCAAATTTTTCATCTTCAATTTTTAAGTACACTAATTGGCTTTATGGCTTAGCCATAAAGACGTTAGACCAAATTCACAAAAGGGCGTGCGACTTTCCAATTTTGTTCTAAAAAGGACCCATAAGTGCTGGCAAGTTTACCTACGCTGACCACCTGCGCAAACCGAATCCGAAATCCGAATCCTGTAAGCGCTGGCCGCCTGATTGTTACGTGAATGCGGCCGAATAGGAATAGTTTATTGAATTTAATTTGAAATTAGAATTGAATGCGCTAAAAACAACATGAGGCAAAACAACTAATAAAGAAAGTGACGAAATCAAGGTTAAATGGAACGATCAATTGAACTGTCTCATAATTTACTACATTCCACAAAATCGTATCAGATGCAGTGCATAAACGGCTTAATCTTACCTTGCACTGGAGTGTAGTGAAAAGCATGTCTACCATCTTGCCGGAGAACAGACCACACTTTCCATATGCTTAAGCCAAGTATTGAAGCTATCTGTCTAATGCTTTTGGTAGGATCCGCGTCAAACTCGGCAAGAACTTGTTCGTCAATGGTAGCATCGGGTCGTGCTGCGTTCACTCGTGGTTCTTGTAAGTTCAGGTTACCGGTTTGTCGTAAACGTCAGTAAGTACTCGCAAACGTCTGATGACTGGATACTCGGCGGTTGGGATAACGCTCTTGATAAATTCTTCGCGCTTCACGCGAATTTGTATTAGCGCTTCCATACGCTAACAACATGTCCGCGTATTCCTCACTGGTAAAAGCAGCCATTTCTTTACCAATAACAACAGGTAACAGTAATAACAAAAAACTTAACAAACTTAAACTTAAACTTAACTAGTGATAACAATAAAAGAAAACGAAGTGAACAAAAACAAACGTAAGCGTAACGGGCACGTGAGATCGCAGAGGCAGTTAAGTCTCGACTGAATAAAAGAAAAGAATTCATTCTGAGGCGTCACGGTGCCACGAGAGCGAAAGAGAGCAAAAATACGCTATGACTGCGCAAGAGTGAAACAAAATTTCTACCTGCTTTGTGTAACCATCTCAAGGGAATAGTGAATGTCAATTTGCACCACTGCTACTGGCAAGCCGTCGATCCATAATTTTTACCAACTTTGCAGTATTCAATTTCGCAAAACATTTAACTTTCCGTAAAGGTAGAGTTTCGTCAAAAATTTCCTGCTTGATAAAATTATGAAATAACTCTTAAAGTTTTTTTTTTATAAAAGCAAATTACATACCATTAGAAAGCTCACACACTAGGGATGTTTTGCTAGAATTGGAACTCCTCAATCATTTTTTGTTTTTTTTTAAATGCAAGTTGAAATTAACATTCAAGTATTTTTTACATCTTTCTGTAAGTTTGAGGACTCATAACTTTTTTTCTAGCTAACATCTGAACAAAGCAATAATTTTATAAGAATCTGCCAACATCAAAGATTAAAAAAAAAAAATTGCCTGTTTTATTGCCCATTTTTAATAAAAAAAATACACTTTAAAGTTAGGAAAGTGGTGAAACAAGAAAAAAACTTTTTTTTTTTTTTTTAAATACCCAGTCGGCCAGGGCCAAATAAATTAGGGCTGAGTAAGTAGCAGATGACCCCACCTACCCACCATTTTCGTATGTTCAACGTTCTGCCAAACACCCTGTATAATATCTCTTGCGGGGCGGCTAAGCTCGGCGGCTTATGCTGTTAGAAAGATAAGACAGTTAACAGATGTAGAAACCGCGCGGTTGGTCTATTTTAGCTACTTCCACAGCATTATGTCGTACGACATTTTACTGTGGGGTCGGGCTGCTGACATTGAGTCAATCTTTATTTTGCAAAAGAGAGCTGTCAGAGCAATTTATAATCTAAGTCGCCGTGAATCTCTTACGGAACTATTTAAAAATATTAATATCATGACGGTACCTTGCCAATTCATTTATGAAAATATTATGTATGTAAGGAAAAATCTACATCTTTTTAATAAAATAAGTGATAGACATAATTTTAATACTAGAAATAAAGACAAAATAGATCAACCATTTTTCAGGTTATCTAAAGTACATACATCTTTTATGGGGTACTGTGTTAAATGTTACAACAAAATACCTTGTGATATATTGCAACTAAATGAAAGAAAATTTAAAACCCATAGTAAAAGAACACTTTGTAAACAAGCATATTACAAATTAGAGGATTCTAAACAAGATAAGAATGCTTGGAAACATGCTGGTCCTGCTCCATAGGACAATCTAGAGTCCAGACAAAATCAAACAGGTTGCTATTTTAATTGTATTATTTATTATTTTTATGACATTTATTTTAAATTCTGTGATTACCTTAACTCACACTGATATTGTTATTTTTTAGGAAATCGTACCTATATATTTTTTAAAATTTTTGTAAATATGTGAGCACCATGTATCTATCACATAATTAATTTATCTGTCATTGCTTCATTCTTAACTCTTTTTATTACCTATTGTGGTATAGTAATTTTATTCCAGGTGCATCGTCTTCACATATCTATATATATAAAAGAGAAGTCCACTCACTGACCACTCATCACGAAATCTCGGAAACTACTGGGCCGTGAGGTCTAAAATTTGGCACAAGCACTCTCTACGGGGTGCATTTTTATAAATTCGCACCTAAAGCGGTTGAAAAGGGGTGTCAAAGTTTGTATGAAACTCCTATGTTTTTAAAGTTAGAGACATGAATGTTGGCCTGATTGTTCCTTTCGACTTCTAGGTGCTCACTAATAAAGGATTTTACGAAATTCGGCGCTTAAAGGTGAAAATAAGGGTTTTTAATGTTTGTATGAAAAATGTACCAAATGCAGTTAAGATCCAAATTGAATCTTACAGCAACGAGTTATTGCATACTTTACATTGAAATTAGAATTCGGAGGCCGATAAAGATCTAAATTGAATTTTACGACAACGCGTTAATGCATATTTTACATTGAAATAAGAATTTTTGGAAGTTTCTTGAGGTTTATATTTAGTTTTTTTTCTAGGTGGCCAGTAAAGTCCATTTCACGAAAGAAGTCCCGCGGAAATAAGTGGAACTAATTATTATTATACGCTAAGTTAACAACATTCCAAAAATAACCCATGCCTGCAGCGCCACGTCTGCGGGACTTCTTTCGTGAAATGGACTTTATGTTTCAGTGCAGGCGTGATAACGTTCTAAAGTTTTAATGCCAGTTCTAGGTGGCCAGTATTTTTCAGTATGCAGGCATCTGCTAAAAGATAATGGAATGAGGTTCTAATTGGTATTCAGGTAATTTGAACGTTGCATTTATAGCATTAAAGTCGAGAATGCCAAGGGGAAAACTTCCAAAGTCGCGGCTTGCAAACCGATCGTATCAAAAAACGAAGTCATGTATCAATCACAGAATACAAACCTAAGCGATACACGTTCAAGCTATAGTTACCGAAATTTCTGTTCTGCGATATTTTGTTATTACTTACTACTAATTTGCTTTGAAATATTTTTCATCGTCGTTGTTTGGTTTTCGTTTTGGTTTGTTTCGCTTCCTAATTTTAAATTGGAGGATAATAAATGTGTTTTTACCTATTGCCGGGTTGGAATTTTGTTATTTCTATTTCTTTGCGAATTACTTATTGTGTAGGTATTTCACACTGTGGTATTACTATAATAGATTTTAGTATTAGTCGTTCTTACTAGAAAAAGTGTCCTTGAATACCTGCGTTCGTATTTGGAACGGTTATGTCCCGCGACACTTAATAAATATTCCAACTTATATGTATACCTACATTATCAGCAAATAAATAATTTCTTTCTTTCTTTCTTTCTTTAACTTTATTGCTTAGTATCTTTGGTTTAGGCTGGTGTTGTAAGGGTTGGAAAAAGGCGGGAGAACTATTCCCATTTCTAATGGATGTCAGCACCAACTGACGGGGTCCGAAAGGGCCAATGCCTGCCAGGGTTATGAGCCTGTCCGAAAGGGATATCGTGGCCCTGGCACACACAGGCATTTGAAGGAACACGGGTAGGTTTTAGTCAGTAAAACTCTGACACGCATCAATAAGCATGCGCCATCGCCGGGGATATTTACTATTTGGCAAAGAATTTGCATGCCACAATTGTGGCGATAAGTCCCCTCTATGAGGAGTGGCTAGAGAGGCGCCACGGCTTCTTCAACTTCCGCAAAAAAATGGCAGCGGCAGAACTATTCTCATTTGAGTTCCAGGTGTTTCAGGATGGTATTTTTATTGCTGGTTTTGGGGAAGCACGGCAGGGAGTCAAAATAATCCGATTCTCATGAAACTTTATTGAAGGTCATTTTGATGTTTTAATTCCGTTGGCTAATTTAAATAATAAAAAAACCGGCCAAGTGCGAGTCGGACTCGCCCACGAAGGGTTCCGTACCATTATCTATAAAAATGGCAAAAAAATCACGTATGTTGTATGGGAGCCCCCCTTAAATATTTGGTTTATTTTAATTTAATTATTTATTTTTAAAGTGAATATATAACTTAATATTCTTTGAATATTTCAAGCGTCTACCTGTTGCCGTTATCAATATCTAGCAAAAACGAGCAAAAAAATCACGTTTGTTGTATGGGAGCCCCTTATATTTAAGGGGCTCCCATACAACAAACGTGATTTTTTTGCTCGTTTTTTAGTATTAGTTGTTATACCGGCAACAGAAATACATCATCTGTGAAAATTTCAACTGTCTAACTATCACGGTTCATGAGATACAGCCTGGTGACAGACGGACAAACGGCGGAGCCTTAGTAATAGGGTTCCCGTTTTACACTTTAGGTACGGAACTCTAAAAATATCTTTTGACCCCTCACGCCGGCAAAATTGAAGAATCACCGACCGTCACCGACTCAGCGGTAAATGTGCAGTTGAATTCACAATCCCAGTCCCAATTCACTGCTATTGATTTTGTCGAGAAGTCGCTTGCCTATATAGTGAGCAAACGGAATGCGAGTAATTTTTTTTTAAGGATATTGCTAAACCGTTGCTTCATCTACTTATATTAATATTTTATAGTTTGTGAGGTTGTAGGGGTAATCTCTGGATCTACTGAACCGATTTTGAAAAATCTTTTACCCATTGAAAGCCACGTTATTATTTTGTGAGTGTCATGACATAAGGCCATAATTTAATCCGAAAAATGAAAAGACGGTACATTTTTTACCGCCTAACGAAGTGGGCACGGGTCAGCTAGTAATTTATATAATTAATGTACCTATAAAAATATTGTACTAGATTTTAAAAGAGTACCGGTGGAGTTTCTTGCGCATTCTTCTCCATACGAAACTACCTTTTGGAAGGGGCGACTAGAATCAATTCTATTTTTTTGTAAATATTGACGTTCAAAAGTGCCTTTTATGTGCCTATTTGAAATAAACAATTTGACTTTGACTTTATTTGCTAAATGTCATCCCATCAGTACCCAGTAGTACGCCGTTTGCTAGGCCAGCCCTTTTGTTTATAAAGTATGATGGATCAGACCGTATGTGCATAGATTATAGAGAAATTAATAAAAATAAAGTGACAGATCGTTATCCATTACCGTTGATTTCTGACCAAATTTCTTTACAAAGTTACATCCAAAACTTAAGGGACCGTTTGAGGTCATAGAGGTTCTTTGACGGTGATCGCTACACATTGAGAGCATTCAATTTCAAGCGTATTTACAAGTACTATCGCGGACGCTGGCGCCTAGCCGCTTTTCGACCTTATTACTAGGAGCATAGGGTTGAGAAGTGGTCGGGCGGCGGTGTCCTCGATGGTACGTGCATGATAGCCATTTGAAGTAGAAGACGTTGAGTCGAGTGATAGTGGTGAATCTTGGTTCGGCTGGTCGGACCGTACCAGTAACCATTTCGTAGCCGTAGTCCGTTAGTGTTGCCCAAATGCAAGAACAAGACGAGACTTAGCCAGTCTTGGTCTTGGTCTTGCGCCAATACACCTGGTCTTGGTCTTGGTCTTGGTCTTGCGCTCCCAGTCTTGGTCTTGGTCTTGCAGCAAGAGTCTTGCAAGTCTTGCAATTACCTATTAGTCTATTACTATTTATTAAAGTTTACTTTAAATCTTAGAAAAACGTATTAGAATTGGAACATTGTGAGCTTGAATTAACATAGCCATAGTAAAGATCAAGCAGATTAATAAATAACTGAAGATTTGATAAGAAATTCGAAAAATCAACTGACCTATATGTCGTTTTCCATGGAAGTAACTGTTTCTTAATAAACATTTATGATTTATAAGCTTACATTTGCTAAAACATGTAAAAAAACAAATTAATTACAATAACTTGACTGTATTTTAAAGAACAATACTTATCTGTCTAGAAAGAGATTGAACCCTCAACTTATAAGAAATTTAATAAAAGAGTTTTACGATTTATCATTTATTTGAATAAAAAATAAAATACAACACAAATCAACAGCTTTATCATTAGGTTATGATACTTTATATCAATTTTTTTGACCAAGAATTAATACAAAGTAACCATCTGGCTGACTCATCACTTAACCTATTTCTATGTTTTCTAATTACTAATGATGCTTTAGAAAATAACCTCTCAGCAGGTACTGAAGTTGCAGGTATTGAGAGAAAATCACGGGCCATTTTCGATAAAATCGGATACTCTGTCTCATGCGTCCTCCACCAATCTAAAAGGTCTTCCGAGCTGGCAGTTCTTGGTTTTCTCAGGTACTCCTCCAACTCGTCTATCACTAAGCCTTGAAGACAAGATCCAGATGACGTCGAGGGACATTCATAGAGTTTATCAAAGTCTATTACGTCTTCATCTTCATCACATACTTTATTTTCTTTTTCTGGTAATTCCAGAGATTTGTTCAGTGAGTGTAGACTTTTATATTCTTCATAAAGTTCATTGAACTTGCGCAGACTTTCTGTTTTAAGTTGCTTCCCCCACATTGTCAGGTCAAAAGTCTGAGCCTTATGCCTTGGGTCTAAAATTAAAGAAGTACAATAAATCCAGTTGCTCTTCTTGTAATGTTTAAGCATTTTGTCTCGAGCTGCTTGGAAAGCTAGAATGAGCCTTTCATCCACTTCAGATCGATTAGGTTTCTCATCTAACTGTTTTACCATGGATTCAATTTTATCTAGCAAGAGATTGAATGATACAATGACTAGCGGTAATGTAACATATTTGTCTCCACCAAGTTTTGTACTTAAAAGTTTAAAGTTTATTAGAAATTTATGTAATTTTTCGAGTACCTGCCATTCATTAGCTGTGATTTGAAAATCATTTAATTCGGTGACAGAACTGCACAATATGTCAATGCCCGCTCTCACTTTTAAACCAAATCCAATCATATCATGTGTGGAATTCCATCTCGTTGGACAGTCAAGAATGGCATTTAGATTTGATGGCACGCCAGCTGCTTCACAAGCAGACTGAAACTTCTTCTTCACTATCTCACTTCTTTTTATTTTACTGGAAATACTGCGTAACTTTGTTACAGATGTACGCGAGTCAGCAATATTTGGTGCAGATTCTTCATCTTCCTCATCCTCAGTTTCGTCTGCATAGTCTTCGTACTGCTGATCTTGCGCGTTAGTGTCAGACTCACAGTGTAATGCTAAGGTCTTTAATAAATCTTGTACACCAAGGTTTAAAATGTGAGCAAAGCACCGGAAATGTTGATTGTCTGAATCAAAGTGTGGCGGCAGCTGTTTGCCCAGTTCATACATAAATTTGGTATTTGCAGTTGCGTTGTCGACCGTGATACCTTGTATTTTATCAATTATGCCATATTCCAATAAACATTCATGGAAAATCGTTGCAATATCTTCCCCAGTATGTCGACCGCGTGATGGTATAAAATCAAGAACTACAGATTGATACTTCCATTCGTTGTCTATATAATGAATAGTAACCCCGTAGTAACTCCTACCAGCAATTGACGTCCACCCATCAATGGTAAAAGACATTTTAGATGATAATTGTTGAAGTCGTTCCTTGAGATTCAATTGGAGCTCTTCAAATCGCTCTTTGACTTTCCTTCTAAGTGTAGACCTTTTAGGAAACACCATATTAGGGCAAATACGTCGAAAATATACTTGTGTAGCTTCGTCATCGAAAAATGAGAAGGGAAGATATTTTTTCACCACCCAATCAACTGTAGCTGTCGTGATGTTGTCACTGCTGTTTTCCGACTGAAACAAAACAATAAATCTTGTGTTATTATTTAAAACATACTAGGTTTGAGCGTATAAGAGGAGGAGGTTTGTTGTTGTTAAATCGAGAAAATCGTTAAATTGATATTTGTTATATTAAGGTTGCACTGTACTGTAATTTACCAAAATAAAGTACTTAGTTGTTACTGGCCGATTAAATGAAAATATGGGTGTTTATAAAAAATATTTAAGACGATAATTACATACTTAATATGTCGCACCCCTAGATGAAAACACCACTAACTCAAAAATACTTACGTAAGTTAATGGCGTTTTTGAAAGTATCGCATGAATAGCTACGCGGAGTTAAAATTCTTTTAACTGTTAAAAAAATATTCTTACCTGTCCACTTCTTCCAGCGGTTACTAAAAAGCTTGTGATATCTCCACTTAATTTTGGTTTAACAGGAAGAAATATTTCTGATTCCTTTTTGTGGAAAGATATTAGATGTTTCCTTAAGCCTGAAGTGTTTCTGTTTTTCATTTTTATTTCAATCTTTTTATGTTGGCACAATTTACAGAAGGCAGTTTGGGATGCATGAATTATTTCGAAAAACTCCTCAAATTTGCTTTTGGGTCTTTTAGATCTGTGACTCAAACTCTCGTTACTCGGACTAGAATAATTTGAATCTTCGTCACTCATATTAAATTGTACACGTGATACGTTTTTAGAAAACAACGAGAATTAGTAAAAACAATTATTAAGTTAGACTCGAAGCACAGCTCAATTGGAAATGACTGGAATTAAAATAATTCCTTTATTTATAGTACGTTTCCTTGCTTTCTACCACGCCGCCTCGCCACGTGCCGGCTCTATGAAAAGGATGCCGCCGCAAATCAAACAATGCCGCGTGCGGCGTACAAACACGCACTAAATATTACCTACTTGTACAGACGCGACGCGTGAATAAAATAGAATTAGTGCCAATCACTATTCTTTACATATAAGTGAATGTTTTGGCGTACATCTATACTAATATTATAAAGCTGAAGAGTTCGTTTGTATGTTTGATGACAGAAGTTTTAAAATAAATAAATAAGTCCTGAACGTCACTATACCTCCAAAGTTACTATTCCTCGTGGACGAAGTCGCGGGCACAGCTAGTAAATACTTACTCTCATCATCTCTCTCAGAGATATTCGGGCTGGTAAGTAATACAAAACTCTTATCGCAGGCTTTTTATTTTATTAGTAGGTAAGTACCTACGCTTTTTATATTATTTTATTAGTTTTGTAGAATTTTTTTACACGTTTCAAGTATATTTAAAAGTGGCTACAATATTTATTAAACGGGTGATATTTGAACACTTTTATGCTATTTTTTCTTGTAAAAACTTAAGAAATATAATGACTAAATGTACAATAATAGTAGGTACTTAAGTAATTAGTTTAAAACCATATAAGTAATCAATATTATAATATATACTTACTAGAATGAATTAATATGACATCTACTACCTATCCTTACCATTTTATCCTAATCATAATACTACTTGCGTGATCAGTATAATGTATTCATTTTCATTCTAAGCACTCTGAAACTTATTTATTCTTTGGAACACCTGTAGGTACTCTTAAAAAAATTCGAAATTATTTTGCATGAGTATACCTACGCCCAATGGCGGCAATCAAATAGTGTCACAAATGTTATGATTTCGGCGTGGCGGCAACGATTGTTTTAGATTTCAAAAGAAGCCCAACAGAACAACATCAACAATGTAGACAACGCAATCAAACTTGATTATGAGCAACATTAAAAAGTTGCGGCGCGTGTATCATAACCATGTACTTCCGAAAAGCGGCAAATTTCTTTGAGAAGTAAGTACAAAACCTTTGATGCCGCATTATCAAAGTGCCGATGGTTAAAACATAACTATGCATGCACTCAGTTTGATTTTAATAGATATTTTTTTATTCGCTATGTTTATGGTATTAGTCGTAATGCGCATAGGTCCAGTTTTTCATATTCTTTGATACAGTTTTTTGCGTCTCATAGAATTCCTAAGCGTACCTACCTATACACCGAACTGTTACACCTAACTACTCAGTGAAATAGCGCTAAGTCCTAGCTGCAAGACGCAAGAGTCTTGCAGGCTATGTCTTGTTCTTGCTCAAGTCTTGCACGGTCAGTCTTGGTCTTGGTCTTGCTAAAAATACGCGGTCTTGTTCTTGGTCTTGGTCTTGCAAAAACGCAAGAACAAGACCAAGACTGCAAGACCAAGACTGAATTTGGGCAACACTAAGTCCGTTAGAAGTCGGTATCTGCTTATAGTAGTCCGTGGATGCGCAGTGCGCGGGTGGCTCTGGTAGAGGTCGAGTCTTGGAGTGACCATAGTCCGTGGGACTCTGAATTCGGGAGAATTCAGTTAAACAAACATGGGGATTGTTGAACGGGCTTAGTGAAAAGCCACAGGCCACGGATAAGATTCCTACTTTGTGTTTTGTTATGCTCTAAGGCTGATTTATGAATTGCTCTCATGTTTAGTTTGATTTTGTCTTTTGCGAGATGCGCGATAAATCTTTGACTTCGACTTTGAATTTCCTGATTATTGATAACATGTTAATTTTCTTCTAATTTCTCGTTGATTTATAGTAATATGGTACTCTAGTTTAATTCAAAATGAAATAAAGAGTTAGGTTTAAAGAGTACTTTGACGAACGAAATAGGGAAAAGGGTATCTGTTTTAAAACTATACAGTGTTAGCCTCCTCGTATACCGTGGTTTGCTATCAAGGAAATGAGTAGGCATCATATTGTTCTGTTTCATAGATTACGCTCTGGTCACTACCCATCCCGCAAGTTTGGTTATTTGATGAACAAAGAAAATTCTCCCAATTGTGAAACATGCGGATCGGTTGAAGATGTTCACCATCTACTTATAGAGTGTACTAAGACTAAGAAGGAGAGAGAATCATTGTAGAGTGCGGCCAAAGGTAATGAATTAGATATTGGTAAATATGTAAAAGTTTTGGCGCAGCCTTCACCCGAGATAGCAAACCTACTTAGTGATTTGTTTAGACATTAATAATTTATATTGTATGTGTAGATTTCATTTAGAATAGTTTAAGTTATGATGAGGCTGGCATGCCACTGTGGATGCCTCTTGTAAAGAGTTCTGTCAAATTTTGACTTAAATTAATTTTGATAAATCAGACGTTCATTTCATTTAATGGCTAACGACAATGATGACAAGACCTCGATGACATTAGGAGATTGGCATCTGAAGGCATTGAAAAGTCCACGCGTTATGATGAAAGTCGTTTTGATAGTACAATGGCAAGCGTGAGTAGATTCTCTGTCGGTGAATTCGTGCTTATTGAGAACGAGAAGCGTTCTATGTTAGAGGGTTTGGTTTCCACACTTAGTCCTTCATGTGGACCATTGTGCGTGTTATTCCAACCAGCCCACCTACCTCCAGATGCTGATTAGGTCTTCTGGACTGCATAGCATATCTGTGAAG
This sequence comes from Tiliacea aurago, assembly GCA_948098905.1. NCBI lineage: Eukaryota > Metazoa > Arthropoda > Insecta > Lepidoptera > Noctuidae > Tiliacea > Tiliacea aurago. Next base: position 15,621,807 of record OX402605.1, read on the forward strand.
GATCTGAGTGACCCGAGGGTTTCTGTTCGGATCTGGGTGACGCCTGTGCAGTCAAAGAGCACATGCGAAACGGTTTCTTCAGCCTCCATGCAAGCCCTGCAGAAAGGGCTGTGCGTTATACCTATTGTGTGGAAGTGTTTGTTTAGTGATCAGTGTCCCGTGATGGTCCCTGTCACCGGGCGCAGTTTATTCCTGTCCAGGCGTAGCAAGCGCCTGGTTAGCCTGCCATCTAGGGATGCCATGGCTTCCCTGGATTGCCTGCAGCCCGGTGTCGAGGTCCACTTGTTCTCCGCTTGTGTGTGGAACTCCTGTAGCCAGAACGAACGAGGAGCGTAATCGAACAAAGTATGACGTGAAGTATAGAGGCCCTTTCAAATTGTTGAAGTGTTAGATGGCAATCGGTATGTTTTAAAAATCTCTAGTTAACAAGCGTACTTACAAACGCTCATGACCGTGTTCGGAAGATGCCCGATGCCAAGTACCAATTGAGATTGTAGACGAAATAGATGAGTTGGCATCACTTTAGTTTGTGTAACAGGTTCTCGGTTCAGTGGGTCGGAGACTAAACCAGAGTATCGTAGTGCTCAATGAGTAGTCCATGGGTATGCGGTAGGCGGTAGCTCTGGGTGGTATAGTCGGGTTTTGCCTAGAAGCAAAGACCATAGAGTCAAGGGTTGACTCGGTATTCCCGTGGGGAATAGTGTGTGTGTTATTGACCATGAATGAGATACCTGAGGTTTTGTTTTCTTTGCTCGGTAATCTCAAAACTAGATAGTTCCAACTAGAAGGTTGGTCTAGTTTATAGTTTCTAAAATTTAGTTTCAAATTGCTTGGAAATTAAAACGGATTTTAAAGAGATAGTTCTCAAAATTTAAATGCCAGTCGTGTCTTAGAATCCAAAAAAAACATTATCGATTGGTTCACAAACAGTAACTATTAATCCTGAAGATACTTTATCTATGGATTCTGAAGCGACTGTATCCTGTAATTCTGTTCTGTACTCGTATAACCCAGTACCGGAACAACGTCCCTTGCTGGATGACTAAATGTACTAGTACTAGTTTATATCGTAGGGGTTGCAAGAGTTGTGAGCTCAGTTGTAGCTGGAAGGGTCTCAGCTGCTTTTGTGGGTTGATGACCTAGTCCAGCGCTTTGTCGAGTTAGACTAGCAAATATGTAGCTGAAGGGGTTTCACCTGCTTTTGTGGGTTGATAACCTAGCCCAGCGCTTTGTGAGCTGCAGGAATCTCACCTGCTTTAGTGGGTGACGATTTAGACCAGCATGTTTGAACTGTAGGGGTTTTCTGTTGTAAAGAAATACCTAGACCAGTGATATTTGCTATTTAGATATGTAACGATGATGATGATGATGTGAATTAATGAAAGTCCTTTTTTAGTTTTTTTTTGATGAATTCATACACTCGAGGACGAGTGATTTATCAGAATGGCCGTGACGGAAGCCATATTGTTTAACAACTGCTAGAGGCGGCGACTAGATGGCGCTAGTGGAACGTGCACCATAGACAAATCATTCATTCTATCGGTCATTTGACTTAAAAGACTTGAAGTCAATTGAGTGAAATATTGTAACGTTACCCCCCACTAGCGGATCGCCTTTTTAAGGAGCTACGCTGTTGAGTCGGTACGCGGGATTAGCTCGTGGCCATCCACACAACCTACATCCTACATAGTTTGTTTTTATCCGCGCGGACCGCTATTTTTAATTGTTTCTCTGTGTGCGCACAAGCCACCTACTAGGTAGGTACTTGTGCGGACACAGGAGGAGCCCACCGTGCTGCTCGGTGAGTATTCACCGACGCGGTCGCGGAAGCTACGCCCCTGAAGATGCCCAAACCCGGCAAGCGCGGCTCGTTGGGCCGCGATGCCGGGTCCCCGGAGGACCACCCAACGGTGGACCGGGTGACGTCGCTGCCGAATATCGGCGATGCGTCGTCCGGTTCACCGCCGGCTGGACCACCAAAGAAGACACCTGAAGAGGTAAGGAGAGGGAGGGGAACAAGCACCGCGAAGGCTGCTGGCCCACCGACGACATCGACGCCTGCTCGTGTTGCGCCAATGCCGTCATCTAGCCGACAGCACGCGGTGTCTATCCGCCCCGCCGCGTTCCGCCCAGTGCCGATACAGGCACCGGGGCCTGCCGCGAACCCATGCCGCGCGCCGCAAGCGCGCGCAGCTGCACCGGCCGCGCGAATGCCCGCGCCCGCGTACACCGCCGCGTCTACCGCTGCGACTACTGCGCGCGCCCCCGCGCCCACTACGCGCGCCGCCGTGCCCACGCTTACCCCCGCGCACCCATCGCGCGCGCCACTGCACCGCCGCCGCGATTTACTTCGCGCTGTATACCAACAGCCACCGCAACAACAAGCTGCGCCAGCTTCACGCACCCCAATCCCGGTCCCCGCCGCTCGCTGGCGGGGCCGGCCGCGTCGGAGGAGGCGAAGAGGTACTGCCTAGACCCACCGCGCACTTGCGCGCAGCGGGGTCGGGATGTGCCTATGTCGCCTACCTTTGCCGACGCGACGCGCCACTCGCCGCTACCGACACCGACAAAGACACCCGCGAGGGTAAGTGCCCCTAACCCACCCGCCGACCACTCTGACACTACTGCCCCCCCGCTGCCCCCCCTGGCACCGCGCCGACAAGCAGGTGCCGGGAAAAAAACTACGCTTCCCTCCGCTGGTAGTTGAAAAGCTGCCTAACTGGGCCGCTCATTTCCGGGCCATCAGCGCGAAGTTGGGCCGGCCGCCTACGGCCCCTATGGTCTTTACGGGTGTGGAGTTCGCTTCGCCCCCGACACGGAGGATGAGTACCGGCTGGTCCAGCGCTACCTGACCGGCCTGGAGAAAGATAGCGGCGTTTCTTGGTTCGCGTACTCGCTACCAGCGGACAAGAACATGAAGATCGCCATAAGGGGACTGCCAGCTGACACAGACCCGAAGGAGATCGAGGAGGAACTCCGGACGCTGGGATACCAGCCGGAGTATGTGCGCCACATCAAGGGCGCTCAAGGACGACCCGGCTGTGTATTTCACGCCATATTAAAGAAGACCCCAGACGTCCGGGCCATATTTGACACCACCGTGTTTATGTACATGCGTGGTGTCAAAATAGAGGCTTGGGGAGGAAAACGCGGGCCCGCAAAGTGCCACCGGTGCCAGCGGTTCAGACACAGCTCGCACCAGTGCCACCGACCGCTCGCTTACGTACGATGCGGAGAGGAGCACGCGGCACGAGACTGCCCACGCCCGCGGGAAGAGCCGGCCACATGCGTCAATTGTGGTGGCCCGCACCCCGCGTGCAACATAAGTGCCCAGTGTTCCAGACGGAGATCCGGAACAGGCGAGCGGGCACTGTCACCATCACGGCCACTACACGCCGGCCCCCAGTGGTCACTGAGGGGCAACAAGAGGCGGCCACAGAGGCCCATGGCACGTCTCTGATGGCGGCAGCCAACGGGCCCACAGACAAGCCACCTCCTCGGGGCAGAGGAAGAAGAAGGGACGCGGGAGGAAGGGAAGGCGCAAGAATCCCGCCCCCCCAGCGACACAGGAAGATATCCCTACGGCCGATCCTGCCTCGCAAAGGGAAGAGCAGGCTGTGAAAAAACAGATTAGCAGGGAACCTACTGCTGGCGCAGCGGCAAGATAGAGAACCTCAGAAGTTTGCCACACAGCCGTCCACCACTAGCGCCACTAACATAGGCGCCGGCTCGGAGCGGCGGACACTGACGGAACAAATTAGGTTCTCTAAAACCACCAATAGAGGCACCACCGACGCCCACCCAATGGAGAAAAACACCAAAAAAGAATTCACAGCCTGCGCTATTAAGCTATTGATGGACCTAATTAAGGCCATCAGGCAGGGTCATGACGTGGAAACCGTCATCCTCGATGGCCTAGCCACTCTGTTAGCACTTTATAATGCTTAGGTCTTTGAGGGTGATTCACTGGAATGCCCGCGGCCTTAGGGATAAGGTCGCCCCCCTCCGCCATCTCCTTCGGGAACAAAACATCGACGTGGCGCTCATAAGTGGGACAATCCTGGGGCCCGAGGATAGGATAAGGGTCCCGGGATACCACGACTACAGGAAGGATGAACGGTCGGCTCTAAACATTAGATACCGTGGTCTGGCGGTACTAGTGATGCGAAGGGTCGTCCATCAGGAAATCCCCCCGCCGTCACTAAGCTCATTTTACGCGCTGGGTGCTCAGCTGCATATAGCCGGCGAGGACATAGACATCTATGCGTGTTACAAGGCACCTGCGGCCCGCTTGGACCTGACAGAGCTGCGGGCCCTTCTAACAAGAACATCGCACGTCACCCTTCTCGCCCGTGATTTAAATTGTAAACACCCGGCATGGAACTCATTGAATATGAATACCGGGGGGAGACGGCTCTTCGTGGACGCGGAAGCCTTCGGCTATACGGTGTCCGGCCCAGAGACGCCGACCCACTACCCTGACGCCAGGCAATACATGCCAGATGTGCTGGACGTCGTAGTCCACCGAGGGCTACACTGCCAGACCACACAGCAAGTTATAGACGAGTTACAGTCGGACCACCAACCTGTACTCGTCGTCCTATCGGGTATGCCGACCCGACTGAAGCCCCAAGCGCCACGTCGATGCACGGATTGGGATACCTTCCGGGACCAAGTAGAGACCACCACGCCGACTCGGCCTATTGTCACCTCCGCGGACGTGGACCTAATGGCGGATAACGTCACTGCTTGCGTACAAAGCGCCTTAGATACGGCGACAACAATACACCCGCAGGAGAGAGGGCTATTGCCGCCCCTGCCGGCGCAAATTAATGCGATGATCGCCGTGAAGAGACGCCTTCGCAAGCAGTGGCAACAACTTAGATGCCCCACATTAAAGACGCAGCTCAACCGTCTCGCGGAGAAGGTGAAGGCCGAGTTACAGGCGCACACTGCCGCGGGCTGGGAGGAACGAATCGAAGCCACTACAGATAGTTGGCCGTTGGTTCACAAACTTTGCCGCCAGCTAACGAATACCCCAGCCCCGGTACGACCGCTGCTTAATAGCGACGGGGCGCTTAAATATGTAGCGGAGGACCGGGCGGAGGTCTTCGCTGAACACCTGGAGCGTCAGTTCCAACCGAACCCGACTAGCGACACAGAACATATCGCAGCAGTCGAGCAACACCTGGGAGACTACTTCGCTGCACCGATAGCTCCCGATGAGAACCCTGTCTTCTTCTCGCCGGGCGCAGTTAGACGCGCCATCCTAAGAACGAAGCCTAGGAAGGCCCCCGGTGCCGATGGTATCACCAATACAGCGCTGCGCCACCTGCCGTTCCGTATGGTAGCGGCACTGGCGCGCCTGTACACGGGGATACTGCGCACGGGGTCCTTTCCCGCCTCGTGGAAGGAGGGGCGCGTCATAATGCTGCCCAAGGCGGGGAAAAACATTCTGAAGCCGGCGAGCTATCGGCCGATTACCCTTCTGCCGACAGTCTCCAAGGTGTTCGAAGCATTCCTGCTGCGACACCTCCTACCGCACATCACACCACGACCGGAACAGTTTAGGTTTCGGGTGGAACTGTCGAGGGTACTGCACCACCTCGCAGCGGCAAGAAACAAGAAGGAATACTCGGTGGCAGTATTCCTCGACATGGAGAAGGCCTTCGACCGCGTGTGGCACGACGGCCTTATCTATAAGTTAGCCACTTCAGACGCGCCCCGTCGCGTCGTACAGGTGGTCTCTACTTTTCTATCCCACAGGACATTCAGGGTGGTGGTCGACGGGGCGCTATCTAGCGCCCGCCCGGTGCTCGCAGGCGTACCTCAGGGGAGCTGCGTATCGCCGACGTGTTACTCACGTTTCACCGACGACATCCCCACCGCTACAGATGCGACGCTCGCGCTGTATGCCGACGACGCCGCGTACGTCACTACATCGCTTAATGCGAAGTACGCGGCGGTCAAAATGCAGCGTGCCCTCGATCTTCTCCCCGAGTGGCTGTCCAAGTGGCGGCTGTCGGTCAACGTGGGGGCACACGTCCGCAAGGTCGCCGCGCAAGGTAGGGTCGCCCGCAACCTCCTTAGACCGGTGCTCTCGTCCCGCATCCCGGCGCGCGTCAAGTTGGGGCGTGTACAAACTGTACGTACGCCAAATACTGACGTACGCCGCTCCGGCATGGTTCGCCCTCACTAGCGAGACGAACCGTAAGCTGCTCCGCACGCAACAGAGCCAAGCGTTGCGGACCATAGTGGCCGCCCCTCGCTATGTGAGGAACGATATCATCCAGAGGGATCTCGGGATTGAGAGCCTGGACGAGTTTGTGCGGCGCCTCGCGAAGGGAATGTTCGCGCGTGCCGACGCATCTGATTGTCCACACGTCAAACAGATTGCGCCCTGGCATGCGCGCCCCCCGACGCGAGACCCCTGCCCCGCGACCTGTTAGCGGACGACTGACCCCATCGCACCGGACTGGACGCCTCGAATAAGCCGCATACAGGTTACACGCGACTTATTCGAAACAATATTACTCCACAGATGACATACATCTGTTGCGTGGCGTGTTCTAAGTTAATATAGGCATGTCACGTAACTAACACAGACAACCATCACTAATCATGCATCTTAACTCACGCGCGTAGGCGCGGCGTGGGCTGCGATACGCGCAGCCACTGGGCGGTGTCACACAATACTATGCCGCCCACACATACACGATAGTTCCTTAGCCCGGGCCGTAATCGGCTCGATCTGAAAGCGGGTCGGGCGGGAACTAAACACCTAGTTCTGTAGGAGCGTCGAGTCGGCACTCTCGTCGCTGGTCGCCTTCGTTGGGCCTCCTTCGGGTAACCGGGGGTCTCACCTGGCAGGGGTTGACCGCCGGAGTGTCGTGAAGCAAGCGGCGCTCACATAAAAAGCGTCGTGGCGCGCCTACAGAAAACAAACAGCAACCACTCACATGGCCGCACAAATGCGCCCAATATTCCAAGAGGCCGTGAAAAGGCGAACACACCGAGGGGCCCGCTTTGTAGGGCCACTGTAAAGCTTCCGCAGGCAAGGGGTGACGCCCCGACCCCGCCAGCCGCGCCCCCTGACCCAAACGTTGGATTCATTCTTGTTCGAGCCGCTCGACAGTGCGGACCCCTCTGTGACGTCGTTACGCTGTCAGTTAAATAAACGAAGCCTAGAAACAAGTCGTGAAGTTTCATTTGAAATCCGAAGATGAGTAATCACCATGAAGATGACATCAGTGACGTCAGCTATACTGACGTCACACTTTTTAAAAACACTACGGATGTCCTTCCTCCGTCATCAGAAGTGGGATCGTAAGAAGGTCCTACCCAAGCCGCTTCCTCACCAGTTTGTTCACCACCTGATCAAACAGAACCAACCAACCAACACACAGCGGCATGAGCCTGTGTTCGTCACAATTACACAAATACACGCTCACTATGGACTGCTGATGGATGGGATACCAGTGGCGAAAGCACCATATAACACGATTCCTACCGGCTTCCTTTCGGAAGTTCGTATTAACAATTCTACCGCTATTGAAAAATGGCACAGTCAATAGTTTTTACTATTGCCAAAAAATATAGTTACACTACAAGTATTTAATTCACCATAACATTCAAACAGCAAAAACGCCTATTTTATTAGCAAATATACAAAAAACATATACAAATATTTATTGAAACAAAAACACAGATTTACAAAATGTTTAGTGTCCGTTAACAGCTACGTTAGTTTTGAAAACTGTGTTGCAGCCATTAGCGCCCACCTCCGAGAGGGGAGACGTCGGCGTTCCAACATTTATAATAATAAAGCAACAAACAATAAAAAAAAAATTGTTATAAAAGAACCTTAAGTAAAAGTAGGTATACAGACTATTTAATTACAACATTATTAATTACATTTAATTCCTAATAATTTAAATTATGAAAACATTAAATAAAACTAGTTCTCTAAATTGTTACTTTTATGTGTGTGTGTGTGTGTGTGTAGGTATGTGTGTGTATGTAGGAATGTGTATATTTATGTTTGTGTCTGTGACTGATTTTAGGTATACTTATGTAGATTATGAACAAAGGAATATTACTGTCAGGATATATTTAAATCATAGGTAAGTATGTGTCACCAGATTTTCTAACTCCTCATACGTCAGGCTTTGGAGCCATTTGTCCGTGAGCGCTCTACACCCCCGTAAGGTAAGTGGATAGATATTTAAAACATTATTTACTCTATTGTACAAAACAGGCCCAAAGAAGTGATACTGACGTTTCACCAACACAACATTGGCCGGCTCAGTCTGGCACACTCTGTCCGCTCTTCGTTTTTTTGAACTGTAATTAGGGTCAAAAGTAAGTTCCGAGTGTTTGCGTAGAATCGTGCTTAGGATAAATGCGTGCCTCACTGTAGGCACTTTACAGAGAGCATAGAGTTCGATGGTAGAGAAACGAATAGGTTTGTATGCCATAACCTTAAGAACTGCCCTTTGTGCCCGTTCCAGTCTAAGCAGTAAATATTTACCAGAGCCACCCCAAGCTGCTAAACAATAGGTTATGATAGAGTGCGCCAAGGCAGAGTAAACCATTTTCAGAGTATGAAAGTCGGCAGCAGATCTCAAATTCTTAAACACAAATATTAATTTCCTGACCCGTGTCACCAGTGACCCGATCTGTTCATTCCATGACATAGTACTGTCGATAATGACACCAAGATATTTCAAACTGTTAGTTCGCATAATCACATTACAGCTACAGGAAGTGCCAGCTATCGAACGGCAATTGTGTGCAGTAAGGCTGTAGGGTGAGGCCGGTTGGGATGATGTTCTTGGCGCAAACGTGATAAATTTTGTTTTATCCAGGTTCAAGGTAAGAAGATTTTTACTTAGCCATTTCATAACAACCTGTAAGGCAGATTCCGCATAAGAGCGAGTTTCAAGCCATTCATTGCCATGAACAAGTATTACAGTGTCATCTGCGTACATTATCATTTTTGAGTTTTTTAAAGATAATTTACAGAGGTCATTTATAAATTAAAAAAAGGGTAGGTCCGAGGACACTATCCTGTGGGACTCCATAACTAAGTACCTCTTCGTTACTGGTAAAGTTACCTATCCTAACAGTCTGAGAACGGTCTGTCAGGTAACTCTTGAAAATATCAAGGGACACGCCTCTTATGCCAATTTGTTGCAGTTTAGTGAGTAAGAGCTAAATTAAAATAACAAACAAGAAAGTTTTGTCTATGTAGTGATGCGTCTTTTGGGTTCTACTAATTGACGATAGATGGTTTAAATTCAGTAAAGGAAAGACTTACTTTTAAGTAAATTAATTAATTTTTACTTTACTGATAAGAAAGTAAGTTAAAATTGGCTTCGCTTCGGCTTCTCTCATACAAAAATTGACACCCCGCCGCTGTGGGATACCACCACAATTCCTGAAATCTCCCTAATTAAGCCCCATAATTTTAGTAAAGAAGAAGAATGGTGACGATCGACTTTGAGTAGACTTTCGAGAACTTAACTTGAATACTCTACGTGACCATTATCCGCTTCCACTGATTTCCGATCAGATTGACCAGTTCGCAAACGGTCATTTCTACACAAGCCTTGATATGGCGGCTGGTTTCCACCAGATTCCTATTGGTGAAACCTCCATAGAGAAGACCGCCTTCGTCACACCAGATGGTTTATATGAATATCTTACCATACCGTGTGGTTTGAGCAATGCTTGTTCAGTTTACCAGCGATGCATCAACAGAGCTCTAACATCATTGCTGGGAACAGCTGCACAGGTCTACGTGGATGACGTGCAGAGTAAATGCACTGTTTTGCCATAGGGAATATCACACCTGGAGTGAATAATCACAGCACTACAAGACGCTGGATTTTCCATCAACGCTGACAAATGCAGTTTCTTCAAACGATCCATCAAATATCTCGGAAACATAGTTTCTGATGGACAAATACGACCAAGCCCACGAAAAGTGGAGGCTCTCGTCAAAGCTCCAGTACCTAAGACTGTCAAACAAGTCAGGCAGTTCAATGGCCTGGCAGGATCTCTTTTCTTTTTACAGGACTTTTCTCGTATAATGGTACCTCTCTACGAACTGACGAATCAATATTATTAATTCCACATAACCCTACGAGAACCTTTAATTATATACTCCGAAAACCCTAACAGAACCTACGAGACACTTCGAGAACCCTACGCGACACTTCGAGAACCCTACGAGACACGTCGAGATCCCTACGAGACGCTTCGAGAACCCTTCGAGACCCTCCGAGAACCCTTCGAGACCCTCCGAGAACCCTTCGATACCCTCCGAGAACCCTTCGAGACCCTCCGAGAACCTACTAACCTTAATATTTACAACATACAAGACAGTTGTGTGATTATGTAACAACCAACAGAAAGCAACGATACTTGCTTAACAGATATCCTACTCCCAAAAAATTCTATTGTTTTAGGTAATCAAGTATCACAACGAGAATCAACGAGGCTGGTGCAGAGCGCGCACCGCCTGTCAGTATGGCCGTATCGGCGCAACTACAATAGTTCGTCTATTATAAGAGTTCAAATCATTAAGTTTAATAATTTGATTGATTGAAATTAGTTCACAAAACTTTGGTTAATTATTACGATGTAAAATTTACATTGAACAGCATGTTACTACTTCTCTGATTTAAAAAATTAACAAAATAATTGTAATTTAGATAGTTCAATACTTAACCTAAAAATGTGCACGTAGGACGATTACTATAAATACGGCCGCACTGTGAGCGTTGGATTATCCGGCGAGAGGCCCTTCTGGCCCCGCCAAAGCTCGGTTAAGCAGAAAAGGCACTCCGGAGCCATCAATAGGTCCTTATTAAAAAAAAAAAAAAAAAGCGTTGGATTCATTCTTGTTCGAGTAGCTCGACAGTGCGGACCTCTCTGTGACGTCGTTACGCTGTCAGTTAAATAAACGAAGCCTAGAAACAAGTTGTGAAGTTTCATTTGAAATCCGAAGATGAGTACTTAATCAGAATCACCATGAAGATGACATCAGTGACATCAGCTATGCTGACGTCACACTTTTTAAAAACACTACGGAGGTCCTTCCTCCGTCATATATTATTTTAATTAATTACTTATTGTTAATGTGATTTTACTTATTGTGAATGTGAAGACTATTGGGTTATATTTTTTCCTTTTTTTTATTATCATAGTGTTAATCATGGTCTGGCAGTTTGAGTCATATATGCGGCCTACCCAAATGTCCTTTTTAGGGTTCCGTACCTCAAGAGGAAAAAACGGAACCCTTATAGGATCACTTTATTGTCCGTCTGTCTGTCTGTCTGTCTGTCAGTCTGTCAAGACCATTTTCTCAGGAACGCGTGTAGGTATCAAGTTGAAATTAATATCAAATACGTAAATCCATGGTCCCTTGGAGCTCTAAAAAGTCAACGCAATAAAAAAATACGGCGATTTAAGCGCCATTATTGCGACATATTTCTATACTCGTAAATAAATCAAAACCAAAGGGTACTTCCCATTGACCTAGAATCATGAAATTTGGCAAGAAGCAAGGTCTCACAGCACAAGTATCGGAAAAAGTCCTAAAATTGTGAATTTGTAGTTCTATCACACAAAAAAATTGTTTTTTGCGATTACAAACTTATTGCATTGGAGTTGGCAGTTGTAGTTGGAGTTGGAGTTCCATTTGCAGTTGGAGAATTGACTGTGACGTATATCGATGCATGGGAGAACTTGTTTTTCAACTACAATTTTAAGTTTGTTTTTTGGATAAATTCATCCTAACTACGGAACCCTTCATTGTGCGTAGTCCGACACGCACTTGGCCGGTTTTTTTTGGTATTGATCATCGCATCGTTGAGCTCCTTAAGGGTGCCCGCACACGGACGTTTATCGCTGAGCGATTTTTGAGTCGCCGAAAATGGAACTCGGGATTCAATGCAGTAACGCCCACGAGCTACTAAAAGTCGCTGGCAAACAAAATCGCTGGATTCCGGGCGTAGCGATCATCGCTGCAGAATGGAACGTATGGCAATGTACTAGCTAACGCACACGGCTCGGTGACAATCGCCCGCGGACTCTTTGCTAAGGATTGACGTTGCGTCAATGCTTACCAATGGATATCAATATAATAAAATAAAATAATATAATTTAATGACTGCGACACAGTATTATTACTAATGCAGTTGTTATCGAACACAGAGTTTCTGTAAACTGAGTTTTTTCGTTTAAAAAAAATTATTATTATTATAATTATATGTTTTGTTTACTTAGATAAGTACCTACTTATGTAATAAGTTTTTTGTAAGTACCTATATGGTTTAGGTGTGAAAGTGATACAGATGTACATACCTAGGTAGATACTAAGATGAGTTTATAAAATTAAAAATATTAGCTACCTACTACAACGGTAGGTAATTCTAATTGTTATAATAATTCAAGCGTGATTACTTTTTTGAACTATTCATTTCGGTTGAACAGTATTCTTCGAAGAAAGAAATAAGTACATTTTTTGGTTAAACATCGATCTATTAACCCATGACGAGCACATCCCTCGATAGCCAGCGACAAAATATCGCACGTGTGCGTTGAGTCGCTCATTCCTAAAGGGATTCACTTAATCATGACACATCGATCGAGAGGTACAAAAACCTGAAAACATAACCTAAATTATTATTTTATTTTTCAAAAATCAGCAATAAATGAATCATCGGAATCTTCTTTTTATAATCTGAGCCACACACACCTACTACACATTTACCAACTCAACCATACAGAAATAAAATTATTGGTATCTAGTCACAAGTAGATAACTACTTCATCATCATTTCAGCCGAAAGACGACTGCTGGACATAGGCCTCCCCAAAGGGGGGGTTTACCATAATCGCCACGCTTGGCAGGCGGGTTGGCGATCGCAGTATGGTGTTAAAATGCATAGAGAACGCTGCTGCCCATTCTCTAGTAAGTCCCTTAGTCGCCTTTTACGACACCCACAGAAAGAAATAAGGCGGTGCTATTCTTTACGTCCGGCACAACACAGACAACAGCTTTTACCCGCTAGGTGGCGTTAATGCCAATGACTTTATATTACCTACTATGCGTTCATTCATAAAACTCAGTATGATACGATTTGAAACCTTCCGCACATGTCTTTTCATCTACTTAAATAAGTACCTACTTACTTAATAAGTTTTTGTAAGTACCTACCTATACGGTTTAGGTGTGAAAGTGATAGAGAGGTACATACATACCTACCTAGGTAGATACTAAGATAAGTTTATAAAATAGTTTAATATTATATTAGGTACCTACTGGTGCCTACTAAATGAAAATAAATACTGTCCTCCCCATGAACACATAACGGAAATACGAAGGAACGGTGTTACAATAACAAACCCCTGCGATATAGCGAACGCATTTAACGATCACTTTGTGGATCAAGCAGAATTACTTGCAAATACCTCAAAATCTGCAAGTTATGAGACTCCAAATTCATGTTGCGAATCAATGTTTTTAGCCCCAACTACACCTGATGAAGTCTATCGAATAATACAGAATTTAAAAAACAAAGTTAGTGTAGGATATGACAATATTTCAACAAAGGTATTAAAATTTGTTTCCGATGTTATAGCTGGCCCCATTTGCCACATTATTAACGTTAGTATCTCTTCTGGAATATATCCTGATAAACTCAAGCCAACAATAATTAAGCCCTTATTTAAGAAACATGATAAAACTGATATCAATAACTACAGACCCATTGCTCTGATACCAGTAATATCAAAAATATTCGAGAAAGCTATTTATCACCGTATAGATTCCTTTTTCACGAAACACAATCTCTTAGTAAAGGAACAGAAGGGTTTCAGGAAAAATAAATCCATAAATCTGGCTATCTATGATTTCCTTAATATTATAATGACAGATATCGATAAAAGAATTCCTATTAGTGCTATATTTATGGACATGACGAAGGCTTTCGATTTAGTTGATCATAATACTCTCCTACGGAAACTTAATGCGCATGGAATAAGGGGAAAAGCACTTTCCCTTATACAATCTTACCTGGACAGTAGAACACAGTGTACGGAAATTAAACGAATTTCTATAAAAGAAAAAAAGGAATTTAAATATGTATCCGAAAAACGAGAAATCATTTTTGGCGTACCACAGGGCAGCGTATTGGGACCGCCATTATTTTTGGTTTACATAAACGACTTCCCAAAACATGTCAGTTTTCCTATGGTTCTTTTTGCTGATGACAGTACGATCATTGTTAGACAAAATAAAAATAGTGACTATGAATGTGACATCAAAGACTCATTGCAACAATCAATTAATTGGCTTGACCATAATAATTTGAAATTAAATTTAAGTAAGACAAAAATTATGCAGTTTAGACAGAGAGTAACTACTCCTGACATAAATATATTAATTGACGATAACAAAATTGAAGAAGTAGAACATATAAAATTTCTAGGTTTGACTATTGACTCTAAACTGACTTGGAAAGAACATGCATCAATCCTCATAAAAAAATTAAGTCGCTTCGCCTTTGCTCTATTCAAGCTTAAGAAAGTAGTAAGTCAGGCAGCTGTTATAGCTGCATATTATGGCTATGTAGATTCCACATTACGATACGGAGTAATTTTTTGGGCAAATTCATGTGAGAAAAATAACGTTTTTAAAGCTCAGAAGAGGTGCATTAGATCGATGTGTAATTTAAAACAAGCAGATAGTTGTAAACCTCATTTTAAATCCCTTAGGATATTGACATTACCTTGCCTTTATATATACGAGACTGCATTGTTCGTCAAGAAAAACAGTAAATTATTTAAAAAAGCTTCTGAGGAACGTTATAGATCAACAAGACCGGAATATCGACACGAACTATGTCTAAGAGCCTCAAAGACGGCCCTTATGCATAAAAGCATTATCTGCATGGCACCAAAAATATATAATAAAATACCAAATGCTATCAAAGATTTGAATTTGATACAATTTAAACGAAAACTGAATGATTTTTTAATTGAAAAATGCTACTATACCATTGGCGAATTCCTTCTTGACAAAGTGTAAAAACTGACAATTATATATTTATGCTTGACTAACTGATTGTATTTTAATTTTTGTAATAATAATTAATTGTAGGTATTCTAATATGATGTTATCTCAATTTTGACATTTTTATTTAATATATCAATTCTCTTTTGTTTGCATTTCAATGTAAATCAATTTTGACATTTTTGTTTTGTATTTCAATGTAAATCAATTTTAATTTCTGATATTGTTAAAACGTGTATGCCTAATGGGTAGCTTTTTGAGTTTCCATAAAATTACTGTAAGACCTGTTGTATCACCAAAAAGCACACGAATAAATACTTTGACTTTGACTTTGACTTACTAAAACGGTAGGTAATTCTAGTCTTTTATTATTTTTTACATTTAATTTCATTCTTTTTTTTTATATGACGTGTAAAAGTGATTCTAATATCCTATTTACAGAATAAACGATTTCATTTCATTTCAATTGTTATAATAGGTAATTCAAGCGTTAGTACATAATTAAACTATTACAATTATTATTATTATATTATTAAAGATATTAGTAAATTTTTTGGTTAAACATCGATCTCTGTTAATCCATGATGTGCACATCCGTCGATAGTCACTAATAACCAGCGACAAAATTTCGCACGTGTGCGTTGTGTCGCTCAAAAAGTCACTGGCGATAATCGCTGAGAAATCGCCCAGCGATTAACGTCCGTGTGCCCCGACCCTAAGTTCTGAGTAGAGCTGCACGATTACTGACAAATGCATGCACTGACTGGTCAGGTCCACTCAATCTGTGTGGTTCTTTCCTCAAAAGACCATTTCAGACACCAATCTGCATGGCCTTCATATGATCTGACCATGATTATGTCTGGACTTTAAAAGAGACTGTGACCTCTGAGCTTGTTTCAGCCTTTCTTCTTAGACTAGTCAGATAGGAAATGCCGACCTCATCTAGTTTTTAAAATATGATCGACATGTAAAAGTGTTTGTACAAACCAACTCACAGAAATAAAATCATTTATCATTTATGTTAGAAAAATTTGTCTGCTCAACAACGTAAATACCGCAATTAATGTTGTTGAACTGTCAAATTAAAACCGATTCCTACTGATAGTGTTACGCAATTAGCCCGCTGTTTGCAAAACTATTTTTTTAATTTCTGTTTTTTCCCCCAGAAGTGTACCCCCAATTCAAAATTAGTTTATTTACGTTACAGGTTCGTGTTTGGGTCACAGAAACTCTTATTAATTGTACCACATTTCAACTTAATCGGTCTAGTAGATTAGGAGCAAATCGGCTGTGATGGACGGACAGACAGGCAGACACACGAGTGATCCTATAAAGGTTCCGTTATTTCCTTTTAATGTACAAAACCCTAAAAATATTGAAAACTACATAAACTCAAAGAAGTAAAAAGAACTTAATACCTAAATAAAGCCTCCAAAAGCTAACATGACACACGCGACAACCACTAACATGACACACGCGACAACCACTAACATGACACACGCGACAACCACTAACATGACACACGCGACAACCACTAACATGACACACGCGACAACCACTCACTCTCGCGCAAGTAATTCTTGTCTATTTCTGTACTTATCTCGTTTTCTGACAGCGCTCCCATACAAAATACTCGACTCGTACTGTCAAACTTGATGTTTTCTCGACAAACCCTAACATGGCACGTATTTTTATCTCTAATTTTGACATTTCAACAGGAGATATCTCTGTTTTTTCTGTCATTTACTCGTCCTCGATTTTGACAACGAGAAGAGTAGACAAAATTATGATACAAAAAACTTTTTGTAAAAAAAAAATAACCGACTTCCAAAAAACACTACAAAGTGAAAAATAACTTTAATTTCGGAAATCGGTGTCTTTAGATCTGTATTTTAGTTTTTTGCCACCGACTTCCGAAATTAAAGTTATTTTTCACTTTGTAGTGTTTTTTTGGAAGTCGGTTTTTTTTTTAAGTTATTTATTTTTAACTTTTTAGTGGGTCAGTTTTTAATTTATCTAAGTTACAATAGCCAAAAGTCAACTGCTCATCACCTTTTACAAAATATTGCTTTTCCCGATGCTGGGACGTTAATTGTTGAGGAGTTCTCCTGGTAAAAACCAGGAGAACTGCCACTCACCATATGCATTGTGACGTGCATAAATTGCTTAGCAACCATATTAAAGTACCTAATCGAATCGCAACCCGTTAAATATTTATTACTATGTTGTTCCGGTGGCCATCTGTGGTCTCCATCATCAGTTCCACTTCACCAAATGGTGATTTGCGGGAGCAAATGCACGAGTTACTATAAAAAATACCCAAATCGCTATAGGTTTGCCTATAAAATTCGAGGGTTTCCCTCGATTTCCATGAGATCCCTTCATTAGATTCCGATTTGGTGGCAATGGGACCACCTCGGGAGCATACCCTTTCAAACAAAAAAATAATTTTCAAAATCGGTCCATAACTTACGGAGATGTCAGTGCAAACATACAGCCGAACATATAACCTCCTCCTTTTTGGAAGTCGGTTAAAAAAAAGGCATTCACTGGCGACAGACGTGAAAAATTAAAACTTTTGAATAACATAATTAAACAAATAAAAAACCGGCCAAGTGCATGTCGGACCACGCACAATGAAGGGTTCCGTAGTTGGGATGAATTTTTCCCAAAAACAAACTTAACATTGTAGTTGAAAAACATGCTCTCCCATACATTGATATACGTTACGGTCAATTCTCCAACTGCAAATTTAAGTTGGTCGACTATTACTCGTTAACTTGTGAAGCCTACTTAGCTGTGATAGTTTTCCTTTTAATTTCGTTACATATACTATTGCCATGAATTTTTTTACATATCCAAAACCAACCATTTAGCTGGCAGGGGGGGGGGGGGACACTTGACTCTAACAAAAACTAGCACTTTAAAGCTTAATATTACGCAAACGGATCCCTTAATTGAAAAATAGTTTTGCCAAACCCATAATATTTTTGAACGGCCTATCCAACGATACCCCACACCATGGAATAGATGAGAAAAAAAAATATCATCCCCATTTCACGTGTAAGGGAGGTACCCTAAAAAAAAATGTTTTTTCATAATTTTATTTTAATATAATAAATATGTATACCCATGCCAAATTACAGCTTTCTTGGACTAAGCGTCTCTGAGCTAAGCTGGCGACAGACGGACGGACGGACAGACAGACAGACAGACAGACGGACATGGCGAAACTATAAGGGTTCCTTGTTTACTACGGAACCCTAAAAAAGAATTTAAAAAATTAAACATTAATAACATTCAAAAAATCTTTAAGAAACACATTTTAGCGGATTTAAAATGTTAAGCTATCTATCTTCGAGTACTGCACTAATCTAAACTATTTTGTTGTGTAACCGTCGCGTCGCCTAATGTTAAGCTATCTATCTTCGAGTACTGCACTAATCTAAACTATTTTGTTGTGTAACCGTCGCGTCGCCTAATGTTAAGCTATCTATCTTCGAGTACTGCACTAATCTAAACTATTTTGTTGTGTAACCGTCGCGTCGCCTAATGTTAAGCTATCTATCTTCGAGTACTGCACTAATCTAAACTATTTTGTTGTGTAACCGTCGCGTCGCCTAATGTTAAGCTATCTATCTTCGAGTACTGCACTAATCTAAACTATTTTGTTGTGTAACCGTCGCGTCGCCTAATGTTAAGCTATCTATCTTCGAGTACTGCACTAATCTAAACTATTTTGTTGTGTAACCGTCGCGTCGCCTAATGTTAAGCTATCTATCTTCGAGTACTGCACTAATCTAAACTATTTTGTTGTGTAACCGTCGCGTCGCCTAATGTCTTCTAATTAGAAATAAGTTTTTTCTCATACAAGTGAATGTAATTCTTTTTGAGAAATAAAGTTCTTAAGACGCAGATATATGCCAGTGACCTTGAGTGGTTAGCTTGCGTGTTCTGTACTGAGCTCACGCAACGCGTCGTACGTTCAGCCAGTAATAGGACTCGCCCATCCAAGGAGCGCTGCCCCAATTTGATGCATTATTAATTTATAATACACAAAACAAAAGGTATTTTAATAAAACGCGTATACTAAAATATCAATAATTAAATTATCTTTAAATTGGTGCAGGTTTCAGAAAAATACGCTCGGTAAACTTTGCGCCATTCTCAGTTTATTATCCGCGTTAGACATAACTTTACAAATTAATTTCACTATGTAATATAAACATAATCTAAAATATTCACATATTAAGTTATTGAGAAAAGGCTCTAATTTAACATAATTATATTTTTTTCAAATCATTAACACTACTCGTTTAGACGTGATCTTCAGTATAAAATCATTAAAACTCGGTTATCGTCGCCTTAAACCATAAACCATAATAAATACGTATACATGTACACAGGCCGCTGTGGGACGCCGGTAACGCGGCTAACATGTTGGCGAATCGGTAAGCATGTCGGTGATACAGTTAGCATGTTGGTGACGCAGTTAATCAGCCAGGCTCCGTTAGCATGTCGGTGACACAGTTAGCATGTCGCTGACGTGGTTAGTTAGTCAGGCTCGGGTAGCATGTAGGTGACGCAGGTAGCATGTCGGGGACGCTGATAGCATCTGGGTGACTAGGTTAGCGAGTTGGTGATGCAATTAGTATGTCGGGACGCGTTTCGAATTGCTGTGACTCAGTTAGCATGTCGGTGACACAGGTACTATGACGGGGACGCTGATAGCATGTCGGGACTCAAAGAGCACGTTGGTGACGCAGTTAGCACGTTGGCACGTTTTTAACATGTCTGGATGCTATTAGCATGTCGGTGACGGAGGTAGTTTGACGGGGACGCTGATAGCAAGTCGGAACTCTGTGAGCAAGTAGGTGACGCAGTTAGCATGTCGGGACGGATTTAGCATGTAGACGACGTGGTTGGCAAGTCGTGAATTGGTTTACATGTCGGGGACACTGATAGCATGTCGGTGACGCTGTTGACATGTCAGTGACGCGTTTAGCATGTTGATGACTCGGTTAGCACGTCGGTCACATGAACCCACAGATTTTGCCCCTACCAAAAATGTCTCACTCATTTTCATTTGCGTGATTTTATTTTGTATTTTAATTTCGGCATGGCAAAGAAAAACACTTAATTTTAATCAAAAAGTCTGTTACACAAAAAAACTATACATAAATTAAAAGAGGTGGATGAAGAGGAGATGTACGTCAACGCCATCTATCGGGCACGTTCATGTCGGCTCCGTATAAAAATAATCCCAAAATATAAATATAACTTACTTTATGAGATAAAACTAAGTGAATTAGTACAAGGACACTTCCATAAACCAGTGACATTGTTATTAACTAAAAGTACATACATAATGTGTAAATATAAACAATACTTAAAACGTGCATGAACTGTAAATAAAATCTCAAAATTATCAGTTCAGTTTAGGGTATTGTGCATCTATCGTGTAATAATACTAATAAAGATAAACTATACTGTGATTTCCAATTAAAAGTTAACAAAAGTGATAAAAAACTGTGATTTCGAAAACAGACAATTCAAAATAAAACCATCCACCGTACTCGTACACGTTCATAGAACAAAGAAATGAACTATGGACCCCGCGGAGACACTACATGATAACTGTCTCTTGTGATCAAACAACAAGTAGGTAGTCGCGTAATTCATGCTGTCACTTATTGTTCACATTGCGTAGTGGTGCGTGCATGCGCGTACATACGCACTTTACGCTCAAGCGTTCCGAGTTCAAATATCGCCACCGACAATATCTTTTTTAAAGACTATTAAAATATTTGTATAGTGTGATATCCAAAAAGATGAATTTCTTCGAGAATATTACCATGAGGAGAACGCGAACACGGTCCTTGACAGAAAAGACTATCGACGAGTTTAACTCTAATAATTCGACACTAGATGGCACTACTAATAGCCTACCAGAAATATCAGACCACGAAGACAATGATATAGTGCAAGAATTGCGACAAAAAATTGAAGAACTTAAGTTAGAGTTATTGGCAGCTCACGGGGAGATAGATAAATTGTCAACCGAAAACACTGAACTAAAACAAAGTATTCAAATCATCAATACTAAAAATCAACTAATGAAGGAGGCAACCAGAAAATTATCTAATGAAATTAGGACTCCAAATAAAAATAAAATTGTAAAGCAGCTTACTTCCCACAGAAAACAACAACAACTTATTAAAAGTACAACAACTAGTCCAGTTACAAAACACAATCCGCCTTATTACAAAACAAGATTTATATTTTGTCATGGCTTAAACCATGCAGCCAGTTTTTGTAATAAGAACGTAACTGTGATTGAAATACCGTTCTTTTTACAGAACTGAAAACTTAGTTCGGTACTAAGTTGTCAGTTTTGTGTTTAGGAACTTTACCATAGTCGGAATAAAGTTCGAAATTCAATAATGGGTCCTTGTTTTAAACCTGGGTCTGAAGATAAACCTTGTTTTGTAATAAGGGGGCAAAACAAGATTTATATTTGACATTGCTTAAACCATGGAGCCAGTTTTTGTAATAAGAACGTATCAGTGATTGAAATACCGTTCTTTTTACAGAACTGAAAACTTAGTGCGGTACTAACGTTTAGGAACTTTACCATAGCCGGAATAAAGTTCGAAATTCAATAATGGGTCCTTGTTTTAAACCTGGGTCTGAAGATAAACCTTGTTTTGTAATAAGGGGGAATAAGTCAACTCCAAAGAAATGTCATAAAAACACAGGTCCGTTAACACCCAATGGCATACAAAATAAAACAAGCAGTGATAGGATAATTCAAGAACAAATTCAACAACATAAAAAAGAGAGTAATACTGCCCGAGTGACATCACCATGCACAACCTACAGCAAGCAGACAAGTACTACTACTACAGCTAAACCAATAATAATAATAATACCATTTAATATAATAATAATAATAAATGGTATTATTATTATTATTTAAACCAAACATATGTTTACTAAGCAGTGAAACATCAAATGAATTATCCGCCGTTACAGAAGAAACTATCCTACGAAACTACGACATTTGCCACTATCGGAAACCTAAATGTGGACTGAAGCAAGTATTGGAGACAATTGATGTAAAAATTCAAAACTTTACAAGTAAAGACTATTGTATTATTTACATTGGCGAAGAAGACTTCCGAAAAACTCTTAACTATATAGAACTAACCATATTTATTCGAGAAAAATTAATAACACTAACTCACACTAATATTATTATTTGTTTACCGACATATAAATTTAAATTTCAATGTAATAATACTTATTATGTAAAACAACAAAATTATGGCAATACTTTGTACAATAGTAGAATAGAAGTTTTTAATAATCTTCTATACATGGATACGCAGGCATTTATCTACGCATATCTATTGGATTTCAACCTAAATCTTTCATATAACTATGACATGTATAATCAGCGCTCAGGCGCACTGAATAGCTATGGCACGAAAGCTGTAGTATCAGATTTACAAGATGAAATGAAATGAAATGAAATGAAATCATGAAATGAAATCGTTTATTCTGTAAATAGGATATTAAAATCACTTTTACACGTCATATAAAAAATAAAAAAAAAATCTAGATGTAGCCGACATTTCCTATCTGACTACCCCTGAGAAGAAATGGCGAAACAAACTCAGGGGTCAAAGTCTCTTTTAAAGTCCAGACATAATCTTGGTCAGATCATGTGAGGACCATGTAGATCCGTGTCTGAAATGGTCTTTTGAGGAAAGAACCACGCAAATTTGAGCGGACCTGACCAATCAGTGTAAGCATTTGTCAGTAATCGTGCAGCTCAACTCAAAACTTAAGGAGCTCAACGACTCGACGAACAGTACCAAAAAAAGGACATTTGGGTAGGCCGCATAAAGCGCTCAAAATGTCAGACCATCATTAAAACTTAACTGAGAAAAGAAAGGAAAACATTTAAAGAAAAAAAAAAAAATGACCCACATAGTGCTCACATTCACAATAAATTAAAGTAGTAAATATAATACTTTTCAAAGTAAACATTCATGTAAAATTGTATACAATATTCTGCAATGTCAATATGTATATAAAATCATGCATAATAATTAAAATGTCAAGTTTTATCACAAGGCTAGCAGAGCGAGCAGCTCAATCCCAAGCTTTTTTGTCCTCTAAATAATCAGAAATCTTATAGTACCCTTTTTTACAAAGTTTAGTTTTAATACAGATTTTAAATCGTTTAATGGGTAAGTTCCGAATGTCAGTAGGAAGTTGGTTGTAAAAGCGTATACATTGACCCATGAAAGAGTTGCCTACTCTGTGGAGGCGAGTGCGATGTACAGCAAGATTGTGTTTATTCCTGGTATTTAAACTATGAATATCGGACATTTTCTTAAAATTTGATTTATTTTTGTGTACATATAATAGATTTTCAAGTATATATTGAGAGGCTACAGTCAGAATATCTATTTCTTTGAATATTTCACGAAGTGAATCTCTTGG
Organism: Tiliacea aurago; assembly: GCA_948098905.1. Classification (NCBI taxonomy): domain Eukaryota; kingdom Metazoa; phylum Arthropoda; class Insecta; order Lepidoptera; family Noctuidae; genus Tiliacea; species Tiliacea aurago. The sequence goes on from OX402605.1 coordinate 15,645,406, forward strand.
ACCTAGATTGTAAATGGCTCGAACAGCCCTTTTCTGTAAAATAAAGATATTATTAATGTCCGCACATGTTCCCCAGAGAAGGATCCCATACGACATAAGACTATGAAAATAACTAAAATAAACAATTCTGGCAGTATCTACATCAGTAATCTGTCTAATTTTTTTAACAGCATAGGCGGCCGAACTAAGCCTTCCTGACAATTTTTCTACGTGTGGGCCCCATTGTAATTTACCGTCAATAGTTATTCCAAGAAAAACTGTCGACTCAACAGGGTCCAACTCTATTCCATTAAGTTGAACATTAGTAGTTAGCTGCCTGACATTTGGCATTGAAAATTTTATGAGTTTAGTCTTTTTCTCGTTCAGGAGAAGATTATTTACATTAAACCAATGGACAACTTTAGAGAGTGCATCGTTAACATGTTCAAAATTGACTAGCTGACGTTTGATTTTAAAAATGAGTGAAGTGTCATCTGCGAATAATACAATCTTGTGATTATCCCTTATGTGAAAAGGTAAGTCATTTATATAAATTAGAAACAAGAATGGACCTAGAATTGAACCCTGCGGAACGCCCATAGTGACCGCAGATCCTGCAGATCTCTTGCCATTAACATCAACCCTCTGAATTCTGTTGTTCAGATAAGAAGTCAGAAGGTCGAGAGCACTGTCCCTCAAACCATAATGGTGCAGTTTTCTGATGAGTGTATCATGATGAACGCAATCGAAGGCCTTAGACAAGTCGCAGAAAATGCCAAGAGCATCCCGCGACTCCTCCCAGGCCTCGAATATGCTCTTCAGTAATTCCACACCCGCGTCTGTAGTTGAACGACCCTTAGTAAAACCAAACTGTTTCAGATGTAGTAGATTATGTTTATTAAAATGTCCTAACATTTGTTTCAAAATTAATTTTTCAAAGATTTTGCTCAATGTAGGTAATATCGAAATAGGCCGAAAATTCGTAGGATCAGTTGTGCTGCCAGATTTGAACAGAGGAATCACTTTGCTAAGTTTCATCAGATCAGGAAATACACCAGATGCAATACAAGAATTAAAAACAATTGCTAAAAAGGGTGAAATAACATTAATTATTGAAGACATGGTATGTACTGATAACCCCCAAAGGTCCGCAGTTTTTTTTATATCAAGGTCTTTAAAAGATTCTATAATGTCTTTAGCGGTAACGACCGTGAATTTAAGGTGTTTATCACATTCTGGTACACATTCTTTTAATATTGAGTAAGCAGAAGTGGAGGACGACGATGACAGAGTTTTGGTTGTTAAAATAGGAATATTAGTGAAAAAAAATTCAAACTCAGTTGCCACCTCCATGTCTGCCTTAATATCTACATCATTGATTTTTAGATGGAAGTCACGATTCCGTACTGTCGTTCTTCCCATTTCTGAATTAATAATATTCCAAGTTGTTTTAATTTTATTTCCAGAAGATTTTATTTTATTTTTAATGTGTATGGCTTTTGCCGAGGAACAGGCTCTTTTAAAAGTTTTAGAATATTTTTTAACAAATTCTTTAAAAGTTTCATCAGATCTGATTAAGTCAATTTATGGTTAAAGAAATTTATTTCTCAATAAGAAATTTACAATGATTTCACTTACGTGAGAACATCTATACAACTTAAAAATATAGTATTAACTTTGACATACAAACTAACTTAAATAGGTCTTTTTTGTTTTCTTTATAACAAATCACCAATTAACTAAATAAAAATTCATTCATTTCGTACGCAAATAACATTAACGAAACACAAAAACTAACTACAGCCCAAACAATGTCAATTTTGAGGCAGAGTGTTTCCAGTCGGAAAAAATTGAAATATCTACAGACACACAATCACCAAACTCGCAATCCACACACAACACACATTTTTTTCGTGCATAATCATATATTTATAATGCACCAAAATGTCAATGGATAGAATGTCAATATAAGTCGAATCTATTAAGTACACATCTGAATGAACTCGCAGATCAATAGATATCTTATGCATAACCGAACACAACATGAAAAAAGATGACCAGGAACACCTACATATTTCTAACTACTCACTAGCAGCATGCTACGCTAGGCAAGACAGAAACGGGGGCTCGTGCATTCTAGTAAAAAACACACATCAATTTGAAACAATTAATTTAAATAAATGGGCTAATCAAATTGAATGCTGTGCGATAAAACTGACTTCCCATCCCATCATCATTATTTGTATTTATAGACCGCCAAATTATAATAAAGATAAACTATCAATGTTTTTTAATAATTTAGATATGATGTTAAACGAAATATGTTTAATACGATTACGTTTTAAACTCATAATATAATCCTACTATTAAGTAGGATTATATTATGTGGAGATTTTAATATAGATATTTGCAAAAATAGTAAAATATCAAACACTTTTCAAAATATACTGCGTAGCTATAACTTGATTCTGGGCACGCGATCTCCAACACGTCTGTGTAGCGGGACTTGCATTGACAACATCATTCATAATATTAGGGGAAGTAGCTGCGAGGTCACAGAATTGGCAATATCAGACCATACAGCACAACTGCTGAAATATCGTGTCAAAAAAACCTGCACATTCTCTCATTGGTTTATATACAAACGTGACTATAGCGATGAAAATATTAGAAAGTTTAGGGAATGCCTGCAAAATTTATCATTTCATGATGCCTATACATGCTCAGATCCAAACAAAGCATTTAATGAGTTTCACGACCTATTTAAATTATTCTATGACTTATGTTTCCCAATTAACAAAATCAAAATTTCAGTAATTAAAAAACCAAAGTGGATCACAACAGGACTGAAAAAATGTTCAAAACGTAAAAGAGACATGCTATGGGAATATAGAAAGTCACCAAACCTAGACAATAAAAATAAACTTAAAACGTATACTAAAAGATTAAAACACATAATTAAACAGACACAAAAAGCACAAAACAATAATTTTATTAATACTACTGAAAACAAAAGCAAAGCTACATGGAGCATAATTAATAAGCAGAAAACAAACTACCCTAAACAAAGTATTGATAACATAAAAATAGACAGCAAAATTATAAATAACCCTGAACAAATAGCAGAATCATTGAATAATTTTTTTATAGACCAAATTGAATCTGAAAGTGACATTAATTTTAATCTTAATAGCAAATCAGCAATAAACTCTCATCCTAATTCAATATTTATGACACCCACTGTGGGGACACCCTTTGACATATTTGAAATTATTAATTCCTTGAAAAATACTAAAAGCGCTGGATACGACGACATAACCACCGAGTTAATAAAAGTCACAGCTCCTATCGTTGCACCAATACTCAGCCACATTATCAATGGTAGCATTGAAACGGGCATATTCCCAGAAAAAATTAAAATCTCTGTAATTAAACCATTACATAAAAAAGGCGATAAGCAAGATCCTAGCATCTACAGACCAATCGCGCTCATTCCGGTATTCCCTACAATTTTTGAAAAAGTAATTCAAAACAGCATATATTCATTTCTAGAAGCTAAAAAAATCTTGGTAAGCGAACAACATGGTTTCAAGAAAAATAAAAACATTGACTCTGCTATCTACAAACTTGTTGATCACGTTCTAACTAACGTTGACAATAGAACTCCTGTAGTTGCATTATTTATGGACGTGTCAAAGGCATTTGACTATGTTAACCATAAAATACTGATAAACAAGCTGGAAAAATATGGAATTAGAGGCAATATCCTTGAACTTATCAAATCTTATCTACGACTAATCGAGAACAAATTACACACGTAAATAAAATATGTCCCTATACAAGAACTGAAAAGACATGTCTCTACACATAGAAAATGCATTTTCGGTGTGCCGCAGGGCGGTGTTCTTGCTCCATTACTATTCATAATATATATGTATTAATGTAGGGATCGTTGTAAATAAAAATTAAATCTTGTAAATTCTTCTGTATTTTAATTTTAATAATTCATTCCTATCATCTTCCGTCTTCAACTGTCGTCCGTCTTTTTCTGTATAGTATTGCCATACCTATCTTCTACCATCCCTCATAACTTGTGTGTTGCCACTTTATTACCCATTCCCACATTAATGACATGCCTAAAACTATTAATAATCCAATGATTTTATTCGCTGACGACAGTACAATACTAATCAAAAGTAAAGATGATGTGACATTCGAAAAAGAAATAAATGACAACTTAAATGATATAATAACTTGGCTAACTGAAAACAACCTAAAAATAAACCTTGAACCCAAAATATACAATAAGTTGCCAAAAAGTTCTGAACTTTTTGGCAACTTATTGTATATTTTGGGTGCCATGCCCAAAATGTTTTTATTAAATATCGCTTTTTTATGACGTCTTACGCATATTTTATTTTTGTGTCGTGTACTTCTTGCATGTGTATAAAGATGTAGATTCGATGTGGTTTACAGCTTTCTGTAATATTTTATATTGTATTTTACTACACAAAATGGACCATTTTAAATTTAGTTTGCACGATTTCCTAGTTACAAAATGTTACTATTCAATTAATGATTATTTAAATGAAAGATGACTGATTTTATCTGAAATGGGACCACAAATGTAATGACTTTGAAATTTTGATTTGACTTGTGTATTTTTATTTATTTTTTAAAAATTTTGACATTCTATTTTTTAAGTAATTCAATTTAAAATGTATTCTTTAAATTCAATGTTGCGATTAGTACTCATTGAATTAATTTGCACACCTCATTAGGTTATAATACAATGTACCTTACCTGTAACACCTTATTTAACATGTATTATGCAAATAAATTATTTGATTTGATTTGATTTGAAAATCATTATAGTACAAACCAATTCCATGCGTAAAATTTAATGAATGAGCCGATGTGGCTATCATAAAAATTATTTATTTTTAATAATTTGCTACATCGGCCTCTCGTCGCGAGATAAAGAACTGTCAAAGTGCCTTTTTCGAGATAACTCAAGCTTAGCGGTCATGTTAGTGTTTAGAATGACGTCAAAATCGTCGACAAATTTCGACAAATCGAGAACGAGAGCGTTCTCGCGCAAGTCATGTTAGCCTTGCAGGCATAAAGGGCCCGCTTACATCAAGGCTTCTACATACTGACGCGACACGCGACGCGACACAAAGGCCCCGCATGTCACGCGACGAGCGGTGCCTTTGTGTCGCGCCACAAGTCGCGCCTGTACGTAGAAACCTTCAAGCTATAGTTGTAACTCGAACTCACAAAATGATATACTAGAACCATCGAAGTAAAATAAATATATAAACATGTCGGGATAGGTCCAAACATCAGAAGTAACACTCGATATGGCAATACAGAAATCTATTTCAATCGAACAATCAGTTATTTTAAATCGAGAGAATAAAGAAATGAAATAAAATTAATTAAATAACTAATAATGGTAGTGGCGGTCACACAGGGCAGTACTGACTGTCAGGGACAGTGGTCCATGCACCCACCGCAATAAGGATAGTACTAATTTGTCGGCGACACCGTTCCACATCCAATAACCGGGCAGTTTACTGCTGTTAAACAATATGGCTTCCGTCAAACATTGAATTACGTATAACAATAACAAAGCCATGGTCAGCAACACGACTCACCACAAGCACCCACTCACGAACATAACGCAAAGATCACGCCGCTCGCCATATTTGAGGGAAGGAGCTAAGGATATTTTTTTTTAATAACCTACTCAAGCAGGATATTTTGACATTTATTCTAGACTATTATTAAAAAGTTGGACCTACCTAACTGGACAGTTTGTCCTACGTAAACATACTCGTCCGAGGAACAAGTCAAACATACGAAAAACAGGTCAATCGTCGAATCCGACTCGGCTGGGCAGCGTTCGGGAAGTACGCAATATCTTCTCGTCCCACATACCGCAGTGTCTCAAGACGAAAGTCTTTGACCAGTGCGTGTTGCCAGAGATGATATAGGGCATTGAAATGTGGTCGCCCACAATGGGCCTTATTAGAAGGCTTACAAAAAGGCCAAAGGGCAATGGTTATGCTTGGAGTTTCCCTACGTGATCGAATCAGAAATGGAGAGCTATAGCTTAAATTTTACTTTGAGGGGTTTACTATGCTGACGTTTGCTATAGCTTAAATTTTATGTAATATTGTAATGTGTAACTGTTTATTTTCCCAAATAAATATTACTTTAACTTAAATAAATACTTTATCCCACCAAAAACATTTCATGTAAAATGTTGCCAAGACGACCACATAAGGTTTGCCCTGTGAAAAAGATATCAGATCTCATGTAGAGCCAAGCTTCTGAATCTACACGGCCTAACTCTACCGACCCTAACTTCACAAATTCTACATAACAGTTTTTAAAAATGTATGGCTTCGCCGTTTCGCTACCGTCATGGAGGTGATGCGAATATTTAGTTTCTGAATTAAGTAACGAAACAGCCAAGCCATACATTTTTACTGATATGTAGAATTTGTGGAGTTAGGGTCGGTAGAGTCCGTGTAGATTCAGAAGCTTGGCTCTACATGAGATCTGATATCTTTTTCACAAGGCAAACCTTATGTGGTCGTCTTGGCAACATTTCAGATGAAATGTTTTTGGTGGGATTTTAGTTCTTTTTGTAAGTTGCTAGGCAGTCTTTTTAGTGTTTATTTTTTTCTTCTTTTTTTGGGGTGTATTTCTTGCACATCAGCAGTGCCGGTTTTCATAGCCCATTCTCTGTCTTTGCCTTTTTTCTTTGATGGTTTACTGATTACCATAAGCGATAAATCAGGGCGATATTTCGCTCTTAAGCGATTGTATTCAACTATAGCTGACTGTTGTGCTTTAATACTAGCAAAGTCTATAAATATTTCGGCTTTCTAGCACTTCAGGAAGTACCCTAACATTTTAAAGTCTAATACAAACTTCCCACCCCCCATTTTAGGGGATGTGGGGTGAAAGTTATAAGTTTATGAATTTTTTTGTTGGTTGTATACTAAACTTAGATTACTTACCAAATTTCAGCTTTCTAGCACTTCAGGAAGTAGCCAAACATTTTGATGATCATCAGTGTGTCAGTGACGAAATCGGTGTATTTTAGATATCAATAAAATCTAAAGTATTAGAGCTATTCAATTGAGACTTTGTATGTTTAATTAGTCTATTATTGACATCATATCCTGAGAATATAAACTATCTGTTAAATCGGAAACCAACTCTATGAGGGTTCAAAAAAACGACGAAACACTTCGAGAAAAGGTAGGTAGTGCCCTTGCGCTTCGCTTGGCTCGTCTTGGCGGGGGCACTACCGTGCCCCCAGATATTGTTACAAAACTGATACACGGACTGGTGCATTCTTTTAAGTCGCATGGCCGTATTCTTTTTAACCGACTTCCAAAAAGGAGGAGGTTATATGTTCGGCTGTATGTTTTTTTTTTATGTTTGTTCATCTCCGTCAATGATGGACCGATTTTAAAAATATTTTTTTTGTTTGTAAGGATATGCTTCTGAGGTGGTCCTATTGCCACCAAATCAGGATCTGATGAGGGGATCCCATGGAAATCGAGGGAAACCCTCAAATTTTATAGGCAAACCTATAGCGATTTGGGTATTTTTTATAGGAACTCGTGCATTTGCTCTCGGAAAGCACCATTTGGTGAAGTGGAACTGATGGACCACAGATGGCCACCGGAACAATATAATAATAAGTATTTAAAGGGTTGCGATTCGATTAGGTACTTTAATGTGGTTGCTAAGCAATTTATGCTCGTCACAATATCGCATATGGTGAGTGGCAGTTCTCCTGATTCTTAAAAGGAGAACTCCTCAACAATCAACGTCCCAGCATCGGGAAAAGCAATATTTTGTAAAAGGTGATGACCAGTTAACCAGCTATTGTAACTTAGATAAATTAAAAACTGACCCACTAAAAAGTACAAAAATAAAAAACTTTTTACAAAAAAAAATAACCGATTCCCAAAAATAACACTACAAAGTGAATGAAAAATAACTTTAATTTCGGAAGTCGGTGGCAATAAACTAAAATAAAGATCCAAAGACTTTATTAAAGATTACTTCAGAAATTAAAGTTTTTTACTTTGTAGTGTTATTTTTGGGAGTCGGTTATTTTTTTTTTGTAAAAAGTTTTTATTGCGTTGACTTCGAAATTTTGTTTTTTTAGCTCCAGGGGATCCTAGACCTATGTATTTGAACTTGATACCTCCACGCGTTCTTTAGAAAAAGGATCATGACTGACTGACAGACAGACAGACGGACGAACGGACGGGAGGACAATGAAGTAATCCTATAAGGGTTCCATTTTTTCCTTTTGAGGTACGAAACTCAAAAAAGTAAATTGGAGTCTTATTTCCCATGAAATGTATGGGAAAAGGTTTTTGCGATTTTTGACTCTCCTAGTACTCAAACCTCAGTTGGTCTAATAGAGATTTTTGATCCTCATCTGAACCAGGACCTATTGGCACCAATTTTTGTCAGTAACAGGTTGTATTTTGATTCGCGGCCATAACAAATATGGCTCTACAGAATTATATTTAATCCAGTAACTTACTTATAGGATAGATATACCTAATTATACTGTATAATATCATCAATAGCGATCTGTCGTTCACTGAAAATAGGTTATTGGGTTCGGCCGTAAGACCGATTCATGTAGCTACAACGTACCCTATATACTATTGTAGTCTGTGCTACAACGTTAAGGTAGGTACTCTCGTTTTGCGTGGATGTGACGCATGTTTCCCCCAACCTTTTCTTATTTTGTGTTTATGTTCTTTTTTGCGTCATGTTTACCGCAAATAAACGTATTTTCTTTCTTTTCTTTCTTACTGCCCCATCTCAAAAATTCAACCTGTATTCATTATGTCATGAATTCATGATGATTAACTGCTTAACCCCACAAAAATATAGCGTAATGGTTAAATTTGTAACTATGTACCTTGAATGTTCTAACCGTTTGGCTCGTCTTTTTACAATTTACTGTACACCATAAATAGGAATACAAGCATAATGCAATATTGCTCATCCCCCATAGCAAATAGCGTGATAATATGTAGCCCGCCGACTGACCAGACTTAGGTATAAGAAATCTCTATGCAAAATTTGAACAGAATCTACTCTGTAGAATTTGCGTTATGATTTTATTATACATTCAGACAAACAGACAGACAAAAATTCTAAAAATAATATTTTCGGCATTGGAATCGATCCCAGAGCCCAGACCTCGTAGCAACGTAGAACCGTGTCTCTGGGTGCCAATTCGTAGAACCGTGTCTCTGGGTGCCGATCCCAGAGTCCAGACCTCGTAGCAACGTAGAACCGTGTCTCTGGGTGCCAATTCGTAGAACCGTGTCTCTGGGTGCCGATCCCAGAGCCCAGACCTCGTAGCAACGTAGAACCGTGTCTCTGGGTGCCAATTCGTAGAACCGTGTCTCTGGGTGCCGATCCCAGAGTCCAGACCTAGTAGCAACGTAGAACCATGTCTCTGGGTGCCAATTCGGCGTAGTTTTCAAGTTGGAGTCGTTTTCGTCCCCACCTTTTTTTGTGGCTCAAGCCATGTGATTTTCCACTCGTCGGGTATTAACTTGTATGCCGTTTTTACGTTATCATGTTATTCAATCAGTATGGGAACTCATTGAGCTTGCAGTAGATGTCGTTTTCGGATATCTTCGAACCCCAACACTCGAAGTGGCAACCGATCTCACTCACCTCGACAAGAACGAAGTTGTAACGTTTCAGAGAGACTTTCATTTCGTTTGAGTGAATCACATAATATCGGTGATAATAATTAGCTAGGGACAGAGAGCAGTCTATACTCCGAACATAAACCCGAAGTATCGGCCCGGCCGAACATTCGGCCGATTCTTCGGATGAACGCTTCGGAGTAAACCCCCAGGCTTAGCTATGTAGAAGACGACCGAGAGAGCACTGCGTGCGTGCTCGACAAAGAATACTACCAGCGTAAAGGCGCGTGAGTGCATCACTCGAATGAGCTTTCTGCCGTCGACGCGACGCGACGCGGTGCGGTCGTAGGCGAACTTGCAATGCTTAGCACAACGCGCATGTGTGTGTGTGTGTGTGTTCATGTTGGTGTAGGTTATTGAATAAAGAAAAATATAAAGAAAATATTTATTGTTAATGTAACATCATACGCGGTTAGGAGACAAAAGTGATTAGAAACAAACGTATTTTCTTTCTTCTTTCTTTCTTTCAACCATTAGACAAATATTACTTAATTTAGTTTAAATCTTCGCAAACTCTTGTGGAATTCTTGGTAAGTGGTGGAATCTTTGCTGCTCTGGTCATAGTAGTCGAAGTGGGCGTCGATGTACAGGGTCTGGTTGCCGAAACGAGCTATCAGTTTGTCGACCTGCACTTGAGAAGCGGCAGAGGTTTCGTCAATGATGGCCGACTGCTGCAAAATGACGTTGTTGCTGGCGTCGGTGATGCTGTATGTCATGACGCCGCTGATTAGCGCGCCTTTACCGAAGCACGCTCCAATGAACACGCCGAGGCAACCGGCCGGGCAGCAACAATTGTGCCAATTGCCTGGATGACAAAAGGTTCCGGCTGTTAGACAATTAGCACCGTTGCTGCATGCGTACACTGCGGTAACGAAGAAGAAGAAGAAGAACAAAACCGATTGTATCTTCATGGTGTTCAATTTTGCGATGTGTATTCGTGTACTAGTGCGTGTACAATGACTCAGTGTCGTCACCAGGCGATGTGTATTCGTGTACTAGTGCGTGTACAATGACTCAGTGTCGTCACCAGGCGATATTTATACGAATGTGTTGCATCACTTGAATATTGGGTTTTTAATAATTTTGTTTTCGAAAATAATTATTATCAGATACCTAACGTGTCTTATCTGTAGGTCATATGAGTACTAAACTCGATATCTCGATGTTAAAGGTTAAAAAGAACACTCGAATTACCTACGCCTTAACTTACTGACCAACTTTCATGTAAGTACTACACATTACCTATTCATTAAAAAAAAAAACATGCGGCAGTCTTTGGGGACGGCCGATAGAAGTGAGAACAGTATACATATAGCTCATGGAAAGCGTTCGGTGACGATGACGCCAGTTTTATGATCTTTGTTCACACAAAAAGTGCTCAACGCGCCTAAAGAAGTTTTCACTTCCTAAAATAGTTTAGGAATCTTGACCACTTGACCGCCCGCGCCGATCAAAGTCAAAGTCATTTATTTGCAGTAAATGCGGTAAAAAAATGGTAGGTATAAAAATTGTTAGTGCATGACACATTTCACCATAAATTGGCTGCAAATATTAAAGTAGCAAGATGCTAGTTTCAATAAGCAACTCTCTACACAAATGAACACAATAATAAATTGAACATTCAATTATTTGAATTAAATTTTAACCTTCATTAACTCAACATCTAAAAAAAATGGTATTTCTCAAAAATACAACATAAAAAGACACTAATAAAATCAGTACGTACAGTAACACTTAATAACAATATTATCTACTTACAATGCATTTCTGTAATGATAAGATTGACAAGAACTGGCTCATGCTCTTGCATCGTTCGGCCACCTCGTTCGCGGTGTCCTCGCAGTCGAAGCTCATCAAGTGCTTCGTGCGACCCCGCAGACGGTCCTTGAACTCAGCTTCGACGGCACGATATTGTTGAAGCCGACCCACAGTGTGTTAAGATCCCGGTTTTTGTGTAATCATGTTTATATTATAGCCGACCCTTCCACCAATTCCTGTAGCTTTAGTATGAATGGGTCGAGAGATATGATTTTTTTTCTCATTTTTCGTTTTCATTTTTTTATTCATCTAAACCGCCATAGTAGGTGGTCATTCCTACATCAAAAAATTGCTGATACTTTCTATTATGTGTAGTATTAATTCCAAAACCAAACTCATTGGTTTCCAGGAGATAATGGAAATTTTAGTAATATCCGAAATATCCGCACTTAGGGCTGCCACGTCAACCAAAACATAATTTGTTTATTTTTATTAAGTTTTAGGTTTCTTATCACGACCATAACAACATATCATTATTTTGTGGCTTAAAATGGCAAAGATTGAGTAATTTTATAAAGGAAATTAAAAAAACAAATGGAGAAATTGGTATCATGTTGATTGATACACCTTTTTTAGACACTGTCTATAAATTCTAACCCAAAAGACTTAACTAATAGTAAATAAAAGAAAATCCTTTCCGATGTCTAATAAGTCATAAGTATATTAATCAACATTTAACATGAGTATTATATCAACATTTTGACAATTTTTTAAATATTTTTAGTCAATTTAGTTCTTTTCGTTATTAATTTTACAATTCTTATAAATCAATTTTCGTTTTACTTTTTGATTTTACAACTTATTTTGAATCAATTTTAGTAAACTTTTATATTTTACAATTCTTTTAACCTCTCAGACACTGGCTTGTTAAACCGGTTATAGTCTGATAGAGTGCTCCCCCTTAACGTCTACCCCGTTGACAGGTGACAGTTGACAGTTGCAGTTAAGATTCCTCAAAAAAAAACACAAAACCGCTATATCTTGTGAAGGAAGCGAGATAGAGCAAAAATAACACTTTTTGGGGGCTTCGTAAATGGGTTTCACTAATCAAGACACATCGATCGAGAGGTTCGCAAACCTGAAAAACCTATTTCATATTTTTTTAATCACATCATCGATAACAGCTATCGATACGAGTGGACAGCATTATGTTACGTCAAGTCAACTTCCAACTGTCAGTTTCGTCAACTGCGCTTTCCATTAAGGGTGCCCGCCCACGGACGTTTTTTTGTAGCTGAACTTTTTGTAGCGATTTTCTCAGCGATTATCGCTAGCGACTTTTTGAGCGACTCAACGCACACGTGCGATATTTTGTCGCTGGCTATTGAGGGATGTGCTCGTCATGGATTAACAGAGGTCGATGTAAAAAATGTACTTATTTCTTTTTTCGAAGAATAGTAGTTATCTACTTGTGACTAGACACTTATTATTTTATTTTTATAACGTTTAGTATAAAATTGGTTGTAGGTGTGTTTTAGGCTAAGATTATAGAAAGAAGATTTTTATGATTAATCATTTTTGCTGATTTTTTGAAAGTTAAAAGCAAAAAATGAAAAATTTAGGTTATGTTTTCAGGTTTGCGTACCTCTCAATCGGTGTGTCATGTTTAAGTGAACCCCTTTAGGAAACCGCAAAAAAAGTGTTATTTTTGCTCTATCTCGCCTCCTTTTTAATTTGGTTTTAGGCCTAAAAGATCAACAAGCCAAGCTGTCCACCATCTGACAAATTTTATAAGAACAAACTTGGATAACGGCATGCATACCATAGGGATATTTTTAGACCTTGCCAAGACTTTTGACACAATTTCTTGTAATTTGCTCTTATACAAGCTGGAAATGCTGGGAATACGGGGAATACAATTGCAACTATTATCTGATTACCTCACCGACCGCCATCAGTGTGTAAAAATAGGTCAACAATACATGAGTTCTGAACTTAAAAATAGCTGTTATGGAATCCCACAAGGCAGTATTTTGGGTCCTACATTGTTTTTAGTCTATATAAATGACCTTTGCAATTTGACACTCCAAAAGGGTGTAATTATGTCATATGCGGATGACACTGCGCTACTGTTCACAGCTAAATCAATGGCCGAGGTCTTTGAGGTAGCACAGAATGGTTTTAATACTGTGTCTAGTTGGCTTCATAAAAATCTCTTAACTTTAAATACAGATAAAACCAACTACCTAATATTTGCAATGAGAAACACTAATCCAACGCTTACTAATCTAAACATTCAAGCGCATAACAATTGTAATTTACATTATGCTGACATTGCATGCACTTGTCCCACTTTAGCTAAAACCGATCATATCAAATATCTAGGCGTCACGATTGACACAAACCTGAATTTCCGCAAACACATCGATTTGTTATGCACCAGAGTGCGTAAACTAATATACATTTTTAAAAATTTACGTAACATTGCCGACTTTAAATTAATTAGACAGGTTTATTTAAACCATTAATCTATTATCACCTACTGCATAACGTCCTGGGGTGGTGCGCTAAATCAATTTTACTGCACCTAGAACGCGCCCAAAGAGCAGTTTTAAAGGTTGCTACTTTTCGTCCATTTAGATTTCCTACAGACCAGCTTTATATGGCATGTAAGGTGCTAACAGTACGTCAATTATTTGTTTTTAATGTAGTTTTATACCAACACACTGAACTCTACTTTAACCCAGTACCTTCAGATAGGAGAAGAAAAGATTTGGTATGTGCTAACTCTCAGACTAAACATGCTTTTACTAATCGATTTTATTTATTTTTAGGGCCCTACTTGTATAACAAGTTTAACAGAGTGCTTAAGATTTATAGTTTAAGTTATAATAGGTGTAACTTACTAGTACAGGAATATTTGTCAAAATTGAATTACGCAGACACGGAAAAACTACTAGAAATTTTAAAATAATAGCTCTCTCGACCTACTCTAATATAAGTCTATTCCTTTAGCTAATTAATAATAGTGTCTACTTTATCTACTTTAATATTATTTGTTAATTTATTTAAACATAATATTATCTTACATAATCTAGTTTTAAAAATAATATACCCAAAGAGTTACTCTTTAAGTCATTGAAAATATTATGTCTCCTTTTTAATTTAACTTAGTAATAAACCTATTGTTGTCTTCATTTTAAATGTTTGATGTAAATCGATGGCCTGAAACACAGGTTTTTCATAAACCTAGTTCAGGCAGGTCTACATTACAGTTAGAATTACATTTTTCCCTGGTTGTAATTAATCTAAATTATAATTTTACTTTACTTTATACTTGAATTTTTTTTTTTTTTTTCTTTACAAGATATAACGGTTTTTATGTTTTTTTTGAGGTTAAGTCCGCATTTCATGGTAATATATGGATTTAGAATGCATTGTCATCAAGTTGGGGGATACCCTGAAAGTTTCAGCAGTATAACTAATCGGGAGGTGCTCGAAATTTGAGTTGCAAGATTCTACCCAGAAAGACAGACATCCGCACAAAATCGACCACACCTCTGCAACATTTTTACGAAGTACTGTAGAAATGTTTTGCTTTACGATGTACCTACCTAATGGAAAAAAAATGTAATTAAGTAATTAGGTAAGTAGGTAGGGATACCTACGTACTTTTTTACGACGATGTTTTACCCAAAAGTCAATTTCCTTCTTTGTAGAATAGGTCATGTTCAACCGAAATCAATAAGTAGTTCCCATCTACTATTTAATTTTAAGCATATTTCTTCCCATGTCATTCTCTTTATATTGCTAATTATGATACTCTGGTGATCCTGTGTCCGTGTGTCGTATATAACTGGCCGCTTTTCGACTTCTTCGATAAAAATTCCGATATCGATATCCATCGGTGAGCAATGACGCAACGTCATTCCTTAGCAAAGAGTACGCGGGCGATTGTCGCTGAGCCGTGTGCGTTAGCTAGTACATTTCCATACGTTCCATTCTGCAGCGACAATCGCTACGCCCGGAATCCAGCGATTTTATTCATGAGCGACTTTTCGTAGCACGTGGGCGTTACTGCATTGAACTCCATACGTTCCATTTTCAGCGACAAAAAAATCGCACAGCGATTACCGCTCGTGTGCGGAGACCCTTAGGGTGAGCATTAATACGGGAAACTACTTCCGGCACTTTTTAGGTGCCAGTAGGGCCTGACCGGTAATCAATTTAATTGATTGCATGTTGAATTAATTGTAACTAACAATGAAGATGAATTTTAGTTCGGTTAGCTCATATAATATTTTACAAATTCATATACATTTTCCTTTCGAATAGCCAACTCCATATGAGTTATTAGAAAGAATTTAAAACACCTTTTTTCAAATAAAATATATTCTTGTTGTTTTTTTTTTCGGATACTTGAAAGTGACAACCCTAAGGAAAATTTTGAATTTCCAATAACTCCTGGAAACCAATGAGTTTGATTTTGGAATTAATACTACACATAATAGAAAGTATCAGCAATTTTTTGATGTAAGAATCACCACCTACTACGGCGGTTTAGATGAATAAAAAAATGAAAACGAAAAATGAGAAAAAAAATCATATCTCTCGACCCATTCATACTAAAGCTACAGGAATTGGTGGAAGGGTCGGCTATTATACCTTTTTTAGATAGAATAAATAAATTCTGGAATAATTACTTCCGTTAAATTATAATGATTTTTTTTTCGTTTTTCAAAAGTCGGATATTCCGAAACTTTGACATTTTTTTTAAAACAAAGTACAAGTCTGAGCGAACCCGGAGTTTTACTCTAATCCTCAGAATTGTAGACTATCGATTAATTCAATAAAAACATGATGACACAAAAACCGGGATCTTAACACACTGTGCGACCTGCCTACCAATCTCTTTTGTTGAGTGTCCGATGGGTATATGTGGGTACATGTGGGAATTCACTTATAAGTTTATAACAGAAGTCACGAAACATTTCATTGAAAGCTATTTTAAAGTTGCCTGCATGCAAGTATACCCATTTGCATAGCCGTTACTCGCATGCAAGCACGCATCTTGCACAGCGGAAAAACGAGAAAGTGATATTGCAGATGCAAGTACATACTAATGGTATATAACAAAGCAGGCAGATGTCCAAATATTAACACTAAATACAATGGATTATTCGGTTTAGGACAGATTCTGGTTTCGGCAGATTCTTGTTCAGTTTCTGGATAAGACAGATATTTTACAGTCGTCTACAGAAGTATTATGTAATGATTATATTCAGAAGTGTGCATTCATTGGAACGCTATTTGTTGCGATTAGAAGGTCCTCAACACGACCTGAAGGCCAGTTCTCGTACCATCACTCTAGACGGATTCATCTCGTGCGGGGTGAAAGATACAGCCCAAGAGCCCACGACCGCGACGGCCAGACCTTCGTTATTTTGTAAAAGCTGAAAGTTTTTCTGTGCATGTCTCCTATACAGGTAAGAACGACCAGCGACTATAGAGTTTGGGTTGTGTTGGGCAGGTAACAGGTAGTAAAGGTGTATAAAATAGTGCTTTCAATTCTTTAAAGTATAGCTCAATTTTCTTATATTTTCTTCGGGTTAACTTTAGAAATCTCGTCATCCATTGCCGGATACTTACTTATAACAGTTGCTACCCCCTGCCAGACACCCCTAAACTTTAATAAATGATAATTATACTTTCGATATAGTATAACAGCTAAATTATAAATGTATATGTTACTTGGGGACCTATAATTATACTTTCGTTATAGTATAACAGCTAAATTATAAATGTATATGTTACTTGGGGACCTATAATTATACTTTCGTTATAGTATAACAGCTAAATTTTATATGTATATGTTACTTGGGGACCTGTAACAAAATGTTACCTCAATAGCCGGACAGTTTTAATGGTTTTTACATCTTGCCAGACACATTGAAAGTCCGCTGTAAGTGTGTAAATAACGGTGAGTGCTTAGTCGATTGCGATCATAAAGGATATCTAATAAAAAAATATATTTATTACGTTCATAGCCATGATATATAAAGTAATAAATGTTATTTTAATATTATAAAATACAAAAAAAAAAAATATTTATTACAAGTAAAAAAAATATTTCATCGTTGTCGTCAATATTTTTATTTTCTTCGTCACGACTCCTCCAGTCGATGGCATGATCGTCGTCAATATCGCCTTCTTCGTCAGTTTCTGACAAAAAATAAGCAAGTTAACAAGTTTATAATGTATACAAATATGTATAGTTTAAAAAAAAAGTGTACTTACAATAATCTGTCATAATAATTACATACCTGAGTGAGTTTCGAACGAATCACTAACATAACTTGGTAGTTGATGCCCTTCAAACTATTTGAACTGGTATTTGTCATCTTTCAATACCCAGACGTTATTTTCTGGTTGATATGTGGTTGGATTTTTCAGATGAGCATTATTCCACATGGTACAATACATAATTTGCTCGCAGAAATTGCTGCAATACTCGTAGCTCGCTTTTGCAAGGTGGTAGATTACTAGCGTCAAAATGTTTCAACTTCTTTCGGTCAAAAGCTTCTTTTTACATCGGAGACTAAGTATATACAATACGAGTCGATGAATATTTTAAGTCTAGGGGCTATTCCCAAAGTACTCCAAAAAGAGTTCCCAAACTACTCCATGATAAAATATAATATTTTTAATTAGGTTTCATTCTACTCCATGATAATATTAAAATTTTTTGATTAAAATTGAGTAGGAGTACCACTCCATTTTAATCAAAAAACTAATTTAAGACGTTATAACAAAATGCTAAACTTTAATCTTTCTTTTAAGAATTTTTATGACAGACTGTAATGAAAATATGAAATATATTATGTATTTTATTTCACGGCGATCTGAAATATAATTAATTAAACAGAGTAGTGTTCCTTATACACACGTATTAACATCGCATTTTTAGAGATAAAATATTTTTTTTTTTTTTAAGTTGGATTATTATCTCAGCGTTGGCAAGTGGCAACACAGATACTTATGTCACTTTTCTTTCGCGCGCTGACATGACATCGCAAGAAAAAATTCGCTCTCATCAAATCGTTAATTTCTATTATGTTTACAGTGCTCTTTACTGAAATTATAATCTTTGACAAAGTGTCAATTATGCCAAGTGATAGAAAGCGTAATGAGTGCATTGTTAGTGGAGACCTGAGACGGCCACGAGTCCACGACGTTCATGAACGACATCAACAGAAAGCAGATAGTAAAACGGGGTGAATAGGGATGCAGGGGTGAATCGGAACGCAACTTTAAAATGGATTTTAACCTTGAAATAATATTGTTTGTTGCCAACAAGGACACTTAATCGTTAGTTATAATACAGGTAACACATTGTAGTTCTCTTTGGCAACAAAAGATGTTATTTCAACTTTAAAATCCATTTTAAAATTGCGTTCCGATTCACCCCTGCATCCCTATTCACCCCGTTTTACCCGGTAAATACATCAGAGGCAGACTGCTAAACCTGACCCAAGATCCGGAGGCATCCCACAACCTTAATGTGCGAGAGTGCCTGGCTTTAACTGACCACCTTGTATGCGATACTGATAGCGCTTTAAATAAGCACTATGGTGGACATTAACACTGCCTATTGCCAGTTGCTGCAAATTTTATAAAGCATTATCCCTCCAGAGACACGAGATGTCACCAGTATTGTTATCTCAACGATACTAGCTGGATGAGGAGCTGCCAGAGAGGCTCGTGAAGCCCTTAGCGATGTTACTGTGCATAGCTAACTGGTATGCGTTTATCAACATTCAGTGCGTGCGAGACACGCCAGTAACGTGTGACCTTCCCGTTACTAGCTGGATGAAAAGTTAACAGTGTGTATAGCTAACTCGGGTATGTACTTGTAATAACAGGTAAGTCTCATTTCTATGATCAAGGTTAAGAAAATTTAAAAAGGTGGTTTGATAGGCTTTTAACTTAAGAGCATGAACGCTGCGAGTCAGCCTTACCCAACCCTGCACACTGTCTGTGTGTTATACACGTGCAAAAGCATTATACGCCCTTGTGAGTGCTGGACCCTACCTCCGTACCTGGATTGTTATCATTGAGTATAAAATACTCTTCACGACACTGACTCTTGTCATAAAGGGGGTTTGATATGCTTTTACTTACAGTATGAAAGCTGCGTGACAGCTTAGTCAACCCTGCACACTGCCTGTGCGTTTATACACTCGCAAAGAATTTGTTATTATTGAATATAAAATACTCTTAATATGCTCATAGCATGTTATCCCACCACTATGTGACCTAGCTCTCGCATCAAGGACAATACTATGGAAGCACACCTCGCCTCAACAGGTTACTTTTTATCAGCCACCTAGGTGGCTTAACTATCCTGAGCTACAAATGATACCTATTTTGTAAAGTATATAAAGCAAAATTGTGTAATTTTTACACTCATACATTCAAATAGTATAAGTACAGGATATGTTAAAATGATTCTGTGATGCAATGGCTGACGGTACAAGATACTTTGCAAAAATGATTATGTGATACAACGGCACAAATGCTTCAGATATCTATGGAAATTTCCCTAAATGTAACTGAAATGAACCAAAACCATACAAAGTATTATTCAATGCTCCCTTAATTATCTATAAGGTAATAGGTGTACTTTCAGATTCCTCTAAACTGAGGGAACAAGGGATTGACATAAACAGGGGGACCGGTTACCTCTATCATACGGACAGCAATGACTGACCTTATGCTCATGAAGAACATAATACAAACACAAACTGCGGATTGACTCGGCTGATGCAACAAAAAACACCTGCCAACATACAAATAATTAAAATATAAATAAATAATAATATAATACTACCAAATTAAAACCAGAATAAAACTAATATTGCTTCAAAAATTGACATGATTGCTAACTTACTCTATTTGAAAAACAAACAGATAGAATAACAAACTTGGGTATATAATTTTATAGCCACAAACAATAATAATTAATTAATACATATTAAACCCACAAGACATTCACTCTTGCTATCTAACGCTATCAATCTGGTTTTTTTTATATTATCTATTTAGAATGATTTCTTTGATATTTTTATTATGATAATAGAGAAACTTACCAGTCCTTTTGAAAAAATGTACCTAAATAGCACAACAGGAGTTGACTTGTTATAGTAAATAAGAAATAAATAAATCCTACAACTGGGTACAGAAATCAATCAATATGGAAAACAAAGATGAATGTTGTTGGTGGACCTTAATAACAATCCGGCTTATATCTACACTCCTGAATGACAATTTATCAAGATTGATACTGGCATGCAACAACCACATGCTATGCCGAAAAAACAGCTGCAGACCACTGACCCTGTTATCGGCCGTGGGTACAAAGATACAATAAACTATTTGATACCTATCAAAATTCAATACCTCAACTTCTGAATACCATTTCAGCTAGTAAAAACCGAGATGAATTAAAAATGCATTAAGTACAGATTTACAATGAATTTGTACATTTTAGACCCAAACAAAATAGAAAATTTAGCTTCATTCTGAACCTAAAACTGGTACTTAACCCCTCCTAGGGCAGTGAGAATTCCATTATTGGTACTTACTTGACAGAAAATTACAAAGCTCCCAGATATAACCCTATTACTTTATACTGCTAACTTGTACACTATTCAATTATTTTTCAACCTATCAAAATAGATAGGTATCTACTTATATGATTTTATTCTATAGGTACCCGCAGCATTCTTCCTATGACCAGATAGGTTAAAAATAAGGGCTCATTATAAATACATTGTCTAATAACTTCTTTAATAGAATTCTCATACTTCAACTGTATCTTATAGCTCTGCTGTATTGACCTATAATAAATGTAATCAGTGGTCTTGACTAAATTACCAGTAGTGAGTGACACTTAGGTACCGAAACAAGATTTCCTACCAACCCACCCTGATTATTTATTCGTCAAAATATCAAGACCGACATAATAAGCACCTTTATAGACAGACACCAATTTACGTGTACAAATCGAAAATCGCCCGAATATTAACCATGGAGATCTAACACCTTGAAACAAGTGCCTTGAAATAACTATATTAAAACAAAAGTAAGAGTTTATTTACATAACATTACGCCCGCATTCCCAGAAGGGCCGGACAGAGATGGGTGATCTTATTCAAAGGCTATAAAATCAAAATGTCTAATTAAACATTTAATCATTCCAACCAAGTACTAGGCTACACATTTAGCAGTACCTAGATAACAATGATAATCACAACACTAAAGTAAAATTGTCAAGGAAACAAAGGGGGGGGCAGCGCATTGTGAGGATAAAGTATTGATGGATCGTGATTAGAACATGAACAAGGCCAGGCATACCATACAATCAATGCAGGCACCATGAACAAAAGTACCTAAAAATTTCTTCGTTCTTAAGCACATTGTACAGTGAACATAACTAATTATACAACTTCCTCACCTAAGGCATATAACTCAATTTAATGCCCCATAGATGAAACTAATCTTCTCGATTAGCTCTCAACTTGTCAAGTAATAATTATTTTGACTATTTGCTAGCAGAACGTATGAAAATAATGTGGAAGTTAGGATCCCTTTGATCATAAGTACTTGAAGTAAACGGTTTCAAGTAAATGGTGCTTACAAAACTTAAAAGTGATCAAGTCAAAAGCTTCATTTATTCAGCTGAAAAACATCCACTGTTGGACATGGGCCTCCCCCAGGGGGGGGGGGAGGGGTTCCCATAATTGCCACGCTTGGCAGGCGGGTTGGCGAAAGTGTCAAAAGCTTATCCAGCACCAATACAACGCAAAAACAGAGCTTTTACAACGATCTGGGCAACAAAATCTGCCACCTCAGTGACTAAAACACATATTATAATACGCAATTAAACGTAATAATAGAGTTCATGAGCTTAGTGCAATCTCACGCAGTAAGTTCCACACTGAATCCCAAATAAGTGAACGTTAAAGCTTATGGAGACATATGGCTGCTATTCCCAGTCACGAAAATATTCAAAAGTATTCAATCTCACATACAGAACAAACTTTACTAAACAAGTTGGCTGCCGTTTTGGCTCTAATGTTGACTCTGTGGACTAATAAAACAAATACTTCATTATAACCGTAAGTTACGATAAGCGAAATAGTAAGCTAAAGTAATATTAATCCTTTACCTCTCACAGTACAACAAATACAACAGCTCCACTTAAAGTTGACATCAATTGAGACAAACACAATGTGGGTTTTCTCGATGTTGATTATGCCTCATTGCTGACTAACAATGGTTCCTAACAAAGTAACGGTAATTAACAAAATAAAAAGTACCTACTTAACAAACCAGAATATTTATAACCAGATATTGCAGACAACTCTAAACATCTACTCTGTTTAATTAATTATATTTCAGATCGCCGTGAAATAAAATTGGGAATCAAACGAGCTTACCACTTAAGCGAAGTCTTGATTCTAATTTTATGAACGGCGATCTGAAATATAATCACCCACCCGCCACTAGCTAACAACCCCAATGCTGCAATAATCAGTCTACCTAATTCACTTATCCTTTCAGGAAACCCTAGTGAATGTAAGTATGCGGAACTACTCTGTACAGAAAACAGAGCTTGTTCCTTACTTAAGGATCTCTAAAATAAGTGACATAAGTATCTGTGTTGCCACTTGCCAACGCTGAGATAATAATCCAACTTAAAAAAAATATATATATTTTATCTCTAAAAATGCGATGTTAATACGTGTGTGTAAGGAACACTACTCTGTTTAATTAATTATATTTCAGATCGCCGTTCATAAAATTAGAATCAAGACTTCGCTTAAGAGGTAAGCTCGTTTGATTCCCAATTTTATAGGTAAATATGTAGATGGAGCAGTTTGAGAATTGATAACGAATAATCGGTGGAGTACTTTGAGAATAATTCCAGATACCTATGGAGCAAAATGGGAATAAAATTATAAGTAGTAGCTTCACTCAAGCCAAAACGTAAAAAATTCTTTACTGTACTTTTGTTAGAAGTCACTTGGAATACGCGTCAGAAATCTGGAATCCATGTTACCACAAGTACATTGATCGTATAGAGAGCATCCAGAAAAGGTTCATCAAGTATTTGTGTTATCATCAGAAAGTGCCGTACCGGTCTGAAGATTACCTCAACCTCTGTAAGAAGTATCATATATTACCCCTAATTAATCGGCGAGCAATCTCTGACTGTATTTCATTATTTAAAATTTTCAATAATTCTATTGATAACTCCGAAATTCTATCCAAATTTTATTTAAACGTTCCCGGAAGGTCCAAGCGATGGAACGCACCGTTGCGTGTTCCATTTACCTATACGAATTACAGGCAAAATTCATTTATAGTGCGTGCAAGTAGCAACTTTAATAGCATGTGTAAACGGCATGATTTTGATCCTTTCATAACAGGTGTGTCCTCGGCCAGAAAGTGCCTGAGCCTTGACTTGTTTAATTAAGATTTTGTATGTTCAGGTTTTTTATTCTTACGAATACGAAATGTAAATTTAATTTAAGCTTGAATGTTATACTGTCTCTTTTTTTTTGGTATGTGTGTTGTGTTGTGCTGTTCAGTGTTCACACTCCTTCTTTCCAATCTGTTTTTAGAAGTGAAGACTTGTAATTAGCTGTCAGTCTCACATACTTTTTTATTCTGTTTGTTTTTAGCTGTAAGTCTTCCATAGTTAATAAATAAATAAATAAATAAAAGTATTTTTAAATAATAATAATTCCTTGGAGTAACTCGGTAATTAATGTATGAGACTCTTATCTTTTGAAGAACAAAAGAATGGAGTACTTTGGGAATAACCCAAGTCTAGCGGCATCAACATCAATTACATTAGGGACATTGTAAATATTACATATAAATCTCTGAATAATATTAAAGATGTTTTGTTGACGATCTAAATTTTCAATTAATGCGCTGTTGCCGAAGTTCTTGAAAGCTTCCTGGTACTCTGGATGATGAAGATGAGGATGGCTTGGTACTTATTAGATGGAAACACAATCACTTTTTTCATGCATATTCTTTGACTTTTAGACCATGACAGCACACGAAAACAAAAGCGAATAATATAAAAAGAAACATAAGATGAATATAAAAATATAAAAAGAGATTGGTTACTGGTCGTCAACATGGCCCCCGACGGTGTGAAGGCACCAATTTACTGGCCGACGACCAGCAACACCACCTTGCGAGTGGGTCGGCGCAGCACGCCCCCCTTCGTTACAACGTCCACCACTCTCACTACCCCGTCCTTCCCGGGGTGCACTGCCACGATTCGCCCTCGGGGCCATTGGTTCCTGGGCAGCGTGCCATCCGCAATAAAAACTAGATCACCCACCCTTAACGGACGAGCCTCTTGCGATCGCCTCCTGGGTGTGAGCGTGGGCAGGTACTCTCGTACGAAGCGCTGCCAGAAGTAGTCTGCCAGCCTCTGCGCTTTTCTCCAGTTAGCACGTCGGATCAAGTCTGCGTCGTCGAAAACATTAATCTCAGGCTCGCTGCTTGGAGTTCCAATAAGAAGGTGAAAGGAGTAAGGGCGAACTCCGCATCCGCATCCACTGAGACGTGTGTCAGGGGTCTTGAATTAATGATGGACTCTGCCCCTAAGAGCAGGGTGTTTAATACCTCCTCCTTGGGCGTTATTTCCTTCAAGGTTACGGCGATAGCATTCTTCACCGAGCGGACGAGCCGCTCGCAACAGCCTCCCATAAAAGGTGCGGATGGGGGAATGAATCGCCATTCTATTTTTCTATTTGCGCAGAAATTGAAGAGCTCCTGCAGCATCTTTGCTGAGCCGACGAATGAAGTTCCATTATCGGAGTAAATCCTTGTCGGGCATCCCCTTCTAGCGATGAACCGTCTGAGTGCCATGAGGGCGGAGTCCGAAGATAAGCTCTCCACGATCTCCAAATGCACGGCTCGCACCGTCATACAGGTAAAGAGTGCAATCCATCGGATCTTCTGCCAATAGAGACGCTCAGGGGGCCAAAATAATCCAAACCTACGTGGGTGAAAGGGCGCTGGTGATGTGCTAACCTGGCATCTGGCAAATCTCCTTCTGGTGGTGATTCCGGCTTAGCCTTCCGATTGCGGCAAAACTGGCATCTCTGCGAAGTTCCTCTGACAGCTGGTCTGAGGCTTAGTACGTAGAACCTCTGGCGCAGTTCATTGACCACTAGCTCGTTATGTCCATGGGCGTACTTGGCATGATAAGAGCATATGAGTAGCTTGACGATGGGATGTCGACCGTCTAGGACAATCGGGCGTGACTCTACATGCTCTGCGGCGGCAGTGCGACCAGAAAGACGAAGGAGCCCGTCTTCACCGAGCAAAAGTGAAAGGTTCCGAAGCCTACTATCACTCGAAACGGAACGTGCTGTTAGAACGCGCATCAAATCCTCGGGGAATGAATCTAATTGAATTTTCCGAAACAAATGGACCTCCGCAACGTTGAGGTCTTCAACGGAAAGTGTAAAAAGGTTTCGAGCATCTCGAAGTGCGTTTAGTGAAAATTTGGAATTTGGATGCAAAACTGATCTGAACTTGTCCAAACACTGATGGGTTTGTGCTGTGGCGCGAAGCAACCGGGTCCAACTGCTAAAGCGTTGGTGATCCGCAATTACCGGTAAAGGTAGATGACGCGGTGAAGCAACGATCAGTCCCACCGATTCCGAATCTCGTTTCAGTTCTTCGGTCACCGGAGGGACGGCAGATGATGGTTCAGATGGCCAGTCAGAGGGTGGAGACAAGAGAAATGTAGGTCCTGTGAACCAACCAGATGAGGTTGAGAACTTATTAATGTCTCGCGTAGCGTCGTCTGCGACGTTCAAAGCCGTGGGGACGTATTTCCAACTCTGGATATTCGTTGTCTCAGCTATCTCTCCTACCCGGAATGAAACAAAGGCTTTGAATGTACTGGCGTCGCTGCGGAGCCACTTCAGAACGGTTAGTGAATCCGTCCAAAAGTAAACTTGATTGGGCTTTCGTCTGTGCGCTTCAGTTACATAGGCGCCGAAACGTGAAGCGATTAGGGCGGCCTGGAGCTCCAATCTCGGGATTGAAACGGGTTTCAGAGGCGCCAACCTACCCTTTCCCCCTATCAGGGACAAGCTTACGTTGTTGTCGTCGCCTGTGAAGCGCCAGTAGGCCACGCAGGCGTACGCGCGTTCACTGGCGTCGGCAAAAACATGAAGTTGGGCATTCTTAACGCACCCAGTGCCGCTAAAGTAGTATCGAGGAATGGAACTGTTGTTTAAATTTTGAATTTCTAGCAACCAACTTTTCCAACCTTCGATCAAGTTAACCGGCAGAGTCTGATCCCAGTCAATGCCCAACTTCCAGGTTTTCTGGAATAGTGCGCGGCCTTTCATAATAACGGGAGTTAAAAAACCTGAAGGATCATAGACAGACATCAGCAGGGACAAGACTGAACGTTTTGTGTACTTAGTAGGGACCTTTGGAAGAGTCTTGACGAAATGAAGCTTGTCCTCGCTAACGTTCCACGTAATACCTAGAACGCGAATTTGTGAGGGAGACATCGGACCTAAGCTCACCTCAGTAATAGCGTCCGTCGCATATAAGTCGGCAGGGATTAATGCTAGGGCTTCCTTGCAGTTCGAAACCCAAGAACGCATGTCAAAGCAAGCCGCTTTGTGAATGGACCATATTTCAAAGGCACGCTGTGCCGCCTCACTGATGCTGTCAAAACTCCCTAAGAAGTCATCCATGTAATGGTCTTCGATGATAGACCGCACGGCGTCCGGGTATCGTGACTGAAATTGACTAGCGTTTTTGTTTTTCACCCATAGCGCGGTACATGGACTGGACGCTGCACCGAATATCATCGAGGACATACGGAATTCTTGAAGCGGTAAATCGGGTCTATCTCTCCACAAAAAACGCTGGGAGTCCCTATCCTCGGATCTAATTTTAATTTGCGGGAACATCTCCGTGATATCTCCCGTCAAGGCAACCGGGCCTTCCCTAAACCTCATGACAATGCTAAGAAGCGGCTGAATAAGATCGGGTCCAGTCAGCAGAAGCGAATTGAGGCTGACGCCTGCGCACATCGCCGCTGCGTCGTGGACAACTCGGAGTTTCTTTTTATGCGGGTGGATAACCCCGAAGTGTGGAAGATACCACGGGACCAGGCCGGATGGTGGACCCGAACATAATTCAGCGTAACCTTTGCTAATCATACTTTGAATATTTTGCTTGTAGGCATCGGCATACGCACCATCCTTAGCCATCTTGCGCTCGAGATTAGCAAATCTAGATAAGGCCAAGTCGCGACTTTTAGGGACGGTAGTGATATTATCGCGCCACAATAGGCCCGCTTCGTACCTACCAGAATCTAGGCGCTTGCTAGTCTCCTCTAGAATGTTTAAAGCACGTTGTTCGCTTGCGCTACGATGGTCTACCTTTGTTATACCTATAGAGTCTAGTTGAAAGTATTCTTTGATGAGGTTGTCCAGCGAAGAATCGTTGTCGACAGCGACAGAGATATGGTTAACGGATGTGGCAGCGTTAGATCTGCCAGAAATATGTCCATAGAGTACCCACCCTAGCACGGTGTGAACGGCCGCGGGTTGTTTACGAGTGCCGTGGCGGACCGCAGAAGGGAGTGACACATGCCAATTGTCCGCACCTATCAATAACATGGGCTTCGCATAATCGTAACACAGAACGTCTACTAAATCAGATAAATAATCGTACCTGGCGAAATGTTGCAAGTTGGGAATGGAGCGCGCTCTGATGTCAAAACTGTCCGCACCATGTCGACCTTTTACATTGATGTTAACATAACTCACGTCGGCCTGTGTACTCAATCCGCCAATGCAGTCAATATTCAGCCTACACCTAGGGCCCTCAGCTCCCACCGAATCCGCCACTGATTGGTCTAACAGAGTCACAGAACTCCCGTCATCAAGTGGCCTCCCGGCATACGTGTTAACGCTTCCCAGGGGTCCAGAAATAGTGACGGCTATAACCTTTAAGAGTGGTTTAAGGCAGGATGAATTCAGTGGAGCCGAGTTGTGCGCAACGGTGACCGACCGCTGCTCGTCCTTCGACGCACTTTGCTTTTGTACCTTGGGGTCGGTGATTTCCGCAGTAGAGTGTACCTCAACATGGGATGTAGTCACAGATTGGGCTTTATGCAAGAGGGTGTGGTGCCGCTTCTGAACCGGGCAGCCTTCGAACTCACACTTATTCTTGCAGTGGCGATATTGGTGAGAGCTTTTTCTAAGACATCTGCGGCAGACCTTGTTCTCCATCACCCATTGCCACCGATCGTCCAGAGACAAAGAATTAAAACCTACACATTCACTAACCTCGTGTTTACCATCATGACAGTACTGGCATACGTAGACACTTTTCGGCTTTAACGTATTTGACGTTGTTATTGCATAAGTTTTGTCTTTGAATGTTTTGACGGGTTGACATTGACTTTTGACAAGAGTCGGTTCTGGCACTATGACATCAATTTAATTTGTAATTTTGCCTCAATTTCGAGGAAATCGGCCAAAATTTCTAATTTAAACTTACCAGAACCAACCCTCGGCGATGCAAAGTCTCTCCATTTAGACCTGAGGAGTGGAGTCAGTTTGCCTATGATGATGTTGAGGAGGTCCGGAGAAGCGAGGTGCTCGGGCAAATCCAGCAAACGGATGATTTCGACGCAGTTGCGGATGCGACAGGCAAAGATGTTCAGCTCTTGCGTCGACTCGTACATACTTATTTTAGGTAGGGCTTTTACCACGGAGATCTGGTGTAGTACGATGACTTCCGGCTGAGCAAACCTGGTCTCTAGCGCTTCGACAATCTGTTCCGGGTCGTCAGCTGCTATTAGTCTGATGGAAACTGCCTCTCTGGCAGCTCCGTGCAGCGCTGCGCCAATACGTGTGATGTTGTCACTAGGGGAAAAGTGCATCTTGGATTGTTCGTATGACTTCTTGAAGTGGAACCAATCCGAGACGTGACCGTCAAACTTAGTGATATCACAAACCTTTGTTGTCTTCTTCCCTGTGCCTGTAATTGCGTCGACCAGCTGATTAAATGATGTACCTAGATTTGAGCTAAGATTTTTATTTTTGTAGCTACAATTGTTATCTTTAGCAAGTGCTTTAGTGCCTAAACCTAGTGCATGTGGTGTGTGTTCAGCCGGCTCAACTAATGAGTACGTGCCCACAGGGAGCGTACAGACACAGCGGACAGGGCGCGTCGATGTACCGGCGAGGGCCGGATGCTTCGGCGGGTGAGCAGGAGCTTTGCGGGCTGGCAAACACGTGGGAACATGGTGCGTAAAGGCACTGGCCGGGACTGGACGCGTTGGGGCATGGTCCCAGAACGTCAAGGACGGGATGTGTCACTGTCTCTGGACCGTCTCCGTAGGCCGTGGCAGGCGTTGATCGCGGCAGGGTCTGCGGTACAGCGCTAGAAAACCTCCACTCGTTTGCCTTTCTGTCAACAAATGAATGCGCTTTATTATCTCGCTTAGGAAACGTATTAATTGTTTCAGCTAACCAGTCTTCGACTCTGTGCTGAGAACGGAAGCCGTGGGAGTTGTTCGAGTGGTGAGATCCTCCATGTAACGAGTTGGCCTGGATAGTGGCTAGATTTGCCTGCAGTTCCAACTCAGCAACGGCTTTTTCACGCTCTGCTTGGGCATGGTCACGCATTGCTTGGGCATGGTCACGCATTGCTTGGGCATGGTCACGTTCTGCCTGGGCGTTTGCAAGCCGCCGAGCGTGCTCCGCCTTGGCGGTCAGGATTTGTGCTTTTAACGTAGGTACTGCTAGAGCGGCCTGATCGAGCGCTCTGTGGTACGATGCTTGACGAGGTCCTGCTGGCTGGTGGTAAGGTATCGACAGGTTTGGCGCAGGGTGGGGCCGGCGCGATGGCGCCGTGAGTGGAGGCACCGCTCTCCTGAGGAGCACCTGTTGGAACGATACCTGATGTACCAGTCTTTGCCGAGGCAGCCTGCGTCTGTGATCTTGTGATAGGGGGCATTTCCAAAGTAGCCGTTTACTTCTGACACCAATGATGAAGATGAGGATGGCTTGGTACTTATTAGAAGGAAACACAATCACTTTTTTCATGTATATTCTTTGACTTTTAGACCATGACGGGACACGAAAACAAAAGCGAATAATATAAAAAGAAACATAAAATGAATATAAAAATATAAAAAGAGGTTGGTTACTGGTCGTCAACACTGGATATTTTTTTAATGTCTTGTATGGTTTTAATTTTCCTTTTCTGAAGAACGCAGTATTTAAATCACAACCTGTGATCCAGGTTTTGTTAATACAATTAACAAAACTAACAATAATGCTTTTTGTGTATATCAGACATTAATGGTCATACACTGACTAATTGCTCGCAACCTCGTACATTAATCGTTTGTTTCAAATGTGGTTTAAAAGATGTTAAATCTACTGATTGCCCTAATTGTAATAAAACTAAGAACTCAAAAAACTAAACAATTACTTGGGTAATAAAAACTTTAATCAATCAGACTGGCATGATTGGTTACAAACCTTAAAAAATTTCTTTCATTGTTACAAAATAACTTCAATTTATGATAATGAACAAGATTTTAATCGTCCTTTTATTGATATTTCTATCAATAACTAAATATTTTCCGGCTTACTAGATAGCGTTAGTTCTATTACAATACTTGGTAATAACTCCCATCTAGATATTTTAAAATTAGGCTTCACGTTATCCAAGTCATCTTCAATGACGATTACTACTGCCAGTAATCATAAAAGTAAATCCGTTGGCTTAATTGACATTCTGATTAGATACAATAATCAAACTCATCTAATCCAAGCCTTCGTGTTCCCAAATATATCTCCTTCAATTATCTTAGGCGTCGACTTTTGGAAAAAGTTTAATCTCATTCCACATATTCTTTCTTCGGCTTTTAAAGCAATTACTAAATGTTCAGTGGTTACTGAAACTACTAAACAAGTACTTCCATATAATCATCTCTCTTTAGAGCAAAAAACTATCGCTGATGACATGATTAAACGATTTAAAGCTATATCCTTTGAAAGTAGAGGAGTACTGGGCCGCACTCATCTTATTAGTCACCATATCGATACTGGTGATACACCTCCTATCAAACAACGTTGTTACCGTCTTTCTCCTGTAAAACAAAAAGCTCTCATTATAGAAGTTGATAAAATGTTAGAATGGGGTGTTATTGAAAAATTCGAAAGTCCTTGGCTTTCTCCGGTTATCATCACACCTAAAAAGAATGGCGAATGGCGTTTCTGCGTTGATAGTAGTAAATCAAATTCAGTTACTCGTAGAGACGCTTACAGCCTTCCATTTGTTAATGAAATTTTAGATAATCTAAAAAACGCTACATTTCTTTCTAGCATTGATATTGCTAAAGCATTTTGGGAGATTCCTTTGAAAGAACTAGCAGATAAAGATAAAACAGCTGTTTATGTTCCTGCTCGAGGCATGTATCGCTTTGTCATCCGCGTCTGCCCTTTGGTTTAACTAATGCTCCGGCTACTCAACAAAGACATATGGACATGCTCTTTACTCCTGAGTTTGACAATCAAGTCTTTTGTTATTTAGATGATATAATAATCATTTCTGAATCATTTGAAGAGCATATCTCTTATCTAGTTAAGTTCTTGAGAAATTAAGGTTTGCTAATTTGACTATTAACTTCGATAAAAGTCAATTCTTTAAAAATGAACTAAAATACCTAGGAAATACATAGTGGATGAAAACGGTTTACGCTCAGATACGGCTAAAATTAAAGCAATACTAGAATTTCCTACTCCTACTACTCGTAAAGTGAGAAAATTTATTGGAACTTGTAGCTGGTTTCGTCGTTTTATTCCTAACTTCAGCACAATTGCAAATCCTCATAATAAATTAACTTCTTCCGGTAAAAATGCCCCTAAATTCATTTGGGATAAAGATGCTACTCTAGCTTTTAATAAACTAAAAGAAGCTCTTGTTACTACTCCTATACTAGCTTGTCCTGACTATGATCTCCCTTTCTCTGTACATTGCGATGCTTCTAACTTTGGCATCGGTGGTATGTTAACACAATTAAAGGACGATAAAGAAGTAGTTATTGCATAGATGAGCAAATCTCTTAATAAAAACGAGCGCAATTACTCAACAACAGAAAGAGAAACTCTTGCGGTAATTTCAGCTTTAGAACATTGGCGTTGTTATATCGATAATGGTAAACAATTCACTGTTTAGACAGATCTGTATGTCGATTCTGCAAAAATCTCACCGTGAATTAATGCGTGGAGTGAGCTGTCAGTGTCATTCCACTGATGCTAGGGATTGACCAAGGATTACATTTACAATCATAATCGAGATACAAATAATATTTTTATGCTAATTCTATTGATAATTTTATATTATTTCAAAGCTAGTATCTAAGTGTAAGTGTCTATTTAGGGGTTTTTAAATAAAACAAAGCTAAACATAAATTCTGTCATAAACTCAATTTTGTTTTGTTGCATTTTTTTCCTAGACTGTTCCTTAAATAGCCTGAAACGCGAGCGTCACGCAGGTACAATTAATAAAATAAAACATACTTACGTCGCAATACTCCATTTGAAATAAGATTAGAAATTTAAATAAACTTTTTAATGGTCCGTTCAACCGATTTTGACTTCTATTCCGTACGCATAAGGATGGCATTACAAGCCAAAACGTGGTTACAATACCAACTGTTTATTACAGCTGCCATTTTTCATGCCACCAACGCCATAGAAGTCAAAATCAGTTGAATGGACTGTAAAAAAGGTTTATTTAAATGTCCGATCTTATTTCGAATGGAGCATAGCTACTATAGAAAATGCATGACCCAATCGCGATGTGTTTTGAAGAAGCGATAGTGGATCGAGTCAAGTAAAGACTGTGCGACGTTGCGTATTCACTATGAAGAGATAACCGCAAGTGATCGAGTGCTAAAAGTGTCTGGTTGATGGACCATAGAACTTATCCCCACACAATTAAGTGGGAACCTACCTAAACGATGTGTGTGTACATACATAGGTATCTCATTTAAATAAAAATACGTGCGGAATGAATATTAATCAAATCATCGTCATCGATGCTATACAAAATTCAACACCTCAACTGAAACTAGCGCAGCACGCGCACCGGCTGCGGCTAGGTTCACTTCACACAGACCAAGTGGCGTTGCCATGACTACGAGAATCGGGTGAAGTGAACTGAACACACCGCGCGTCACGCGCGTTCGGCGCTAGGTCACATAGATCGCATTAAGTTTTTTTTAATTTCCATCATTGACGGCAATGGCCATACGCTTATTCGTATTTGTGTTCAGACGATAATTAGTACCTATTTATTTCAATGCTTTTAGACGTATTTCAATGTCTAAATCCAACCGTCTTTGTACATTTAAAAACTCAGTACCTACATAAACGATATTATTTAACCTGTAACGCATCACGTATGAGCGCTAAGAACATTATGAAAATTCAAAACCTACACACGTCCATTAAGTACAAATATAGATAGATACATAAGTACCCAACTAGTCGTTGCCATTAACAACAGAATATTCATCAAATCATCGTCATCAATACTATTACAAAATTCAACATTCCAACTGACAGCGAGTGCCCTTGGTTCACTTCACGTACCCGAAAATTCTTTTAAAAACGAAAAACATTTTTTTGCCACATAAGACGAGGAGGTATAGTCGAAAGACTATAGCCTGCAATTTGCGCAAAGAAAAAAAAAAAGTTCACGCGTACGTATATTATGTAATTCCTGGAAGTGGTGTAGTCATGGTAACCGGAATCACGTGAAGTGCTCACGCACGCCGCGCCTGCGCACTACGCGCCGCGCTGTCTCGCTTTTTTTTTAATTTCCATCATTGACGGCAGTGGCCATATGCCTATTCGTATTTGCGTTCAGACAATAATAGTACCAATTTATTTCAATGCTTTTAGACGTATTTCAATGTCTAAATCCAACCGTCTTTGTACATTTAAAAACTCAGTACCGACCTATACGATATTATTTAACCTGTAACGCATCACGTATGAGCGCTAATAACATTATGAAAATGCAATACACACGTCCATTATGTACAAATATAGATAGATACATAAGTACCCAACTAGTCGTTGCCATTAACAAAAGAATATTCATCATATCATCGTCATCAATAGGTACTATTACAAAATTCAACATTCTAACAGACAGCGCGCGCCCTTGGTGCACTTCACGTTCCCGAAAATTCTTCTAAAAACGAAAATCATTTTTTTATGCCACGTAAGAAATTCTCTGCACGGAAGACGAGGAGGTATAGTCGAAAGACTATAGCCTTCACTTTGGCCGGAAAAAAAAAATACTTTACGCATACAATTCTTGGAAGTGGTGTAGTCATGGTAACCGGAATCGCGTCAGGTGAAGTGCTCACGCCGCGCCTGCGCATTAAGCACCAAGCTGCTACTTAATCTGTGCCAAGCTGTCTCACATTAAGTTTTTTTTTAATTTCCATCATTGACGGCAGTGGCCGTATGCCTATTCGTATTTGCGTTCAGACAATAATGGTACCAATTTATTTCAATGCTTTTAAAAAAAACGGCCAAGTGCGTGTTGGGCCACGCACAATGAAGGGTTCCGTTGTTGGGATGAATTTATCCCAAGAAGAAACATAAAATTGTAGTTGAAAAACATGTTCTCCCTTTTATTGATAATTCTTAATTCTTAAACGTCACGGTCAATTCTGCAACTGCAAATGTGTGATGGTAGACTACTACACTTTAACTTGTAAAGCCTACTTAGCTGTGATAGTTTTCCTTTAATTTCTTCTTTTTCGTTATTATAATTATGTACCTACCTACTAATGTCATAATTTTTTCACATACCTATCCAATAGCAACCATTTAGCCGGCAGAGGGGCATATCCAACGATACCCCACTGCATGGGACAGGCGAGAAAAAAAAATATCATCCCCACTTTACGTGCAAGAGCCCCTAAAAAAACATACATAGGTACCCATACCAAATTACAGTTTTTTAGTACTCTCTGATCTCTGAGCTAAGCCGCGGACAGACAGACGGACACGGTGAGTGTTCCTTGTTGACAATGGAACCCTAGTCACTTTAGTCAGTACCTACAATTTAAATGATTAAAATTCATGTATTTTTAAAATGTGTTTAATAGTTGTTTAAGTTTATTTTAAGATGATAAAATTACCTATGACTTTTAGGTTGCTCTATTCTTAATTTAAAGTTGCGACAAGAGCTGGATGACAGACAGCAATGTCTGTCATCCAGCTCTCTTGTCACAAGTCTGCTGGAATACATTTCATGATGTATCATGTTACATATTATAAGTAAGCAGTTCCTTTGTGCTCTTTTATCTTTACGTATTTTACTATATATGTATTTGATATGTGTGTACATAAATAAATTAAAGAAAATAACATTTATTCATTTTTATCACATCAAAAATTTTGCTAATACATTTTGTCTACTGAGCCTGCTGCTTGATGTCGGGGGCGTAGGATGTGTGTGGTCCTCACGCTGAGGTCTCTCTTCTCCTCCTCCACGGCTGAAGATAATGGTAAGCATTTATTACTATTTCATTCCACCACTCATGAGTATATTTTTTTAGTACTACATTCCCAGCAGTAACTATACTGATGATAATAATCATTTATAGTTACTGCAGGGAATGTAGTACTTTCAATAAGTATAGCGGTATGACTTCTATAGAATATAATAAAAGGTCAGCGTCTGAACCAATTAAAATCAACCATATGGGCCAAAATTATTCACAAGCTACAAGAGTTGCAACATTTCTTCAATCCATACTCTGATGTTTATCAAAAATCGTGTGAGAATTAATTAATACTTACTAGTACGTCTTCAGGCACCGACACTGTGTTACAATCCCGGATAATAATGTAGTCGAGAGTAGCTGCAATCTGTTTGTTTCTAATTTCTTAAACTAGCACAATTTTCTATTAGCAGAGGCACTGCAAGTGAGGTACCTGAAAAAGAATTTTATATAAATATAATTTCTAAAATGTCCTTGTTTGACAAAAAGTGTCTTTGTCTGTACTTCTAGAATAATAAAATCGTGTAATTGTGTAATCACATGAATATTTATAGATTTTAAATAGTTCATTAATATCAGTTTTACCAGACAGACGGCCATAAGTATGATCATCATGTTTCATTTTCTGAGAATAGTTATGATCACAACTCTGATAAAAATCTGAAAAAAAATGTATACAGAATATGTTGAAAAGCTTGTTTCGTTTATGCAGTGATAGACTTGTGATCAATAATGTTTGCTATTAGTTTATTAATTTTGAAGGTTGCAGTCATCTTAATTAAATTTGGCAATAACTCATACCTAGTAAGTTGGACAGCCTGTTAGAAGCTCAAATAAAAAGCAACGCTGGCAACAAAAACTTGAGTGGGGCAGAATGAAAAAGGTAGGTATTCATTTTACAAGATTAGCAGGTATTACCTAATGTACGAATCTTCGTAAACCTAAGACGACCCACTGTCCAAACTTTTTGAGACTATTACTGTGATAATTTCCTTGGCCGAAAAAAATTAAGCATAAGACCAACTTTGAGCCAATACTTCGATTGATGTACCTTTTTCAAAGTGTTTCTGGCACAGACATAGTTTGTGAAGATATTTTTGCGTCAGATCTCCAGGAAACGTCTATGCATTTTCATCCTTTTGTTTAGGAGCGCAATGTTCGATACAACACTTGCCCAACGTCTTGCACTACCAATGCAAAATAATACACTTTAAAATCACTGAGAAATTAAGAACGGAAATTAATCACTTTACTCTTTACTCGATCAGCAACTTTTAACCACTAAACAAAACTGTAATGGCGAAACAAACCTGAAAACGTAAAAAGTCCAATTCCAATATTAAAGTAATGGCTACCTAAAAAGTCGAAAACTTACGAAAATAAATACGAAAGCCGCCTAAATTTGACTGACACCTTGACAGCAACATTGACTAAAGTTTTTGCAACCATAGAGTACACGGTTGATTTTTTTCTTTTCGTACAGACGCCAGCAGGTCAACCTCGGGTAGGTCAAATTTTCCCAATCAACCGTGAACCTTATTCTGTAGGGATAAAGTTGAAAATCTATTAAAGAAATTTGACAGATTGTAGTAGCTTGATGTGCTGGCATCTGTACTATAGTAGTTTGGCTTTCGTTTAGAAACGAGAAATAACTGTGTCCAAAGGCTGAAGAATTATTTATTTAGTCGATTTTATTTATTTTATCGCTTCAATAAATGTTCGATATTAAACAATGTTATCGATAAAACGATGTTTCAATTTCAAAATAAAAAATTTGTACCAGGATTTCTCAAAAAAAACACAAAAACCGCTATATCTTGTGAAGGAAGCGAGATAGAGCAAAAATAACACTTTTTGGGGTATCATAGAGGGGGTTTCACTAATCAAGACATCGATCGAGAGGTTCGCAAACCTGAAAAACCTATTTCATATTTTTAAATCACATCATCGATATCATCTATCGGACAGCATTTAATTACGTCAAGTCAACTGCCAATTGTCAGTTTTGTCAACTGACAGCTGTCAACGGCACTTTCCGTTAAGGGTGAGCGTTTTTTCGGGAAACTACTTTCGGCACGTTTTAGGTGCCAGTAGGGTCTGACCGGTTAACAGGCCAGGGTCTGTAAGTCAGATGAACGAATGAACAAACACAAACTAATTGTCACCAAGAGTACTGGACGATGTCAAACATCTGTCAAATCAAGTATTCTTTTCATGTTAGTTCCATATTTCACCAGTGAAACGTCGTGTCATGGTGTGTATCTGTGTGTACGTACCACATAGCATTTAATTAAAAATTTCCAGTTTATGCAGACCTCTCATTGTACGGAAATCCTATACAATGTGAGATTAGCCTAAACCTTATATCTATATTCTATCATTATGTATAGCTTGTATGTGTAACCAAGTGTACAACGAAATGTATTTTCGGGCTGTAGATGTAATTATTTTTTTATTTTATTTACCTATAAAAATAAAACCACACAACCATAGTCGTGCGTAAGCATGTAATCTGTGTCTAATAATAACATAAAAACAAAGTACCGGTGTTAATAATAAAGGGCGACAAATCTCAACAATGTCAATGGAATTTAAAATTCTTGTTGGCAGCACTGGTGGCTCGCACCGCAACGTTCCAAATACTAAAAATAACTACAATTATTTATGCTCTAAATAAATACTCAATTTAATGTTTTTATTAATTTAGTGCATTTGAATTCGTTTGTCATTGACAATTTTAGTAACTATTATCCATTTTCAAACCAGCCATACACAAAGATTACTAAACTTCATCATCTATGTCTATGGTGGACATGTGTGTCTCTCTGGGACTCTGAATCTGGGACGTTTCGAAACAGAAAAATGTTTAGACTTCTTGGTGGGAAAGTGAGTTCAAGTTAAGGAAAACTGAAAAAGTATGGGGAGACTGTTGCCCACCAGACATAATTATGTTAACAAAAAAAGAATTGGCACACATAAGCAAGTGAGTTTTATTAATCTGATATAATCCACCTTTCAGCAAACGGACCTATTCGACCCTGCAGTTGCTAAGGCTTAAAGGAACTGAATTACTGAAGACTATAAAAGGACACCGCCTCAACTTGATGTGATTGCATCAATCCCGGCTAGTTAGTATTAATTAATTCTCACACTATTTTTGATAAATTATAATACATCATGTAGCAAATAAATTGGGACATGGACAGGCATGGAGTATGGAATAAAGAAATGTTGCAACTCTTGTAGCTACTCAAAATATGTGAATAATTTTGGCCCATGTGGTTGATTTTAATTGGTTCAGACGCTGACCTTTTATTATATTCTATAGAAGTCATACCGCTATACTTATTGAAAGTACTACATTCCCTGCAGTAACTATAAATGATTATTATCATCAGTATAGTTACTGCTGGGAATGTAGTACTAAAAAAATATACTCATGAGTGGTGGAATGAAATAGTAATAAATGCTTACCATTATCTTCAGCCGTGGAGGAGGAGAAGAGAGTCCTCAGCGTGAGGACCACACACATCCGACGCCCCCGACATCAAGCAGCAGGCTCAGTAGACAAAATGTATTAGCAAAATTTTTTTTGATGTGATAAAAATTAATAAATGTTATTTTCTTTAATTTATTTATGTACACACATAACAAATACATATAGTAAAATACATAAAGATAAAAGAGCACAAAGGAACTGCTTACATTTATCTAACATGATACAATATGAAATGTATTCCAGCAGACTTGCGACAAGAGAGTTGGATGACAGACAGCAAAACTTAAATTAAGAATAGAGCAACCTAAACATACCTACATGATTCTATCATCTTAATAAATAAACCTATACAATTAATATACCCATTTTAAAAATACATTAATTATAATAATTTAAATTGTAGGTACTATACTAAAGTGACTAGGGTTCCATCTCTCGTTAGAGAGTAGTATATTCCTTGGGTTCCATCGTCAACAAGGAACACTCACCGTGTCAGTCTGTCTGTCCGCGGCTTAGCTCAGAGATCAGAGAGTACTAGAAAACTGTAATTTGGTATGGGTATGTATGTTTTTTTAGGGGCTCCTGCACGTAAAGTGGGGATGATATTTTTTTTCTCGTCTGTCCCATGCAGTGGGGTATCGTTTGAAAAGCCAATAATAATCAGGGTTGCGTTTGCGTAAGCTTAAAGTGCAATTCATTGTTAGTCAAGTGTCCGGCTAAATGGTTGCTATTGGTTATGTGAATAAATTCATGGTAGTAGTAGGTACATTTAACGAAATTAAAGGAAAGCTATCACAGCTAAGTAGGCTTTACAAGTTAACGAGTAATAGTCTACCATCATACATTTGCAGTTGGAGAAATGACCGTGACGTTTTAATTATCATTAAAAGGGTGTTTTTCAACTACAATGTTGTTTGTTCTTGGGATAAATTCATCCCAACAACGTCCCATTTTCGTGGTCCAACACGCACTTGGCCGGTTTTTTTAATGTACAAATACCGTTGGATTTAGAAGTTGAAATACGTCTAAAAGCATTGAAATAAATTGGTACCATTATTGTCTGAACGCAAATACGAATAGGCATACGGCCACTGCCGTCAATGATATAAATTTAAAAAAAACTTAATGTGAGACAGCTTGGTGCTTAGTGCGCAGGCGCGGCTTGAGCACTTCACCTGATGCGATTCCGGTTACCATGACTACACCACTTCCAAGAATTGTATGCGTAAAGTATTTTTTTTTTCCGGCCAAAGTGAAGGCTATAGTCTTTCGACTCGTCTTCCGTGCAGCGAATTTCTTACGTGGCATAAAAAAATGATTTTCGTTTTTAGAAGAATTTTCGGGAACGTAAAGTGCACTAAGGGCGCGCGCTGTCTGTTGGAATGTTGAATTTTGTAATAATACCTATTGATGACGATGATATGATGAATATTCTTTTGTTAATGGCAACGACTAGTTGGGTACTTATGTATCTATCTATATTTGTACATAATGGACGTGAGTATTGCATTTTCATAATGTTATTAGCGCTCATACGTGATGCGTTACAGGTTAAATAATATCGTATAGGTAGGTACTGAGTTTTTAAATGTACAAAGACGGTTGGATTTAGACATTGAAATACGTCTAAAAGCATTGAAATAAATAGGTACTAATTATCGTCTGAACACAAATACGAATAAGCGTATGGCCATTGCCGTCAATGATGGAAATTAAAAAAAACTTAATGCGATCTATGTGACCTAGCGCCGAACGCGCGTGACGCGCGGTGTGTTCAGTTCACTTCACCCGATTCTCGTAGTCATGGCAACGCCACTTGGTCTGTGTGAAGTGAACCTAGCCGCAGCCGGTGCGCGTGCTGCGCTAGTTTCAGTTGAGGTGTTGAATTTTGTATAGCATCGATGACGATGATTTGATTAATATTCATTCCGCACGTATTTTTATTTAAATGAGATACCTATGTATGTACACACACATCGTTTAGGTAGGTTCCCACTTAATTGTGTGGGGATAAGTTCTATGGTCCATCAACCAGACACTTTTAGCACTCGATCACTTGTGGTTATCTCTTCATAGTGAATACATTTGGTTTAATAACAACGTCGCACAGTCTTTACTCGACTCGATCCACTATCGCTTCTTCAAAACACATCGCGATTGGGTCATGCATTTTCTGTAGTAGCTATGCTCCATTCGAATTAATAAGATCAGACATTTAAATAAACCTTTTTTACAGTCCGTTCAACCGATTTCGACTTCTATGGCGTTGGTGGCATGACAAATGGCAGCTGTAATATACAGTTGGTATTGTAACCACGTCTTTGCCTTTAATGCCATTCTTATGCCTACGGAATAGAAGTAAAAATCGGTTGAACGGACCGTTAAAAAGTTTATGTAAATTTCTAATCTTATTCGAAATGGAGTATAGCTTATATTTTATTTATTGTACCTGCGTGACGCGCTCGCGCCTCAGGCTATTTAAGGACTAGTCTAGGAAAAAAATGCAACAAAACAAAATTGAGTTTCTCACAGAATTTATGTTTTGCTTTTTTATTTAAAAACCCCTCTTGAAATAATATAAAATGATCAATAGAATTAGCATAAAAATATTATTTTAATCTCGATTATGATTGTAAATGTATTCCTTGGTCCATCCCTAATATCAGGTGGGATGACACTGACAGCTCACTCCACGCTCACTGCACCTAAGTTATCACGGTGAGATGGTTACAGAATAGCACTGCTGATCTGGTAGCGCTCAAGGAATCATCTCCTCTACAAAAGTCTCGCAACATACTCAGTCTTCTCGGAACTACATACTTGCCAAGAGGACCATCCACTACTTCAGAGACCTGGACTGGACTGGCAGTGATACTGCGAAGCGGATCTTCAGGCCTCTAAGCTAACGAGGCCTGGCGACTTCTACACTGCCTGTTGAACCTACCGAAGTAACTGGAAGCGGATCTGGATGCTTCAGAGCTGACGAGGCCTGACGTATTGAACCTGGACACCGTTTCGTACCATCTTTTTATAACCTCCCTTAACTTTTTTGATTATTTTTTCTGTAATTTTTAAAATTCTTCTTAATTATATAGTTAACTAGTCTACTTTCCCTTTTATTTTTAATAGTTACAGTAGACTTGTTACAGTAAGCTCCCGCTTGGGCACGCCACAATCGGCGAGCACGATCGGCGGCGGCGATCTCTCGCGTCCGGCCCTGGTTCAGGCCATGGTTCGGAGCGAAAGTGCATGGGAGGCCGTCACCTCCTTCTGTGAAGCAGTAATGCTTGCGAAGGAGGAGGCGGAACGCGTGAGGGAGGGGCAAGGTTTGCGCCCTCGCGCCCCTAGTCGCCGCAGGAGACGCCCCGGGCGTCGGGAGTTGCAAGCCGATTTCCGGCCACCGTAGGCACGGGCTTGCGGACGGTGAGCGATGGGTAGCTCGCCGTCCGATAAGGACCAGGCCCGTGTCGACGGCGCGTTGTGTTCCACGCGCGCCTCAAAGAGATGTCAGCACCAACTGACGGGGTTCTTTAGGACCAATGCCTGGGTTGCGAGTTTGTCCGAAAGGGATATCGTGGCCCTGGCACACAGGCTAATGAAGGAACACGGGTAGGTTTTAGTCAGTAAAAGTCTGACACACCCTCCCGCTCCGCCCAGAGCGGGAGAAGTTATTTGATAATTTCCCACCCAGAAAAAAAAAAGAAAAAAAAAGTAAGCTCTCGCTTGAACGGTTAATTGTTACCCGCTCGCACCTACAGCGGCTACAGCGGACTTTCAATGTGTCTGGCAAGATGTTAAAACCATTAAGGGCCCCTTTTCCGAAATTTACGTTTCTAGATCGAGTTGTTTTCAGAGAAATCACCATATTTACCTGTCATGGCCTACAGGCAATGGATGTGGCTTTCCAACAGTGTGAGTGGTTTCTGATTCCTCTCAGTTTGGGTCTGGTCTGTGTCATTGTTACAGGAGTCTGGGTCTTTCTGAAGCTGCGTTATCTGGGTGGGACAATGGGTATAATTACAATTTTATTTAATGTAAGGCGGGGTTTCTGCGTTGAGTTGTATTATGAGTGGGTACTACATACGTACATTAGGTGTATTTCAATGGGTTTCAGTTTCAATTTGTTTTAATAAGGAATGTAATACAAATGCCTATAATAATACTTACCAATAAGTTCAGGAGGCTTGGCATTGTAAGAATGAAGTAATGAGCAAATCTATAGCTCTGTCGGAAAAAGCATGGTTGACGTAACGCCAACGCCATGGAACGATGATGCATGCCGTTTGCAAATGGCCGCCATCGTAATTCCCATGGTGCATCTGAAATTATGATGTATCAATATTTAATTATGTCAATAAAGAGTTAGTGTATCGAAATTATATTATTATTAAGTAATTTTTGATATGATATAGTTTTGTTTACGTATTTTTAATTACAAGTTATGCATTTAGTAATATTTTACACTTAAACATTTTATATTTATTTGTTTTTTTTATTATTTGTACATCGATTTTTTTTTTTTTTTTTTTTTTTTTTTTTTTTTTTTTTTTTTTTTTTTTTTAGCTTTAAATTTTGTTTCTTTTATTTAGTTACAATTAAAATATTAAGTACATAAATAACAACTTATAACTAATTAATTTATAAAAATAACAAAATTATATACTAACTAAACTAAAACTGCTTAACCTCTGGCCAAGGTAAAAGCCAGCCCTTGAGTCACGGGAAGTGTCAAGCAGCCGTTTGGAGATATCTTTGAACAAATCATGAGCACTCGGACCCCACGGCCCGAGGGTTTCAACCCCAAATGGCTCGAAAATATAATTACCAGTAAGGTTAATATACTTTCGCCGCTTGAGATTTTCCGCAGACGCAGCAGCAGCGCCAGCAACAGCACGCGGAGTCAGGAAGATGGGATGGCGCAAGAGTATCGACACACGTTGCGTCCCACACTAAAGGCCTACCCACCTTCCATGGAAATAAAGACATGCCGTCCGGTCTCTTGCCATCGTCACGTGCCAAGCCATTAGGTTCTAATACAGCTGGAACGCCGACGGTGACAAGAGCTCGTCGGATAATGTCATTAATATTCGCGTGCCGCGCTAAGCGACCTGCACTACGGCTGCAAGACAGGCCGTGGTGTCCGAGGTTGTTGACAACTTCGCCACAGTG
This sequence comes from Tiliacea aurago, assembly GCA_948098905.1. Taxonomy (NCBI): domain Eukaryota; kingdom Metazoa; phylum Arthropoda; class Insecta; order Lepidoptera; family Noctuidae; genus Tiliacea; species Tiliacea aurago. Next base: position 15,690,275 of record OX402605.1, read on the forward strand.
ACAGCGATGAGGAGAACAACAAGGATCTCCTAGTCGGAGGGAAGCAGCGAGGCGGAAAGTAGTGTCGTCGAACAAAGTACCTATGTTCGACGATGGTAGTGCATGAAGCCACAGACCCGACTCCCATTTACCCACAGCCAGCAAGCGCGCACGCTCCGCAGTAGTAGCAGACGTGTCAAGTAAATTATTCTGTACTACTCTGCAGAGCTGCTCATCCCACCGTCTCTGGGAAGATGGATTGTCGGGTGCATCTGAGTTCGGGCAAGCGAGTCTCCAGGCATCCATAGCCTCGGAGAACCACGGTACATCAAAATCAATCAGTGTGGGGGCTAGGATTTTGCTGATTAATTTCTCAGTGCCGTGGACCGAGGAAATGAAAGCCGGTAAACTAATACTTGTAATTTTGCGGACGCCGAGGCCTCCCATACGAATGGGAAGAGTAGCTTGTGCCCAAGCTCGGTCGTCCATGGCCACATTTTTTTTTATATAATCAGAATCACACTTGTTTCTGTGGAAATTATTTTACTTACCCGATTTATTATGTCACACAGGGGGGCGTCATTACGTTATTCCATGGTTTTTGCTGAAAATCAGCGTTGTTGACGTTAGGTTTGTCCGAAGTCACAGCATTTAGCTGAGCAAAGACCTGCAGGCTTACTCTTGAAATCAATCCCAATCTCGATCGTATTCCAATCCGATTCAGTTTCAATTCCAATCTTCAGAAAATTGGCACTCTTGAACGAAATCGAGATTGAGATTGGAATCGACTGCATGTTCGTCTACACCATAGAACACTATTACTCCTAGCGGAGGTCTACACTGATTGACATGGTGTAGCCATATGAATCAAAACGATAATTACCAAATTTAAAAATGTTTGTTTTAATAAGCAGTTTATGAAGCGCCTTGCAAAGCGCTTTTTCGAATCCACGGAACGTCATCGCAACCCCTTGGTTGTACAGGCCGCTAGTTACAGGCCTTCTGCCATTAGTCAGACTCGCCGACCGAGGCATACTCTCTTAGATCCGGATGACCCCGTCACTCTCCTTCAGGAAAGCAATAGGGCCACGAGTACAGTGCACAAAATACACAAACCGACCTTCCGTCCTCGCCGCCGAGGTACCACGCGAACTTCCCGAGTAAATGGTAATAAAAGTCCTCCCCCCCGTCCCTTGAATGTCGATGCGCCAGCCGCCCGGTTAGAGGCTGAGAGCGCCGTAGCAATAAATATAATATCCCCTGATAATAATCATGATCAAAATGTTGATCCAGCCCATCCCCAAATTGTTACTAACTTTATGATCCCCCAACGACGCCCTAAGCCGAGGTCCGTACCCCACAGGGGGTGCCCTTAGTGCGCTGTCGTTTAGTTTTAATATATATAATTTGCGCCCTGGCTGGAGGCTTTAAGATTAAAAACCTTAGGGCAGCCACAGGAATATCCGGTTAAGTAGCAACGACCTCTCTAGGTCTGCTACGAGATGCCATTCATAAAAAAAAAAAAAAAAACGTTTGCTTTAACATAAATACTCATTAAAGTGTTATTTGCTTGCATTTGGGTCCCAATGGCTCATTGTGTTTATCATTGCCTGGGTTACATTAAAAAAAACTTCCCGCGCATTTGTCATCCACCTAAAAATCATAGGATACGAGTAGGTTCCTTTAATAAAAACTGTGAATTATTAGAGTTATGATAAACAAAAGTTTCAAAGCGATGTTATCTAAAAGTTTTCAAGTGTTTAGTTTGGGATGTATTAAAAATTAAAATACGTCGCACAAGTTAAAGTTAGTTGTACTAATTAAGTATGAACTGTAAGGCATCTCAGTACCTTATATTGCTGATGCCCTGAGACAAAATAGGCAGTAAATAAATTTATATTAATTTAAGCTATTATTACTTTAGTAGGGTTTTAAGTAGGTACTAGTTTTTATTATTATATAAAACTTTCTAGACCATACTAATTTTATTTGCTATTATAGTTTACTTAGTTGTATGAATAATAAGTGTAGTGAATAAAAAAAAAAAAAAAATTACAAAATTAGTATAATTGAATTAGGCTTTTAATTACACAGTCAAAAATTTGTTCTTACACAACAAAATAATCTTATTTTTCGTAAATTCATCGTCAGTCATGGCAAACGCGTTGTCTGCATAACGCGCCATTCGTCTCAAAAACCACCTTTGTCTCTTATCTAACTTATGAGCATCGTCCAAAATATCAGAAATAAGTTCTAAATGCGCTATTATTCACAATAAAAACTTCCCAAATCGGTCACAATAACAAACTCGATCCCGAAAAAGCATACTTTTTGTAATCGTTCAACTTCGATAATAAACACGAATTCAAACTCGATAGGGCAGCGTCAAAATCTCGTCAAGAGTACCAAAAAATGCATCGTTCGAGTAAAGTCGATTTCATTTAGTTCCAAAAAAAATCCATCAAATACGATTTCAATCGTGAGCTAGTGTAGCGTTCAAGAGTGCCAAATGACAAGATCTCGATCCCAATTTCCAAATCCGATTGGGATCGAGTGTCGAGAGTAAGCCTACTGTTCTTGCACAGATACGACGCACGGTTATTGTAATCTATATATAAAAGAGAAGTCCACTCACTGACCACTCATCACGAAATCTCGGAAACTACTGGACTGTGAAGTCTAAAATTTGGCACATGCACTCTATATGGGGTGCAGGCGCGCACTATGAAAGGATTTTTATAAATTCACACCTTAAGGGGTTGAAAAGAGGTGTCAAAGTTTGTATGAAAGTCCTATGTTTTTAAAGTTAGAGACATAAATGTTGGCCTGATTGTTCCTTTTGGCTTCTAGGTGCTCACTAAGAAAGGATTTTATGAAATTCGGCCCTTAAGGGTGTAAATAAGGGTGTTTAATGTTTGTATGAAAAATGTACCAAATCCAGTTAAGATCCAAATTGAATCTTACGGCAACGCGTTATTGCATACTTTACATTGAAATTAGAATTCGGAGGCTGATAAAGATCCAAATTGAATTTTACGACAACGCGTTAATGCATATTTTACATTGAAATAAGAATTTTTGGAAGTTTCTTGAGGTTTATCTTTAGTTTATTTCTAGGTGGCCAGTATGTTTCAGTAATATGCAGGCGTGATAACGTTCTAAAGTTTTTATGCCAGTTCTAGGTGGCCAGTATTTTTCAGTATGCAGGTGTTAGATTATTCATATTTATAGGAAAACACTGTTGAATTGATGTTGTAAAACACCATGAACTTGAGTAAATAACAAAGACAATGTCAGCTGTCATACGACAGATGACGTTGACTTATGGTAACGTTTCGTTTCAACATGTTGTAATTATTGTATTCTTATCATAAATTATTATTTTGTGAAACAAGAGTTATAATTTAAAATAAATGTAATCATCACTCCCTAAATTAATATTTCACAAATAGTTAATTTGTGTTAACAGTCAATTGTGTGACTTAAAAGACTAGATTCCAAGCTAGTCATGATTTGCGGTTCTAGATAGTCAAAACAAATGTTTATTTACTTTAACATTACAAATTGATATGGTATTATGAATAGTATGATTCTTTAATGTTTATTAGATTTTACATAGCAATATCAATGTACCAAGTTGTTTTTAAACAATTTCAAAAGATATTTTATCAACTCTAAAGATAACAAGTAAACACTTACTATATTCCTAAATTATCTTATTATGTTTTAAAACAGTTCCACTATATGAGATTTGTTTATTAACACTTCCAAAAGAAATTATTAAGCCAAAATTGTATGACGCTCTGTGATTGGTGGATACTAATATCTTATCAGATCTTACTTAAAACATTATAAATAAACGCTAGCTATATTGCTAAACTATCTCATTAAGTTTTAAAGTAGTCTCACTACATAAGTTTTGTTTATTAATAGCTATGCTAATAGATATTCAGCCAAAACTGTATGGTGCTCTGTGATTGGTCGAAAACGGCGGGCAAAGTTGGAAATTTGTGAATACTATAAAAGGGCATGTATCCAGCAGCTCGGCGGACTCCTTATGCTAGCTGTCTAACGGTAAAGGCCTGGTCACCTGGTGTCTGCCGTAAATATTAAGCTGCTAAGGAGATTCCCCGCCACAAAGAGATAGTACACTATAAAGTGGAAACTCTGGTCGGCAGGCCAAAGAGAGCTGGTACGCCCTGTAACGCGGAAGCTCTGGCCAAATCATCCAGCGACCCTTTAGCTAGCTGTCCAACGGTAAAGACTTCGTGTCCGCCGTAATTATTAAGCTGCAAAGGAGTTCCACCGCCATTGCCACTAGGACACAGTATACACCACAAAACAAAGTACTGGCCCAAGAGAGCCGGTACGCTGTAAAGGAAGTCTCTGGACAAAATAAATAAAGATGAGTATTTACTTTTCTAAAACCATATTTCTTAGCTATTCTGTGTAACTTATATTTGTGTAAAATGTAATACCTATGGTTATTTGCAGTTAGGTACTAATCTAATATAATTATAAAATGTGTACCCAATTGTGAAAATAGTCAACTTAAAAGGTTCCCGTCCTATTTAATGTAACTTGTGTGATTTTGTGATCTAATATATGAAAGTTAAAATGATATCCGCCTATTATTAATTTATTACAAGATATACCCATATAGGTACTAGGTGTCATTTGAGTTAGCTAAAAGTAGGTTCATTTCCTATTCTTAACCGACTTCCAAAAAGGAGGAGGTTTTGTGTTTGGCCATTTGAGTTAGCTAAAAGTAGGTTCAATTCCTATTTTAACCGACTTCCAAAAAGGAGGAGGTTTTGTGGTCGGCTGTATGTTTGTTTTTAATATCTAATTGCAATATATTTGAGAGATTAAATTCATTATAGTATCAATAATCTTTTACAGGCGTCTGCTAAAAGATAATTAAATGAGGTTCTAATTGGTATTCAGGTAATTTGAACGTTGCAGTTATAGCAATAAAGTCGAGAATGCCAAGGGGAAAACTTCACAATGTATAAAAAAATGTCGCGGCATGCAAGACTATCGTTTCAAAAAACGAAGTCATGTATCAATCACAGAATACTGTAAAACCTGAAGTTACCTATGCGATACAAGTTCAAGCTATTTTTACCGAAATTTCTGTTCTGCGATATTTTGTTATTACTACTAATTTGCTTTGCTTAGATTTGCGAGGTCTGCCCGGCTTGGACGGAGCACCGCCGTGTCCTCACGGAAGCGATCGGCGGCAGCGATCTCTCGCGTCCGGCCCTGGTTCAGGCCATGGTTCGGAGCGAGAGTGCATGGGAGACCGTCACCTCCTTCTCCTGCGGAACGCGTGAGGATGAGGCAGGGTTCGCGCCCTCACGCCCTTAGCCACCGCAGGAGATGCCCCGGGCGTCGGGAGTCGCAAGCTGATTTCCGGCCACCGTAGGCGCGGGCCTGCGGACGGTGAGCGATAGGCAGCTCGCCGTCCGATAAGGACCAGGCCCGGGTCGACGGCGCGTTGTGTTTCACGCGCGCCTCAAAGAGATATCAGCACCAACTGACGGGGTCCGTTAGGGCCAATGCCTGCCAGGGTTGCGAGTTTGTCCGAAAGGGATATCGTGGCCCTGGCACACAGGCAACGGAAGGAACACGGGTGGGTTTTCGTCAGTAAAAGTCTGACACGCCCTCCCGCTCAGCCCAGAGCGGGAGAAGTTATTTGATAAATTCCCACCCAAAAAAAAAAGGATGGTTCAGGAGCTGTTTATGGTTCGAAGCGTAAATATGTTGCTGAAATGTCTTGCCATGGCACCTACGGAACCACCTGTGAACTCATGGCAGCGGAGAACTATTCCCATTTGAGTTCCAGGTGCTTCAGGATGGTACTTTTATTGCTGGTTTTTGGGAAAGCACGGCAGGGAGTCAAAATAATCCGATTCTCAGGAAACTTTAGTGAAGGTCATTTTGATGTTTTAATTCCGTCGGCTAATTTAAACTTTACCACTAAATCTCATAAACACCAACGTATGAAACACGCGAGTGAAACCGCGCGGGTACAGCTAGTTGTTCATATTATAGTTTGTTTGGTATAAAAGTAGTTTTTTTTCCACTCGGCAATCTGCATTTTGTTTTTGTTTTGATTCAAGTTTGTTTGTTTGTTGAATGTTGACTTTGTTGTCATCACTGGTTGTCATTTTGGGTTTGCCAGTACCACAACAACAGATTAGCTAAATAGACATTATAATCTATTAGTAAACGCATTATAAATTGTCTTGGGCCCTTTTTTTTTTTTTTTTTGGGTGGGAAATTATCAAATAACTTCTCCCGCTCTGGGCAGAGCGGGAGGGCGTGTCAGACTCTTACTGACTAAAACCCACCCGTGTTCCTTCATTTGCCTGTGTGCCAGGGCCACGATATCCCTTTCGGACAAACTCGCAACCCTGGCAGGCATTGGTCCTGACGGACCCCGTGAGTTGGTGCTGACATCTCTTTGAGGCGCGCGTGGAACACAACGCGCCGTCGACCCGGGCCTGGTCCTTATCGGACGGCGAGCTACCCATCGCTCGCCGTCCGCAAGCCCGCGCCTACGGTGGCCGGAAATCGGCTTGCAACTCCCGACGCCCGGGGCGTCTCCTGCGGCGACTAGAGGCGCCCTGACATCAACCAATCGCAACCAATGGAAATGATTGTCAAAATTTTTAGTGTATTGGATACGAGGGTTTGGCTACTTTGTATGTGTGTATTTAAATTATGTTTATATTTGTTGAAATGTGCGTTTTGTTTGTGCAGAATAAACAATTTTTCTTTCTTTCTTTCTTTCATATTTAAAATCGTAAAAAAATGTAAGTATAGTCACAGAATGTAATAGTACTTCGTGTATAGTACAGATACATGTTTGATCTAGTGACTTTTTTGGTTAAAAACACGTTATTTAACATTTTGCTTAAAAAAAATCAGAAGTAAAGTCGATTTTGAAAGTATTTTAAGTTATATGAGACTTGGGGGAACGACATTTTTATGAAAATTTAGCATTTCATTTACTAATGGGGTTTGACAGGGATATTATTGGATATATTTATATTTGCACTTATTTTTTTTTTTATAATTAATAAATACGTGAAAAACGGCTCGCGCGCACCGCGCCAGTGCTATAGTGCTATCGCGACTGCTCCTGTGCAACGCGGGCGCAAGCTGTCTCATGCCTAAACTTTCGGGAAAAGGGGCCCTTAAAACTGTCCGGCTATTGAGGTAACATTTTGTTACAGGTCCCCAAGTAACATAATTATATACAATTCAGCTTTTATACTATAGCGAAAGAATAATTATAATTTATTAAAGTTTAGGGGTCATGGCAGGGGGTAGCAACTGTCATAACTTCATAAGTGTCCGGCATACGAGATTTCTAAAGTTAACCCAAGGAAATTTAAGAAAATTGAGCTTTATACTTTAAAGAATTTAAGGTACTATTACCTGCCCAACACAACCCAAACTCTATAGTCGCTGGTCGTTCTTAACTGTATAGCAGACATGCACAGAAAAACTTTCAGCTTTTATAAAATAACGAAAGTCTGACCGTCGCGGTCGTGGGCTCTTGCTCTAATAAGACAGAACTTATCAGATGTAGAAACTGCGCGTTTGGTATATTTTTTTGCTACTTCCACAGCATTATGTCGCACAGCATTTTACTGTGGGGTCGAGCTGCTGACATTGATTCCATCTTTATTTTGCAAACGAGAGCTGTCAGAGCCATTTATAATCAACTAGCATATGCCCGCGGCTTCGCCCGCGTGGATGTCGAAAAATATCCGACGGGAACGTACGTTCCGTCGGTAGTACTACGGGATCAAAAAGGAATCTATAAGTTAATCCAGGTTATAAACAATATCTGTGCCTAAAATATCATCCAAATCCGTTCAGCCGTGTTTGTGCCAACCGGAACATACATCCAAACAAACTGACCAAAATTGTAAAAACTAAATTTTCGGCATCAGACTCGAATACTCGTATTCAATGTAAGGTTTGACTTCCTAAATTCTTTTTTCTAGATAATTGTGAATTATAGTTACAATAACAATATAGAGCTTTGTTCGTGGCGAATTGTCCTCCACTACGTGCGGTATTTGAGGAATAATGTAAAAAATACCTAGGTACTGTAAAAGACCGGTATCTACCTAAATACCGTCCTTCACAGTATTGTTTTATACATGTCATGTACAATGTTTTTCACTAGTTCGGCCACTAGAGGCGGTCCATGGTATACGAAGTAGCCTCCGCAACACCACATCTCGAAAGCATCGATCTTACTGCTTTCGCGGCTTTTGATGCACCAAGTCTCAGCACCATACAAACAAAATGGAAAAAACTAGAGCACGGACCAGTCGTATTTTAGTATGCCGACGGATGCCACGATTCTTCCAAATTTTCCCTAGACTGGTCATTGCACTTTTGGCCATGCCAGTACGACGGCGGATTTCCTGGAAGCAGCTGCCTTCATTCGTAATCAAAGACCCAAGATACACGAACTCGCCGACTTTCTCATAGCCGTCGAGTAGATTTGAGCTCGGAAGACGATGAGCACGGTCTACCACCATTACTTTGGTCTTGGCATGGTTGATTTTGAGTCCAAGTTTAGCGCTCTCTGCCTCTATAAGTTTCAGCAGCTCTTCCTCACTCGACGCAACTATAGTGGTATCGTCCGCATATCTTAGGTTCGTGAGTCTTTCACCACCAACAACGACTCCGCCGTGCCAACCATCAAGCGCTCGCCTCATAATGTGCTCCCCGTAGAGGTTGAATAGCTTTGGCGACAGAATACAGCCTTGACGCACGGCTCGTTCCGTGTGGAAAGCCTGCGATTTTTTGTTTTCCAGTTTCACAAAGCTGGTGCCATCAAGGTACAGATTCTGGATAAGAAAGGTGAGATGTGGGGGACGCCCATATCAATAAGAATCTCAAACATTGTCTGCCATTGTACGCAGTCAAACGCCTTAGCGTAATCTATGAAACACAAGACCAGTGGCTTGTTAAATTCACGACATTTCTCGATGAGAATGCGGACGTTCAAAATTTGCTCTCGAGTTCCCATGCCGGCAACAAAACCGGCTTGTTCTCTCGGTATCTGGTGGTCTACATATGCTGATAATCTCGTGTTAATTATGCGCAGAAGGATTTTACTGACATGGGACATGAGCGATAAGGTTCTGTAGTTTTCACACTTCTTGGTGGATCCCTTCTTTTGAAGAGGAATAACAGCGAATTGTGACCAGTCCACTGGCCACTGGCCTGTTTTCCAGATCTTTGTGCATATCTGGTGCACAATGTTTGTCCCATCAAAACCAAGATGTTGTAACATTGCAGCAGAAACACCATCAGGACCCACTGCTTTATGATTCAGTTTTTGTATAGCATCTTGGACTTCAGATAGCAGTATACCAGGCTCTTCTATGTGGTCATCCCATCTTCGGTGACTAAACCATCTTCATCCCGATATAGTTTATAGCAATAGTCTCTCTCTTAAGCACTTGAGTGAGATACCTGAGATACAGGTTTATGTAAATCAATTATTTCAATAAACAATTTCAATCAATTTTTTTCAATCAATCTATCCAAAACACTATCTAGTTCAGACAAAATGTTACCTCTACTGTCTTCCACTACCCAGGATTTCGGTTTGATGGTACCTGTTAGCTGTTTAACTTTCATGAACAGATCCTTAGTTTGCGCTTTAACTGCATGTCCCTCAATTTCCTCACAGATGCTGTTGATGTGCACATCCCTATCCTTCCGAGTAGATTTTTGAACTTCGGCATGCAGCTGATTGTATCTGCTTCTCTGTCTATCAGAACTGAGACCCTCTGCTTTCAGCTGCTTTCTCTCCACAATCAGCTTCCAAGACTCCTGCCTTATCCACTCTTCTTTCTTCCGTACAGTTTTAAAAGCATCATGACTCACTTTGGCTGTATCTAGAACAGTCCTCTTGAGGTTATTCCAGTCAGCTTCACTTGAGTCAAATGGATCTAATTTTAGTGACTTTAAGTTGTCGCCAATCGTTTCCTGGAAGTGGTTTAGAGCTTGATTGCTCAGGGGAATAATAGCCTGAGGATTCCGCTGAGGAGTTTTTAAACGCAGCCTGAAGTCAGCGATTTTACATTGGTGATTGACAAGCGCCACCTCGACTTAATTGCTATATAGTCAATCTGGTTTCTATGCCCTGTTGGAGATGTCCATGTATAAAGCCTCCTCTGATGGGTTTGGAACCAAGTATTCATAACAGCAAACTGATTCTCCACGCATTATTGCAGAAAATTTTCGCCTCTGTCATTTCTTTTACCAAGGTCATAAGAGCCAATGACTGCCTCGAAGAGGATCACCCCTGGTGCATCCCACTTTAGCATTTAAGTCTCCCTGTATGATCACAACTTCCCTAGATGGTATGGTGCGTAATATGCTGTCCACATCGGCATAGAACTGGTCCGAGACTTCCTCATCAGATTGGGATGTGGGTGCATACCTGTATAAAATTTACTGGTACAGGGCATGCATCAAGTTTGATGGCAATTATCCGATCATTTGAAGTTTGATAGCCTTTGATACTACTCTGTAGTTTCTTTGACACGACGAAGGCCACTCCGTTGGCGCTATGATCTTCACCCCCTATATAGTACATGATGTTCCCGTTACTAGTATTAAAGCCCTTTTTATGCACTTCGCTGAGCCCTAGTATGTCAATTTTGCACCTTTGCATTTCTCCTTCCACAGCTTCCAACTTGCCGGGTCTTAAGCAACCTCTGACATTCCAAGTTCCCACTCGCAGATGTTTCCTTAGTTGGGTACTATTTTTACCTGTGCCGAGACCAGACGCATAATTTCCACTCGCTGCCTGGTGGTCCACAACAGCGTGGCCGGTAGCATATTTCCCACCATGCAATCCGGAATCACGATGGCGCCGAGGGTCAGTCGGATGGCGTGACAATACCCTTAACTTATTATAACTTGTCATCTGGTTTTCTTGGGAAAATAGTGCAGTGGTTTCTTTCCCCTTGCCTTCTGCGCCAGGGATTTTAGGGGTTATTTGATTCCCAAGGCCGCTGTAGCCTCTTCTGATCGGCTGACCGTCAGGTTTATGGTTATACCGCCATTGCTCGGACGCCAGAGCCTCGTTCGCTATCTGGCAGGGGGCACCACGAAGGCCAGAGGGCCCATCGCCGCTGGCTATTCATACGAACCACCAGCGCGTGCAGGTGAGGTTGACAATTGGGTCAGCTAGGTGGTATTGCTGTTCTCCCCTTACCCCCCCTGACTTATTAATAGTCATCGCGAAACAAACCTTGATTGGGAACTGCAATCTTTTAAATTCAAACGAAGGTCATTTGGTATCAATGGTATACGCGGCACGAAGACTGTTTGTCCTCTGGCAGATCCAGTTAGTATTTTGGCCTCAATAACATTGCGCCGGAGAGTTGTTACTTGGAGTCTAGTTCCATTGCACAATTTTGGAGGCCTTATATTTCGAAACATCATGACAGGAGCACCTACACGCAACATAAGTCTGTGACACGGAAGACCCGGTGGAATAAGAGAGTTTTAAAATTCTACAGGATAATTAACGACTAAGGGTGTCTCTACATTTGTAAGGTTAAAGGTAGGCTGTAAGGCAGCGTGTGCAGTTCTACCTCCGTCTAATAATGTAGCAGCAATCCCGGACGACGCTACAGCTGAAGCTATGTCTCGAATGCTTCTTACTTTTGCCAAGAGCAAGTTTATAAGATAAGTCTTACCTGTGCATCCAGGGGCGTCCAGAAAGAAATTTTTTCCTACACTGACAAAAATTTTCATGACTTGGTCATTTACAGACTTTTGCTCGGCGGTCAAGAATTGTTTATTATTATTTACAAAACTTTCCAAAGCTCAGTACCAAAATTAGTTTCATGTACTCTCTATCACCGGCAACTTGTGGCTTGCTTGGTTTCGGCAAACCGTACATGTCTATCGATTTTCCACCTAACGTTAGCACTGCTTCTTCAATTTCAGATAGATATTTAAAATTTGGTCTTTGAAATTCTCTACATTGTCTCCAATCTCTTGTAGCGTCGCTGTCAGTTATGAGCAGGATGAACGCTGTAAATAAATAGTAACTTACATAACATATAAATAATAGAATTGTGTAACTTATCACGAACGTATGATTTTGTTATTAGTTGATAATTTATGTGAATAACAAGCGCGTGAGTCATCAACCGGTAGCAGCGGCGGCCGCGCAGCGAGCGAGCGGGACCCTCCCGCTTCCTCGCGCCTCACCGGCTCGCCAGTCCGTTGGATACCGCCGGGCTATCCGCACGCTTTAGCTTTCGCTGCCTACGCACTCGCGGTCGCTTGTTATAATCGCTAATATATGTACTCTGCCTATCTGCCTTCTACTTGTGCTTACGTTATTATTATTGTGCTTCTCCTTGTGTAAACTTTCACCTTCTGTTCTTCTGACTTTATAATGTGTACGTGTGTGGACTTTGATCAATATACTAAGCTACTGGACATACCGGCTTTTACTCATCTCCCGTACGTACCCACTTCACTCTTTTTGCAGCCTGCGCTTAAAATCTTCAGACAAATAGTCTTTGTCTTCCCAAAGATCCCCCTTTCTAACAATTCGGGGGTGGATTTATCAAAAACGCTGAGATAGGTACGGTACGTGTAAATTAATTTTCAATCGTCAGCCTAAACACAAAATTTGAAGATCCTAACTTCAAATCTGACGGACTTTCATATAAACTTCCATCCCCACCTCTTGAGGGGGTGAATTTTGAAAAATCCTTTCTAGTGCACTCCTAGACCTCATAAGGGACTACGTGCCAAAGAACAATGGCAACCGCCCAAACAAATCGTTTTGTTGACAGTTTTTTTTTGCGTCTGCCGTTGAAACAAATGTAAAAGTAGAGAGTTTGAATTCCTGAACAGTTTTGTCTTCAGTTATACTTTTATAGGAAGTCAGAAATTATAGATATTCCCGTTTATAGTTCTAGAATTTAGAGGTTTTGTCAAAAACAGACCCTACCCGAAAAATAAATATAGATTAGACATGGATTAGACGATATATATAAATTATCATTAATAGAAATGCATTTTCACAGCAAAATAAACTACGGAGTACGAATTCAGACGTATAAGTCTAGCTGACCGCGACATGCGTAGATTGCGTAGCTTAGGTCTGCCACATAGCTCACATGCACCGCGGCAACATAAGTAAATAAATGTTCAGAAGAATATTGATTTAATAATCTTACCCAATTATCTTTAGGACAGATAAATATGATTAATTATATGGTAGGAGAACATTAGGAGAAGCAGTGGTAGCCGAGAAGCAGACCCAGACAGGTGCTTCACTTTGTGGAAATTATTTCATCACCATTGCTCTCAAAACGGTGAACGAAAACATCGTGAGGAAACCGGCATGTCCTAGAATCAAAAATGCGAAGTCATGTAACATCTACCAAAGTACCAACCCGCTCTTGCTCCGCGTGCTGGATTACGGCCCACTCCCTCTCACCGAGAAGAGGCCTGTGTCCCAGCAGTGGGCACATTATAGGCTGATTATATTATGGTAGATATATAAACACTGTGTCACACACACAAGTGTCAGGTCACAACATATGGAGTCTAGTAAGTTCTACAACTTATGAAATCTAGTAAGTTCAATAAGTTCTACAACTTATGGAGTCTAATAAGTTCTACAACTTATGGAATCTAGTAAGTCCTACAAATTGATAGTAGGTAGATACTATGAAGGAATAATAATAAAATTTGTGATACTGTGTGCAATGTAGAATATAACAGATACTTTGGTACTGTTTGATTAATAGCAATAAATAGGTGGAGTAAGTTATTATAAATAGGTATGTTACTAGATAAAGTTAAGCGTCTCCTTTTTAAGGAAATTTCTCGCCGACTGATCGACACTTCACGTGACCAGAGGGCTGGCTCGTTCTTCGGCCAAAGAATTAGCATTGCCATTCAACGTGGCAATGCTGCCAGTCTTTTGGGCACGTTTCCGGATGACAGCGATGCGGACGAGTACTTCGACGCATAAGTGTCTTTTTTACTTTTTATATTTTTCATGTTGTAATTTTTTTTCGTATTTATATACTAGATAAATAAATTATCATAACCGATTTCTCCGTAGAATTACGGGCGCTCCTTGGTTCGTTCGGAACAAAACCCTTCACTTAGACCTCAAAATGCCCACTATAAAGCAGTTCATGAAGCGCATTACGAAGCGTTTCTTCGATTCCGCGGATAGTCATCGCAACCCTCTAGTTGTGCAGGCCGCTAGTTATAGGCCTTCCACTATTAGTCAGATTCCCTGACCAAGGCATACTCTCTCAGAACCAGATGACCCCATCCCTCCTCCTCCAGGAAAGCAATAGGGCCACGAGTACAATGCACAAATTACACAGACCGACATTCCGTCCTCGCCGCCGAGGTACCACGCGAACTTCTCGACTTAAATACGTACCTACGTATTGATGCGACCCGGTAGCAGAGATATCGAGCACGTCATGGTGCAGCTGCCCGCGTCGTTCTCTAATAAACGACATATTATTAGTGCGGCGTACGTACCACCTCGCTCACGGGACGACCTGTACACCGCTCATTTTGATTTGTTAGCGGACGTCATTAACGATGCTAGTACTGAGTGATTCTTCGTGGTAGGCGACTACAACCTGCCCGGCCTTGACTGGTCGAACGCAAACGGGGGTGATTACAATTTTGTTATTTGTCAACCCACTACCCCTACAAGTCATTATTTATGCAACTTTATGTCTCTTACAAACGCCCTTCAGTTTAATACATTAAGAAATAACCTGAGCCGCATACTGGACTTGTTTCTGTCTAACGCAGGATGTAAACCTATGGCGTGCGTGCCTCTGCTTCCACTCGATATCCACCACCCTCCTTTCTGTGTTTCATCACCATTACACACTAAAATTACTCCCCTGAGACGCCACTCAACCATGAAATACAACTTTTATAAAACAAATTACGAAACAATTAATAGGGAACTTAACAAAATAGACTGGAACAAATTACTTAGTAATCTTCCCGCCGAACAATCTGTTAACGCCTTTTATGATGCTATCTACAGCACAATAAAATCTCATGTTCCTCTTACTCGTCCCAGGAATTCTCAGTTTCCTTCGTGGTTTAGCCCCGCCCTTATTCGCATTTAAAAAAAAAAAGAGAATGCTTGGCAGAAATGGAAAAAATATGGCAATATATGTAAACAAAGTGCGTGACACTTCATTTAGTTTGTATAGTTTGTATTTGCCGCGTAATAACTTTGATGTATAATTTATCTGTGAAATTGTTTGATTCTATGGAGCGAGCTGTCATAGTGAATGACTGATACAACGTGGAGAGTGTAGAGGTTATGTTAGGTTACAAGTGAGAATTGTAATTAGAGTATTAATAGTGATTAATAAGAACTGGTGAAACAATAGCTTTAAATGTTGTTTCTCTTTTCAGGTAAGACTAGTGAATAATTAATGTTAAACAATGTTTTGTAAAAGTGTTAAAACTAGTCTATGTAATAAAATAAAACCTCCTCTTTTCAGAGCAACTCAATTTTGGTTATAGTTTTACTGTTCACCATACTATTCAAGGATAATTATAAATGATCACATTATAAAACAACATTTCTACAGCTGGTTACCAGGAATAATGGAAAAATTAAGATTTGAGTTCATGGTCAAAGCTAGTGAAGATACAGTGAAAACAAATATAATTTGTGTAATAACAATCACGGATTTAGATGGCCGAACCTTTGTAATCCCAGATAAGTTACAACCTGTAAAATTACATACTGGAATAGTACAAACCCAAATCTTTCAGAAAGTAAAGGCAACATTACAAAAACGGCATGAGAAAAGACAGGTGTGGATATCCATGAATCCGGAGATGAAGGCGGTTTATTGTGATGAAGATGGAAATAAACAATTTATGGGATACCTATTGGAGGAACAAACAAAACCACAAACTTCTACAACAGGAATTTCAGAAGATTCTCTAGCAAAAATCATGGAAAGCTTCACAGAAATAAAGAAAGATTCATCAAAACCTTTTAATATGGGGAAAATGGTAGAAAAAATTGTTATACAAACATTCAATAACAAGATTACTAATGTGACCCAGTGGATGACTACTTTCGAAGCGGAATGTGTTCGTATAGGAATAGAAGAAGATGTCAAAAAAATTGAAATTTTTAGGTTATTCATAGAAGATTCTTGTTTGGACTGGTACAGTTCCATGCTTATAAAGCATACTATAAATTCAGAATGGGCAATGTGGAAAAAGAACTTTTGTGAAACATATGCGGATAAGGGTTGGTCACCGATCAGGTATGCAATGTTATTCAAATACAGACAGGGCTCATTACTGGAGTATGCGTTAAAGAAAGAGAGACTACTATTAGAAATAAATAAGTCCATAGACAAACTCACTCTAATTAATCTGATTGCCACCGGATTACCGAATTTTATTGCGGATAAGATTGATAGGAATAGTTTAAAAGAAACTGAAGACTTATTTCATAATTTAAGAAGTTTAGAGCATATAGTAAACAAAAAAACATTTGATAAAAAGATAGGAACTTCTGAAAGTAAAATTAAAGAAAAAAATGTGAAGCCCTTGGTTAATCCGTGTAAAATATGCGAAAAAGAGAATAAAGGTATACGTTACCACCTTGAATCCCAATGTTGGTTCAGAATAAAAAATTATGATAAGCCAAAAAAAGATCAAATAAGGAGTGTTAACAATTCAGAATTAGAAATAGAATTAAATGAAATTGATCCAAAAAACTAATAGTGCCGCCATTAATAAAAATTAAACTACTAATAAATGACACGTTGGAAACATCAGGAATCTATGATTCAGGATCTAATGTGTCCTTAATAAATTCAAGGTTATTATCTTTAAAAAAAATACCTACTAATGATAAAACAACAGGTTTAAAAACAATTAATGGCGTAAAAAAATCAATAGGAATGGTAACTTTAAGAATTAAAATTTTCGAAATTGAAAAACATGTTAATATTTTTGTTATAGATGAAGACAACTTCGACTATGATTTCCTAGTTGGGTTGGACTGTATACAAAAATTTCAATTAACTCAAACTGAGAATTTAAATATCACACAAAATATCCTCACCAAGAATAATACAGAAAATAAAGAAAATCAACCTATAAACACAAATGAAATTCCTGGCAACACAGGTAGTGAAATAGGGAATAAAGAAGATACATATTATGAAAAAAAAGGGGTGGATATTACACAACAATATAAAAAAGAAACTATCACTGATGAGTATAAAATAAACTTTAATGAAAATATAATAGTCGAACATTTTGATATTTCAGTAAATAATTTAAATCATCAGGAAAAATCAGAAATTGATAAATTGATATGCAAATATAAAACAGTCTTCGCTAAAGACAAATATGATATAGGTACTGTAAAAGGTTACGAAGCCCATATTGATTTGTTGATAGATAAATACTGTAGTAAAAGACCGTATAGGTGCTCTATTGAGGATATGAAAGAAATAGAGCATCAAATATCAAAATTATTAGAAAATAATTTAATTGAGGAGTCATATAGCCCTTTTGCCGCTCCGGTAACACTAGCATTTAAAAAAGAAGATGGAAGGAGATCAAGGCTTTGTATAGATTTTCGCGAATTAAATAAAATTGTAGTCCCCCAATCGCAACCATTTCCGCTAATCGAGGATCTAATGGTTAAAACAAGGAAATGTAAATTTTTTTCAACATTCGATGTAAACTCAGCGTTCTGGTCCATACCTCTTAAAATTGAAGATAGACACAAAACGGCATTTGTTACTCAAGAAGCACACTTTCAATGGACTTGTTTACCTTTTGGCTTAAAAACATCTCCCGCTATTTTTCAGAGAATACTGAGTAGCATTATAAGAAAGCATAAACTGTCAAACTTTACTGTCAATTACATCGATGATATTTTATTATTTTCAGAAACGTTCGAAAAACACATTCAGCACTTATCTTTGTTATTGGAAGCAATTTTAAAAGAAGGTTTTAAATTAAAATTCACGAAATGTAACTTTGCACAGGACTCTGTAAAATATCTAGGGCACATAATAAAAAACAATACTGTCACTCCATTAAAAGATAATTTGATTGCCATAAAAGAATTCCCAATTCCAAAAACACAAAAAAACGTCCGACAATTTTTAGGAAAAATTAATTTCTATGGAAAATATGTGCCAAATATATCAATTATACTGGATCCTTTACATAATTTATTAAGAAAAGGAGAAAAATTCGTATGGTCCGATAAATGTCAAGAATCCTTTGATACTATAAAAATTCTACTTTGCTCAAAACCAATTCTAGCCATCTTTGATCCAGACTTTCCAATACATATTTATACAGACGCTAGCATACAAGGTATAGGTGCGATTTTAAAACAAATTCAACCCAACGGTGATGAAAAACCTTGTGCATATTTTTCCAAAAAATTAAACGACTCCCAAAAAAAGAAAAAAGCTATTTATCTTGAGTGTTTGGCAATAAAAGAGGCGGTAAAATACTGGCAACACTGGCTTATAGGAAAAACATTCACGGTATTTTCAGATCACAAACCTTTAGAAAAAATGAATATTAAAGCCAGAACGGACGAAGAACTGGGAGATTTAACGTATTATCTGTCGCAGTTCAATTTTAAAATAATATATTCTCCGGGCAAATATAATATAGAGGCAGATACTTTAAGCAGAAACCCTGTGTTAGAATCGTATGAAAATCAAGATAGTAGTTTAAAAGTAGTGAATTTTGTTAAATTAGAAGACATACAAAATGGTCAAAATAAAAATAATGATATAAAACAAAATATGAACAAACTTATTTTCAAAAATAATATATACTATAAAAAGACAAGAAAAAATGAAAAGATTATACTAACAGAGGAGTTCAGTAAAAAGATTATAAAACATGTACATCACCACTACTGTCACATAGGAAGACAACAAATGGAAAACAAGATTAAACCCTTTTATCAAGCTAAAAATATTTTGGATAATATTAGAAGAATTTGCGAAAACTGTGATGTTTGTATAAAAAACAAATCTAGAGGACAAAACAAATTTGGACTAATGTCACACTTGGGTCCCGCTACCTATCCGTTCGAAATAGTGTCTATAGACACCATAGGGGGATTTGGTGGTGCTCGTTCAACTAAAACATATTTACATCTTCTAGTAGATCATTTCACCCGTTACGCCTTTATTTTGACATCCAAAACCCAGAATGCGAATGATTTTATAAAACTTGTCCATATAGTAACACAAGATTATAAAATAAACTTAATTCTATCAGATCAATATCCAGGCATAAATTCAAAGGATTTCAAATTTTTTTTAGAAAAAGAAGATATACCTATAGTCTTCACTGCAGTAAATGCGCCATTTTCAAATGGATTGAACGAAAGGTTAAACCAAACGTTGGTCAACAAAATTCGTTGCAAGATTAATGAAAGGAAGGTCAAAATTGCTTGGACCACAATTGCTCATGAATGCACTGAAAAATATAACGAAACTGAACATAGTGTAACAGGGTTCTCTCCAAAATATTTATTGGAGGGAAAAAATGTTGACATTCTACCAGATGAACTGAAACAAAATATAACACATGATCATCTACTGCGAGACCGAAAAATTGCTTTAGAAAATAGTATAAAATCCCACAGTTATAACAAACAAAGATTTGATAAAAACAGAAAACATTATGAACTAAGAGTCGGAGATTCTGTTTATGTAGAAAACGGAAACCGGTTAAACCGAAAAAAACTAGATGAATTGAAAATAGGACCTTATCAAATTGTAGACAAAATATCCAATTCAATTTACAAAGTAAACACGGGTCACAAAAAGTCAGAGTCGAATCTCTTTCATATTACGAAACTTATTCCAGTAGTAGAGTATAACAACAATTTTGTAATTTAGAAAGGGGGGGAGATGTAAACAAAGTGCGTGACACTTCATTTAGTTTGTATAGTTTGTATTTGCCGCGTAATAACTTTGATGTATAATTTATCTGTGAAATTGTTTGATTCTATGGAGCGAGCTGTCATATTGAATGACTGATACAACGTGGAGAGTGTAGAGGTTATGTTAGGTTAAAAGTGAGAATTGTAATTAGAGTATTAATAGTGATTAATAAGAACTGGTGAAACAATAGCTTTAAATGTTGTTTCTCTTTTCAGGTAAGACTAGTGAATAATTAATGTTAAACAATGTTTTGTAAAAGTGTTAAAACTAGTCTATGTAATAAAATAAAACCTCCTCTTTTCAGAGCAACTCAATTTTGGTTATAGTTTTACTGTTCACCATACTATTCAAGGATAATTATAAATGATCACATTATATATATCTGACTACGAAATATTTTCAATGTACCGCAAACGGTTCGGATCCGAGTCTAGCAAGTGCTTTCTGATGTATATAAAGTCAGTCGAAGATAGCATTCCATTGAACGTCAAGCACTTTTGGACATATGTCTCCAAGCGGAAGGGGCGAGCTAATATCCCAGCCAGCATGTACCTTGACAACATAAACTCCAATGATCCCTCTGAAATATGCAACATGTTCTCAACCTTCTTCACCTCTGTCTACGAGCCTTCTTTCCTCGACCCCGAGCTTTGGCAGACACCTACCACATATGCGGACAACTCTTTGTGTATTTCAGACATATATTTAGATATGGAAGATATCCTCAATGCATTAAAGAGACTCGACTCAAATAAAGGATCTGGTCCTGATGGGGTGCCTCCAATTTTTATAAAAAACACCGCAGATAGCATTTACATCCCGCTTCATATAGTATTCAATAATTGCCTACGTGAAGGTACATTTCCTGATATCTGGAAGCGCGCATACATCACGCCCATACACAAAAATGGCGACATAAACAACATACAGAATTACCGTCCCATCTCCTTGTTGTCCGCCTTGTCGAAGCTCTTTGAGAGATTAGTGCACGGCAAGTTATACTCTCATATTCACCACCTCATTATACCCGAACAACACGGATTCGTAAAACGCCGCTCTACTACCACTAACCTTATGTTATTTACCAACTATTTATTCGAAAAGATGGATAACCTAACCCAAGTTGATGCTGTGTACACCGACTTTCAAAAGGCATTCGACAGGGTGGACCACAAGCTGCTTCTGGACAAGATTGCCTATAATGGCATTCGGGGTAATTTATTGCGGTGGTTCATGTCCTATATTTACAACAGAACCCAAAGAGTGGCTATTAACGGCTTTGAATCGGATTCCATTGTCGTTACTTCCGGGGTGCCCCAGGGCTCCATTTTGGGCCCTGTGCTTTTCATTTTGTTCGTGAACGACATAAAACGCTGCTTTATTAACTCCCATTTCTTAATGTATGCCGACGACATTAAAATTTATAAGTCGTGCAAAAACACACAAGACTGTTTGTTGCTTCAGGAAGACCTCAACAGACTTTCCTATTATTGTTCACACAATAAACTTCACCTTAGCTTACCTAAGTGCAATGTAATATCATTCACAAAAAATAAAAATCTAATTAAATACTTTTACACTTTACAAGGCACTACTCTTAAAAAAGTGGATCATATCCGTGATTTGGGAGTTACACTTGACTCAAAATTGCATTTCAACCTTCACATTGATAACATTATTAATAAAGCCTATAGAATGTATGGTTTCGTTAAGCGATCCTCAATTTATTTCAAACGACCGCATACGTTTATTATCCTGTATAAAACCTTGATACGCTCCCAATTGGAATACGCAGCCCCAATATGGTGTCCTCTATATGATAAATATAAAAAAGGCTTGAAATGGTCCAAAAAAATTGTTTACGCTCCACTCACTATAAATGCTACCGTTCAAAACTATCATACGCACAACTGCTAAAACAATACAAACTTCTAGGCTTGGAGTCCAGGCGCACCCTACTTATGGCTGTGATGCTGCATGGCATATGTAACAACAACTTTGACTGCACTGATATCACCAATAAACTTTGTTATATTGTACCCAGAACTATATTACGGCGAGAGGCGCGCGTGCCCCGGCTGTTCCACACTGTAAAGTGCAGAACCAATGCTGGGGCAAGAGCGCCCCTCCGTCGTCTCTTAGAAACATATAACACACACTTTTTCGATCTTGATATATTCTCGCTATCTCAAACTAAATTCAAAAGAATGGCTATTCAATTGCTTGCACAATAATTTTACAATAATTTTAGAATAATTTCAAAAGATTATTTTTAATTCTTCCTAACCTAATTCGCTTCCAGTAGATGCGTGGTTCTGTTCTCTTTTATTTCTCGTAACAGATTATTCCGCGGACATTGGTGTGGGTTACATGTTTACATCTATTAACCTATTTTGTTATTTACTAAAATTGAACATGTAACTGTTTTATGTCCCTATAAAATAAAATAAAATAAAAATAAATAAATAAATGTCCCCCCCGTCCCTTGCACGTCGAATCGCCAGCCGCCCGCGCTGAGGCTAAGTGCGCCGTACCATTAATAGTAACCCCTGTTAATAATCATGATCTAAACTTTGATCCAGCCCGTCTCCAATCTGTGATCCCCCAACGACGCCCTAAGCCGAGGTCCATACCCCACAGGGGGTGCCCTTAGTGCGCAGTCGTTTATTTTTAATATGATTTTACGCCCTGGCTGGAGGTTTTAAGCTCACAGCTTAAGGCAGACACAGGAAAGTCCGGTTAAGTAGTCACGGCCTCTCAAGGCCACCTACGAGATGCAAAACACAAAAAAAATGAAAGATTAATAAATTATGGTCGCACAGGTCGGTAAGTTACAAGTATCAATTTTAATGTGAAACCAACGTATGTAGTGTATACTCAGATAGTAATAAATGTTGTGGTGTTCATTGATTGATATCTGGAATAAAAAATATACAATATACATACATACAAACGAAAGGTATAACGCATAGCAACAACATTGATTTAATTGGATGTATATGATTTATATTAAATTTAGCAAGCAGTGGTGGTGGCCTTTTTTTTTCTTTGTTCACGGGGTGGAAAATCCTCATGGATGTCCTCCACCCTGGGGCGGGCGGAGGGGTCTGTCAGATTCTTACTGACCAAAAACCACCCCAGCGTTCCCCTCCCACACTTGCACCGGGGATCTTGGGATCTATTATTACTTCCGCGATCCCCGGCTAGTGCCGGCCCGCCTCTGCGGCCACTTCAAGTAGTGGTGGTGGCCTAGCCCAACTTAGATCGTGGGTTCGAAACCAGGCAGGCATTTTGTGTATTTACACTCATTACCACTGTTCATCAATGGTGAAGGAAGACACTGTGAGGAAACCGGCGCGGCGGCGCAAGTCTGATAACCAATACTTCGAAGACATGTGACATCTACCAGTACGCGTTGTTTCCGCGTGGTAGACGGGCATCCATTAAATTGGACGCATCGGGCATCATGATTCGAAAGACACGTAGCGCCATCTATTATCATAAGAACGTTATTGATGTTTTCCTCGGGAACAGTTCTTTTTTGTGGGATTAAATGTACCCTATGTCCGTTTCTGTACACATGACAACGTTTAAAATTTCAGGATGATCGGTTCAGTGGTTTAGGCGTGAAAAGGTAACAAACAAACAAACTTACTTTCGCATTATAAAATATTAGTTAGGATAACTATGATTGGTAAAACTATGGCTAAGGTAATTGAGTAACATTTTTCAAAGCCAGAACCTAATTCATCAAAAAAAAAATTGATTTATTATTCTGTGTATTAACACAGAATAATAATATAACACACGTCTCTGCTGGAAGAGCCAACACCGACGGAGGCCAGTCAGGCTGAGGCTGAGGAGCTGGTGGTTGGTTGGCGCAGCTGCACGAGAGGTTATTAGTCAGAGTTCACCAATTCCAGTAGTTCCCCAGCCTCAAACAATCGCACTTAGTTGTTGTGAAGTCTCATATTTCTCAAAAATATCCTTCAGCAAGTGCTCCTTGTGTAGTAAGTATATCATTATACTATAGGAGCTTAGTATCAATATCATACTTTTTCCTACATACATTCATCTAGCTCAATAGTGCAACTATTTAAACTTTTTGATAGGATAACACGTTCCTTTCCGAGATAAATATTTATTTAAAAGACTTTATTTTTTCATTGCTTTCCGTGACCGCAAAATTGTATTGATGGAGAAATAGGAGAACGTACAATAAAAAAAAACCGGCCAAGTGCGTGTCAGATTACGCACAATGAAGGGTTCCGTAGTTGGGATGGATTTATTCCAAAAACAAACTTAACATTGTAGTTGAGAAACATGTTCTCCCATACATCGATATACGTCACGGTCACTAACTTCTTCTCCAACTGAAATGTAAGTTTGTAGGTGCTAAAAAATATTTTTTAAGTGATAAAACTACACAATTGAGATTTTTCGGTAGCCAAACATGATTCTATATCAACGGGAAGTACCCTGTAGGTTTTGATTTGTTTGCGAGTACCAAAATATGTCGCATAAGTCGCCATATTTTTTCATTGCGTTGACTTGGAAGCTTGATTTTCTTAGAGCTTCAAGTGACTATTATATTTGATATTAATTTCAACTTGATACCTCCACGCGTTCCTGAGAAAAAAGGTCTTGACAGACTGACTGAGAGACAGACAGACAGACAGACGGACAACGAAGTGATCCTATAAGGGTTCCGTTTTTTTCCTTTTGAGGTACGGAACCCTAAAAACAAACATACAGACGAACATAATTATTACCTCCTCCTTTTTGGAAGTCGGTTAAAAAGATAAAGAATGTTTTATATCGATGTTTACTAGTTCGTAAGCCAACTAACTAGGTATTATTTGGTTTTATTATTCCCGATAACCTAATAAAATGATAAGATATTACTTAAACAAATCAAGTTTATCACCAAGGTCAAATGAATGGGTAGTTGCTGACCTTAGAAATGAATAATGTTACGACTATTGGTTTATTCTGGTACAATAAATACCACCTGCTATACTCCGTTTGCTTCGCTTACGTTCACACGACGGACGCCCCGGTCGCGAGTACTGCGCAAGTACGCACGACTGTTCTGAAGAACATCCCCACTTAGGTCACTAGGCATACTGTCCTCCTCGGGCGTCCCCTCCCAGCGTTTCCACTCAAAAAACTCAAATACAGATCCAAAGACACCGAATTCGGAAATTAAAGTTATTTTTCACTTTGTAGTGTTATTTTTGGTAGTCGGTTATTATTTTTTTGTAAAATGTTTTTTTTATTATTTGTGTTTTGGTTATCCATACTTTCTCGTTTTCTGTGTAGTCCGCTCTGTGTTTTTAACCGACTTCCAAAAAGGAGGAGGTTCTCAATTCGGCTGTATGTTTTTTTTTTTTTTGTATGTTTGTTACGCGATTACTCCGTCAATTATGAACCGATTTTGAAAATTATTTTTTTTGTTTGAAAGGGTTTACTCCCGAGGTGGTCCCATTGCCACCAAATCAGAATCTGATGAGGGGATCCTATGGAAATCGAGGGAAACCCTCAAATTTTATATGCAAACCTATAGCGATTTGGGTATTTTTTATAGTAACTCGTGAATTTGCTCTCCGAAAACACCATTTGGTGAAATGGAACGGATGATGGAGACCACAGATGGCCACCAGAATAATAATGAGTACCTATTTAACGTGTTGCGATTAAGCAATTTATGCTCGTCACTATGCATAATAGTGAGTGGCAGTTCTCCTGGTTCTTACCAGGAGAACTCCTCAACAATCAACGTCCCAGCATCGGTAAATGCAATATTTTGTAAAAGGTGATGAGCAGTTAACATTAGGCTATTGTAACTTAGATAAATTCAAAACTGACTCACTAAAAAGTGAAAAAAAATTAAACTTTTTACAAAAAAATTATAACCGACTACCAAACATAACACTACAAAGTGAAAAATAACTTTAATTTCGGAAGTCGGTGGCCAAAAACTCAAATACACCGACTTCCGAAATTAAAGTTATTTTTCAGTAATTTTTAGTTAGGTAGTCAGTTATTTTATTATCCATGATAATATTTAGCCTGTAAAGGCTTCTACATACCGGGGCGACTTGTCGCGCGACGCGACGCGACACAAAGGCACCGCTCGTCCCGCGACTCGCGGGTCGTCTTTGTGCCGTGTCGCGTCGCGCGACAAGTCGCCCCGGTATGTAGAAGCCTTAAGGACTGATTGCGTGCGTCGGTTTGAGTTAGGTCCGTGGACGAAGGTGACGGCGCGGTCGGTTTCAATAGATCCAGCCGCGAACGCATAGCACGCCCGAATACTATCTCCGCGGGTGTTTTATCAGTGGTACTATTTTTAGAGTTCCTGTAGTCGAATAAAATTTTGCTATTTTCCCTTGAATTGAGCCCCTTTTTTACAATTTTCACAAAGCTCTATGTTCTATGTTGTTCTATGTTAGAAGGTTTGGTTTCCGCACTTAGTCCTTCATGTGGACCATTGTGCGTGGGCCATGGCGGCCGTCAGTGGTTTATTCCAACCAGCCCACCTCCCTCCAGAAGCTGATTAGGTCTCCTGGTCTGCATAGGACGTCTGTGAAAGATCTGGGTGACCCAAGGGTTTCTGTTCTGATCTGGGTGACGCCTGTGCAGTCAAAGAGCACATGCGCAACGGTTTCTTCAGCCTCCATGCAAGCCCTGCACAGAGGGCTGTCCGTTATACCTATTGTGTGGAAATGTTTGTTCAGTGAGCAGTGTCCCGTTATAGTCCCCGTCACCAGGCGCAGGCCGTTCCTGTCCAGGCGTAGCAAACGCCTGGTTAGCCTGCCATCTAAGGATGGCATGGCTTCCCTGGATTGCCTGTAGCCCGGTGCCGAGGTCCACCAGTTCTCCGCTAGTGTATGGGTGAACTCCTGTAGCCACCTACGTAGTTGGTTAAAGGGGATGGGTACAATAGGTTCGGGTCCACAGGCTGGCGCGCTGGATCCTCTCCTAGCCAGTTCGTCAGCTGCGTCGTTACCCAGCGATCCGCTGTGTCCTTTTATCCATTGCAGTGTCACTTTGTTACGGTTGCACACCGTCACCCGCTCCAGTGCATTGTGACATTCTAGTGTTAGTCTGGAGGTTATATATTTTTTCTCTAGGGATTGCAGCACTGAGGCACTGTCGGACAGTATACGTATACGGGTGTCCGTAACTTTCCTGGCTTCGATGGCGTAAGCCGCTTGTATAATGCCCACACATTCACAAAGCTCTCGGCTTGCCCATTATTAGCCGGGTGATAGAACATGCTCAATACCGTTAAGTCTACAAAAGTCCCTAAATTCGAACGAAGTAAACGATGTACCGTTGTCACTCACCAACGTATGTGGAATCCCAAACCGCGACATTAAATCATATAATTTACTAATGACCGCCTTAGAATTATAAGTTGTGGATAAATCGTAGCATTCCACCCATTTACTATAGGCGTCTATTATAATTAAAAACATGTAATTGTGGAACGGGCCCAAGAAATCCATGTGAATTCGGTAAAAAGGATGCGGCCAAAGTGCGAGAGGGGCGTGCGGGGGCGCGGGGCGCAGCGCACAGCACACGCCACAAGCACCCGCTACTCGCTCCAGCGCCGCGTCTACGCCAGGAAACCATAGCCGCTTGCGAGCCTCTGCCTTCATCTTCACTATCCCGAAATGCGAACTGTGTAATTCCCTACATACTCTTTCTTGCAAAGATGAGGGAATAACAACTTTATGTCCACGCATTAAGATGTTCTTTTCGTAAGATAACTGGCACAATTGGCGATGCGTATTCGGAGTGTTCCACAGGCTTTATAATGCCTAGTGAGAATAAACGGTCAAGCTCCTTGTCTATCGGTTCTTTTAGCGCGTAAGGTACCTACCGGTCTTGCTTTATAAAAAATCGGTTTAGCGTCTGATTTTAAATATAAATCTATTTTATGTTTGTTAAACGATCCGAGATTGCCTGAGAAAACTTTAGGGAACATGTCAGGGAGTTGCTTGTCAATATTGGCATGGTTATTAGCCTCGCCTACCGCTTGCACTTGGTCGAGCACGGCGTGTACAGGTACACGTGCAGGCGCCAGCTCAAGGTCGAACTCTCGAATGAAGTCGCGGCCAAGCAGCGGCGGCGGCGCGCGGCGGTCCGCCTGCGCGCACTACGTATACATTCATAGTAAGCGTTCGTCCTTGATACGATACTGGCAAATAAGCAACTCCGATCGTTTCAATATTTTCCCCCGTATAACTAAATAACTTTTTGTTGGTGACTGACAATGGTAATCGTTTAAAATTGGGAATCAAACGAGCTTACCTCTTAAGCGAAGTCTTGATTCTAATTTTATGAACGGCGATCTGAAATATAATTAATTAAACAGAGTAGTGTTCCTTACACACACGTATTAACATCGCATTTTTAGAGATAATTTTTTTTTTTTTTTTTTAAGTTGGATTATTATCTCAGCGTTGGCAAGTGGCAACACAGATACGACACTTATTTTAGAGATCCTTAAGTAAGGAACAAGCTCTGTTTTCTGTACAGAGTAGTTCCGCATACTTACATTCACTAGGGTTTCCTGAAAGGATAAGTGAATTAGGTAGACTGATTATTGCAGCGTTGGGGTTGTTAGCTAGTGGCGGGTGGGTGATTATATTTCAGATCGCCGTTCATAAAATTAGAATCAAGTCTTCACTTAAGTGGTAAGCTCGTTTGATTCCCAATTTTATTTCACGGCGATCTGAAATATAATTAATTAAACAGAGTAGATGTTTAGAGTTGTCTGCAATATCTGGTTATAAATATTCTGGTTTGTTAAGTAGGTACTTTTTATTTTGTTCATTACCGTTACTTTGTTAGGAATTAGAATTCCTATTATATATAATTATTATTCCTACTCCTGGCTATTGTTAGTCAGCAATGAGGCATAATCAACATCGAGAAAACCCACATTGTGTTTGTCTCAATTGATGTCAACTTTAAGTGGAGCTGTTGTATTTGTTGTACTGTGAGAGGTAAAGGATTAATATTACTTTAGCTTACTATTTCGCTTATCGTAACTTACGGTTATAATGAAGTATTTGTTTTATTAGTCCACAGAGTCAACATTAGAGCCAAAACGGCAGCCAACTTGTTTAGTAAAGTTTGTTCTGTATGGGAGATTGAATACTTTTGAATATTTTCGTGACTGGGAATAGCAGCCTTATATGTCTCGCCCTCGGGATCTCCGACCACGCTCCACGTGGTACGAGTTTTTCGGAGCTATCTCCGGTTCGCTCAGGTTAGGTTCGCTCAGGTTAGGTTCGCTCGGGGGACCACCCCACAGTGCTTGCGTCCACGTCGCGTCCCCTGGGCAACGACCCGGTTCTGACCACCGTAACGGAGTGGCAGACCGGGCTCGGCTAAAGTGCACTGTGAATCGTAGGCATTCATGCGGTCGTCTACGAATACTGAGAGTTTTAATTTTATCATGATGGGAAAGCCAACGCGGGATGCGTCTGGCCGATTTGTCACGAATCGCTCCTCCCAGGGCGATTCAAACGGCCCTTCTCAGGGCCAATCCAACGGCCCTTCTCAGGGCCAACCCAACGGCCCTTCTCAGGGCCATCCCAACGGCCCTTCTCAGGGCCAATCCAACGCCGGCGACGCTTTGGCGTCGGAAGCTGACCGCGCACCATCTGCGGCCAGCTTGTTTTGTAGGCCGGACGAGTTGTCGGACTCCGACGAGTCCAATATGGATACGTCGGCGGCCGAGAGCGACCGCTTCAAGCGGAAGAGGTCCGAGGGCTCCTCGGAGTCGGCCGTGGGTAAGGCGAAGAAGAAGTCGAGGTCGAAAAAGGCTTCGACTTCTTCTGCGGCTCGTACCCACGATGTGGGCTTGGTGGACGCCGAGCGCCAGCTAAACCTGGCGAAAAGGGCGCAAATCCAGTTGGATCTGGAGGAGAGGGTCGCCGCCAAGGAAAAACAGGCGCAAGTCGCCAGGTCGAGGGCTGGCTATGGCGCATCAAATGTGCTGTATGCCGACCACTCCCTGGCGGAACTGGAGCGCATGGCCCTTGAGGATAAGGAGGAGGTCCTGGAGGTCGCCTCCAAGTCCTCAAACTTGAAGGGGACCTTCCAGAAGGCCCTCAAATGCCGGGCCGCCAGCTTGCACGGCATTGTGGTGGAGCTGGTGAAGCGGACGGCCACGGACGAGTCGCGGCAGCTGCAGGCGAGGGTTGATCGCCTACAGGCGGAGGTCAGCCAGCTTCACCAGAAGCTGGCCGAAGCCACGGCGAGGCCTGCCCAGTCTGCCCCGGGTCCGGTGGTGACAGGCCCCCCCTTCTCCTCTGCCAGCCTTGAGGAAATGTTCCGCAAGGTTGCCTTGGAGGAGAGGGCCTTCACCAGGGCCTGCTTCGCAGGCATAGAGGACCGGCTCTTGCCGGAAAAGCGGCTCCGCCCGCCGCTAGCGGCAGACAAGAGGCCACTGCCGAAGGAGCCGGAACCTGCGCCTCTAGCGGCGAACAGGAGTCCGCCGCCGAAGGAGCCGGAACCCGTGCATCAAGCGGGCCCGGTATCGGGTGCAAAGCCCCCCAAGGGCAAGGGCAAGGGTAAGGGCAAGAGGACCAAGGCGGGTCCTCATGCCCCTGCGACAAGCGCGGAGGGAGCGTCTGTGTCGTCTGCCACCCCAGCAGCGACCCAGAACTCGCAGGACGAAGACGCCCTTCTTCCCTCCACCACCCCGGCCAACCAGTCGTGGACGGAAGTGGTCAGGAGGGCAAAGGGCAAGAAGAAGAGAAAGGGGAAAAAGTCAGCCCCCAAGCCCGCTGCGACTGCAGGTAATGCAGCCAAAAGGGGTCCAGCCGGTGGAAGGAAGCAGGTTCCTCCCAGAACCGCGGCCGTCGTGGTGACCATCACCCCGGAGGCCGCGGAGCGGGGCGAGACTTACGAGTCCGTCCTAAAACGGGCTCGTCCCAATGCCAATCCCTCCCAGCTGGGGATCAGCAATATAACGTGCCGCCGAACCCTAACCGGGGCTCGAATTTTCGAGTTCGGGGGGGAACAGCGCGGCACGAATGCGGACCTCTTCGCGACGAAGCTGAAAGAGGTGATCGCGGATGCGGCAACGGTCGTCAGGCCCGTTAAGACCGCAGCCTTAGAGGTGGCCGATCTGGACGATTCGGTCACCAAAGAGGATGTGGTGGCGGCCGTTGCTGCGGCTGGAGGCTGCGACGCGGGCGCGGTCAAGGGTAGAGCCATCAGG
Organism: Tiliacea aurago; assembly: GCA_948098905.1. NCBI lineage: Eukaryota > Metazoa > Arthropoda > Insecta > Lepidoptera > Noctuidae > Tiliacea > Tiliacea aurago. The sequence goes on from OX402605.1 coordinate 15,721,550, forward strand.
CTCGGCCGCCGCGGAATGGGCATCATCCGCGTCGAGTGCCCAGTCGCCGTGGCTGGGGCCGTCCTTGCTGCGACCAAGGGACGGCTCCTTGTGGGCTTCAGCTCGGCTGTGGTCCGGCCACTTGAAGAACAGCGGGTGCGCTGCTTCAAGTGCTTTGCGTTCGGCCACACCCGACCCACGTGTCCCTCCAAATTCGACTGGGGAGACGCCTGCTACCGATGCGGGCAGGAGGGACACAGGGGTGCCGCTTGCTGCAGCGCCTCCGCGCCACACTGTGTGGCGTGTGCTGCCAGTGGCCGTCCCGCGGACCACAAGATGGCGGGCAGGGGCTGCAAGCCCCCCGCGAGGAAGGGCGTGGTGCCGGCACAGGTTCGCCCTGTTGCCACGACCGCCGCCAACGTCGCCGCTGTACCTCCAGCGGCGGTAGCTGAGGAGACTGGTGCGATGTCGGAATAATGGTTTCCGACTATCGCATCCTCCAGGCGAACACCAACCACTGCAGAGCGGCCCAGGACCTGGTAGTGCAGGTCATGGCCGAGTGGTTGGTGAACGTTGCGGCGGTCGCCGAGCCTTACTCGATCCCCGGCAGCTGGCTGGGTGACGAGGACGGCTTGGTGGCACTAGCGGCGCGGTCTTCCACAGACTCCCCTCCCCTCTCGCTATTAGAGAGGGGACCGGGATACGTGGCCGCCGCGTGGGGAGATTTGGCCCTTGTGGGGGTCTACTTCTCCCCAAACCGCCCCCTTCAGGACTTCGAGAACTATCTCGGAGTCCTGGCAGCCGTGGTCGGCAGGGCGGCGCCGCGTCAGGTCTCCGTACTGGGAGACCTGAACGCCAAGTCGGTAACCTGGGGCAACCCGGCCACCGACGCTCGCGGGCGGGCAGTGGAGATGTGGGCAGCCTCCTCTGGACTCTCCCTCTTGAATAGAGGGAGCGTCCAGACATGCGTGCGGCGGCAGGGTGGCTCAATAGTGGACGTCACTTTCGCCACCCCTGCGTTAGCCGCGCGCGTGCTGAACTGGCGGGTGGACCTGGTGGAGACTATGTCGGACCACCGCTACGTGCGGTTCGACATCTCCACCAGTGGTCGCGGAGGGTCGCAGCCCCTCTCGGCGCGGCGATCACCGTTCCCACGGTGGGCGCTCGCCCGCCTGGATAGGGAGGCGGCGGTGGAAGCGGCGTTCGTCCAGGACTGGCTTTCCCCGCCTTCCGCTGGCCTGGATGTGGACACCGTGGCGGGGCACCTGAGGGAGTCTCTGACCGAGGTATGCAACTCCAGCATGCCTCGGTCTCGCCGACCACTACCCAATCGCGCCGTGTATTGGTGGTCGGCGGAGCTGGTGGGGCTTCGAGCAGCGTGTGTGGCGGCAAGGAGGGCTTACTCGCGGAGCCGGCGGCGGCGTCTACGGGACCGGCCCAACGAGGACCACCTCTATGAGGTGTATTTGGGGGCAAAAATGGCCCTCGATCGGGCCATCGCCGCCGCCAGAGACTCGGCGAGAGAGGAGATGCTGGAGGGTCTTGACAACGACCCCTACGGGAGACCATACAAGGCAGCGCGCAACAAGCTGCGCCCCTTTGGTCCCCCGGTGGCCGAGACCCTGGAGCCCTCATTCCTGGATGGGGTGGTTCAGTCCCTGTTTCCGTGCAGGGGCAACTTCACCCCACCAGTGATGAACCCACCGCTGGGGACAGCTCCGCCAGCTGAGGAGGAGGAGGAGGAGGCCCCTCCTGTCACGGAGTCGGAACTTGGCGCGGCGATTCTCCACATCCGCGCCAAGAAGACAGCTCCGGGCCCCGACGGTGTCCCAGCAAGAGTGGTGGCGATCGCTGCCACTCAAATGGAGGAAAGGTTTCGGGACCTCTTCAGCGCATGTCTTGCGTCTGGAAGGTTCCCGAAACCGTGGAAGGAGGGGCAGTTGTGCCTCCTTCGCAAGGAGGGCCGCCCAGCAGACTCCCCCTCAGCATACCGGCCCATCGTCCTGCTCGATGAGGTCGGTAAAATGTTCGAGGGGATAGTCGCTGCTCGCCTAAAGAGCCATCTGCGGGATATCGGGCCGGACTTGTCGGAAGCTCAGTTCGGTTTTCGGGCTGAGCGTTCCACGGTGGACGCGCTGGCCTGCCTTAAGGGGCAGGTGAAGGAGGCGATGGAAGCGGGGGACGGATTGTTGGCCGTGTCATTCGACATAGCCAATGCCTTCAACTCCGTCCCCCACTCCACCATCCTAGAGGCGCTCCGATTCCACGGAGTGCCTCGATACCTGCGCAGTCTGCTGGCCAGCTACCTGGAGGATCGGGCGATCCTCCTGGTGGATAGGACTGGCCAAGTCCGGCGGTATGCCGTTGAAGCCGGCGTTCCACAGGGGTCGGTCGTAGGTCCTCTCCTCTGGAACGTCGGCTATGATTGGCTCTTACGGGGAACTCTCCTCCGAGGCACGAGTGTCATCTGCTATGCGGATGACACTCTCCTCACCGCCCGGGGGGGGAGTTTCAGGGAGGCGGCCAACTTGGCCTCGGCGGGCGGATCCTTGGTCGCGGGGAGGATCCGCCGCCTAGGTTTAGCGGTGGCGCTGCACAAGACCGAGGCCGTGTTCTTCCACGGGCCTCGGCAGCGCCCCCCACCTGACGCCCACATCTTCGTGGAGGGCGTCAGAATTGAGGTGAAGGCCCAGATGAAATATCTGGGCCTTGTACTCGACAGCAGGTGGCGCTTCGGCCCGCATTTTAGCGGGCTGTCGTCGCGCCTGCTGAAGGCCGCGGGCGCTCTCTCCTGGCTGCTTCCCAACTTGGGGGGGCCGAGCGCGCGATGCCGGCAACTCTACGCCGGCATCTTGAAGAGTATGGCGCTCTACGGCGCTCCCATCTGGGAAGACTCCCTCCATAGGAGGGAGAACGCCGCGGCCTTGCGGGCGCCTCAGAGGGCAATAGCCCAGCGGGTGGCGCGAGCCCACCGCACGGTGGGCTTCGCAGCAGCATGTGCTCTGGCGAGCACCCCTCCTTGGGAACTCGAGGCGTGGGTGCTCGCCAGAGTGTATGAATGGACGGCGGGGCGGAGGGCGAGCGGAGAACGCCCTGCCCCGGAAGAGCGAGCCGCCGTCCGGCGGGAGGCGAGGGACGCCATCGTCGTCCATTGGACGGGCGACCTCGCCACAGCAGCCTTCGGCCGCCGAACCCTCGACGCGATCGGGCCGGTCCTGCGAGACTGGCTCGAGCGGTCGCATGGGTTCCTCTCGTTCCGTCTGGTGCAGGTGCTGTCCGGACACGGTTGTTTCGGAGCGTACCTGCACCGAATCGGACGGGAGGAGACACCGTCGTGCCACCACTGTGGCGCGGCGGAGGACACGGCGCAGCACACCCTCGAGGTGTGCCCGTCGTGGTCCGAGCCGCGCCACAGTCTGCACGCGGTGATCGGACCGGACCTCTCACTCCCCGGCTTGGTAAACGCCATGCTGAGGGATGAGGGGTCCTGGGCGGCAGTCGCCTCCTTCTGCGAACACGTCATGTTGCAGAAGGAGGAGGCGGAGCGCGTGCGGGAGGACGACCCTGCCGCTGCGCCGCTCCGAAGGCGGAGGAGGGGTCGAAGAAGACGTCACTTTGAACGTCATCTCCGACTCCTCCCAGGTGGAGGCCAGCAGGCAACGGGTGCGGGGGCACCCTTGCCTGTATTGCACAGACCTCCACCAGTGTCGGACGGGAATGGCCAGGTGTTCCCGGCCATTCCCGTAGCCCCCCAGTAACGGGGGGGCATGCGGGGCCCGCCAGCTAGGCGGGCATGCGCCGGGAGGGTCGTGGAAGAAAAGGTTCAACCGTTATCCCATGGCCCTCCCAACACGGCGATGCGGGAACACCGCTGAGTTTTAGTCCCACATACCCCGTCTCGTCCCCCACGAGCGGGCATGCGTAATTGCATTTCTCAGCGAAAAAAAAAAAAAAAAAAAAAAAAAAAGGTTAGGTTCGCTCAGGTTAGGTTCGCTCAGGTTAGGTTCGCTCAGGTTTTTTTTTTTTTTTTTGTTATATGGCAGGAGGGGAAATCCTCATGGACGCCCAGACTGTCTCACTAATGAGCCAGTCTGGGCAGTGCCGGACTCTTACCGGCTAAAACCCACTCCTGCCTTTGCCAGTGTCCCTCTGACATTATCAGAGACCTTGTTTTTCAGTGTGTTAATATTTGTAGTCCCACTGTTTTGTTGTTTGATTTTTATCGGTCCTGTTTTACGAGGTGGAGATTTCCTGGAAGCACGCGCCTCTCTTTTCTTCTAATGTTTTAAGAACCTTATACATAAATCTAATACCATATACTAATTGGTGTCAATTTAGATCATACCAGTTTAATAACTATTACCTTATTTTTCTATATTATTTTTGTATTTTTCTTTTTATGTTTTCTTTCTATGAGTCTACTTATGCTAATACCTATAATATTATTTTAATCTATAACTTAATCTTTATCATGTTTTATAATATGGCTATACTAATATATATACAATATATCATACAGACATAATTTCTTATCCTAATCTACGTTTTTTGCTTATCCTATCGTGTTTTACTACTAATTTAATATTATATTGAAGTTGTTTACTAATTACAAATACAGGCAGACTCAAATCTGCTTTCCTGAACGAATTTCTTACTCTAAATTTTTTCTGCTTCTCATAAAGGTATTTTTGGCTTTTAACCTGTGCTTCTTTTCGTTTCAGGTACTGTTCGACGACTCGCGCACTCTGGACTGGTGTAGTTCCTCGAATGTGGCATCGCTTTGTGTTCACCTGCATCGTTTTATCAGTGAGCTCGTTTGTCCATCTCGGTAAAGGTTTTCGGGTGTCGGTATCTATATTATTACTATCTATATTACTATTTACTGAGTCTATTTTATTTAAAGTCTTATTGTGTTCTAATGAATTTAAAATGGGGTCTGATTTTAATTGGGCCATTTTCTCATAAAATTGACGCCAATTCAGTTTTTTTGTGATGTAAATTCTTTTATTTCTAATTGGTGATGTTGGTTTGATTTCCTGAACTTTAATTTTGAAGACGTGGTCCGAGCTCTTGATTCCTTCCGTATTCTGGCCATAGTTTGCGCGGATGTAAAGGTAATTTAGGATCTTATTGCTGGTACACTGGTTCCTTCTTCTGGGGGTGGCTAATGGGCCTTCAGCAGTACGCCACTGACAGGCGTGCCAGCGCGTCCCATTTCAATCGAATTGGGCACTCGTTGTTAAAAGCGTTGTGGCCGGTACTCTCCAGTTTGGCCGATAAACAATTGTGGCACTTAGGAGCCTCTTCTGCCAACCGTGACGGACAATCGGCACGCATGTGGGGCTCACCACAGTGGATGCACAGGTCTGCGGGCTGCGTGCACAGTTTACGGCTATGGCCGAAGCACAGACAGCGAGTGCACTGCACCAGTGGTGACTGGTCCTGCACTCGCACCCGCTGTAGGTCGATGTGCACGCGACCCGCCATCGTTAGCCTCTGCCACACCGTGGGGGACACCTGCAGGATGACGTGGCACATGTGGGGGTTCCTCGTCCTTCGACGGTACTTCACCCCCAGCCTCAAATCTTCCGCAGGTATGTCCCCGATCAGGTGGGTGTTTTGCCGCTGGAGGGCTTGTGACACCTCCACATCCGAGTGGCAGGAGAGGACGTCCTTTATGATAATGAGCGGATCTTTATTTTTGACCTCTTCTACCACTAGATTGCCCGTCTTCCTTATCCGTTCGGTGACCCTTATCATTTCGTCTCTCGTCTTGAAGCCGACCACCACTTTCTGGTCCCTCGCCTTGCGCAGCCTCTCGACTCTCGTGCCTTCGTTTCTGGCATCGACCGCCGTCCTGAGCTTCTCAATAACCTCTTCACCGGTGTCCTGGTCATTGACTGACGATACGACCACCGAGTGAAGAGGCTCTTGGATGTGCTGCTTCTGGCCGGCGGCGATCTCCGCGAAAGTCGGACCCTGGCCTGCGACGTAGCGAGGGGCTTGCTGGAGATGCTCCGACAGAGTCTGCGTATGTTGTTGACACTCCTGCAACACCAGTTTGTGTTCTTTGAGGCCTTCAACAAGACTCTTCATCAGCTCCGTCGGTTCATCCGTGATCGGCATCGGCTCCTTTCGGGTTTCGATATTTTCACTCTCGTTTGCTCCTCTTTCTTTTTCTGACTCTGCCTCTTTTACGAGCTGGTAAAGTCTCTCAACCGCTTTCGTGATTTCGTCCTTAATTTCTTTCTTGAGGTTACGGGAGTTTGAAAGCTGGATCATGGCCTTCGAGAGGCACGCCTTTGCCTCCGTGGTTCGGTTTATGTATCTCACGGGTTTCGCTTTGTGCGGCGAGCTCTCCTCGGTTAACTCTTGCTGTTTATGTCCATCCACTTTGAACTGCAGGGCGAGCGTGGCTTTGGACTTAAGTTTCGGGGGAGAGGACACTGGGGCCATTTTTGAAGGCGATGGTGTTTTGAGAGGCCGTCCAGAACTTAGTCTGGCGGCCTCCGAGTCCCCAATACTACGCCTTGACGGGCCAGCCTGTGCAAGTTGAGACCTCTCCGTTCCTATACTCTCCTCTGAGACCTTTCGCTTAATTACCGGTGTCCTGACACCAAACATTCTGGTAGGATTAAAATTTAGGACTGCGGAATGAGTTAGTTGTCAGACGACACTGGTACCTGTACTGTGTCCCTGTAAAGGGGGGATCAGGCAGGAGTAAAATAAGTATAAAAACAATTCCTAAATCTAAGACTTCCGTCGGGTCAATAAGAGTAATTGTAAAAGTCAATGTCAATATTTATTTTATACTTCTAAGTGACGCTAATCGGTCCTGAAATCGTGTATTTATTTTATGTATAATACCCAAAGGTACAGATGTAGCTGGAAGAGCCAAAATATATAATATATATATATAAATATATATATATATATTATAATATATATATATATAATATAAAAAAATATTTATTCTTTAATTTAAAGGGTGGGTTCTTACTGAAACTTTTGAGTTTTCGTGACCGGAAAATTTTTCCAAGTTTTTCGTGGTTGCACAGTAACTTTGTAAATAAGATAACTTGGTGATCCCCAAGTGGAAATTTAGATTAAAAAGTACCTCCAGAGTCCTTTTCTTAGTCGCCTTCTCGTAGAATGGTCAGTGGGGGTGCGAAGTTGACCAAAACAGCTAAACAACCCTTGAAAAAGGGTGGTTTGTCACGTTGCCGGGGTTTTTCCTTCGTATTTCCGCGGTACTGCGCCGGAAAATTTCCGTTTTTCTCCGGGATGTCTTGTCTTGCAAAGAGCCTTCGATCTTGTCCCTCCAATCCGGTAAAATCCCTCGGGATCTCCGACCACGCTCCACGTGGTAGGAGTTTTTCGGAGCTATCTCCGGAACCCTGAGTCGGAAAATTCCAAACTCGGTGTCCAGAGATAGGTCTTCTTAATCCGCACACAGCTGCAGTTGCCGATTTTGAACTTCTCGCGCAAAATCGCGCAGCGTTCAGCACCGAAGGTTTGGAAAAATGGTTTTTCACCAATAACTTTTTCCCACTTTCACTTATCACAAAAATTTTTTCACCATTGCCTGCGTCTCGGCAGCGCGCTCAAAACGATGTATCACACTTATACTTTTTCGCGAAAAAACCGATTTTTTCGATTTTTCGAGCGCGGAGCGACTTAAAAACGATCTGCTCGCGGCTAGGGGTGCCGCGCGACTGGTTAGGTTAGGTTAGGTTAGGTTAGGTTAGGTTTTTTTTTTTTTTTTTTTTTTTTTTTTTTTTGTTTTGGCAGGAGTGGGAAATCCTCATGGACGCCCAGACTGCCTCACTTATGAGCCAGTCTGGGCAGTGCCGGACTCTTACCGGCTAAAACCACACTCCTGCCCCACCTAGTGTCCCTCTGACGTAGTCAGAGACCTTATAATTGAAGTTTGTTAAAATTTTTCTGCATTTGCTCTTTTGGTTTTACTTAATTTTGAAGAGGTTTTTCTTATTTAAATGTAAGTCTTTGTTTTTAGTATATATTTCTTTATTTAATATTTTGTATTCTATTTAAAATCTATTTATTCGTTCTATGCTTTGTCTTTATATAAATGTATATATTAAAAGCATAGCTTTATACATCTTTGTTTCTGTTAATCACTTTTGTAGCTATTACTGTGCAGTATTCTAATAAAATATTTCTAAGTTTTCCGTTTGTCATTATTTTACTGAGGTTTTCCGTGTTTATCGCCACATCCATTCTTAATTCAGCGTTTAATCGCTCCGTTCCGTACGCAGGGCATTCAGTCAGAATATGAGAGACAGATTCTAGTGCATCCGGCTCGCAGATGCACGATGGGCTCCCCTTACACTTAAAACGATGCAGGTATTCTGAAAACCCACCGTGCCCGGTCAAAATCTGTGTGATCACTCCGGTCGGCTTTATTTTCCTAATTGTCTTGAAGGCATCGATCGCATCTGGGAGGAACATTCTAGTGACTGAGGCTGTTTCGCCGTTCTTATATCTCCGGTTCCATTCGTCGAGCGACCCCATACGGATCTGCCGCTTGACGAATGAAACCGGGCAGCGATCGTAGTCCGGCTTCCTTTTTAGCTTAAGTGCAGCTTCTTTGGCGAGGTGGTCTGCGCGTTCATTGCCTTTCAGCCCGGCGTGAGCCTTTACCCAGAACAAGGAAACATCTTTGCTCTGGGATAAAGCCGCGCCCACGTTCGCTCTTGCCTCAACAGCCAGGGCGTGGAGGGAACCTTGGTTCGTGACTGTTTGAAGTGCTGCCTTTGAGTCACTATAGATTCCAAAGGTTCCCTCTTTGCGCTTGAGGATTTCCCTCGTAGCTACGCATATGGCCAGGAGTTCCGCCTGGTAGACCGTGCAACACGACGGCAAGCTAAGCTTTATGGACTTGGTCTCGGCATCGCTGTCCCAAAGTGACAGCGCCGCTCCGACCTTGCCCTCGATCTTGCTGCCGTCGGTGAAGAGCCGGACCGCCTGGCTGTTATGGGCATCTACGTGAGACTGGTCCTCCAGGCTCACGAACCCCATGGCCATATGTTTCGCCGGATGTGGAGTCTCTGCAAATGCCACCACACTCTCCACTTCCCTGCCCGCCAGGGCTGGCTGGGGCACCCCCCTCTTTGCCTCATACAGAGCGGCTGCTTCCTGTATTCGGAGGTCGAGTGGAAGTATCCCAGCCAGCACCAGGGACGCGTTCAGCGAAACGGTGCGGTAGGACTTGCAGAGCTTTTGGGCAAATCCTCGCTGGACTGTGTTTAGCATTCTCTGCACTCCAACCTTTTTTGTTGCCGGCGCCCAAGCGCTAGCAGCGTACATCACTACCGGCTCCACCGCCGCGGTGTAGATGATCCGTATGACCTCCGGGTGCAGACCCCAGCTCACTTTGGCCGCTCTAGATAGCTGCTTGTAGATATTTGCAGCTTTTCTACACACGAGAGCGGCGTGGCTGTTAAAAGTAAGCTGGTGGTCGATTGTGAGCCCCAGTATTTTTATTTCCTTAGACATGCCAATGTCGACCCCGCCCATGCTCAGAAGTGGGACATCGTGCTTTAGCTTCCTGGTTACTACCATTGCACAGGTTTTATGTGGTGCAAACTTCAGCTTATTTCGAATGCCCCATCTCCGAACATACTCGAGGGCGGAATTGGCATGTCTTTGAACCTCCAATGCTGTGTCACCGTCGAAGATCATGACCACATCGTCGGCGAAAGCCTGGCAGTGAACTCCCAGCTCTTCCAGCCCCTTCAGCAAAGGGTCCAACACCAGGTTCCAAAGGATCGGACCGCCAATCGAACCCTGCACGCAACCCTTTTCCGTAGTCCTGTGACACTCCGCTCCGGCGTACCTAACACGGACACTCCTACCAGTCAGGTAGCTGTCCAGCATCCGTCTGATATTCACCGGGCACTTTTCCTCAGCCAGTCTGGTCCTGATGGCCGGCCACCATGCGCTGTCGAAGGCTCCCTCTATGTCAAGTGACACAACAGTGATCAGCTTCTTTTGATTCAGCTTGGTTTTGATATGTTGTATCATGGTGTAGAGGGAGTCCTCGGTGCTCTTCTGTGGCATGAAGCCAAACTGACGAGTACTCAACCGCGGGATCAGATGCCACTTCAACCTTGCTACCAACATTTTTTCGAGGACTTTGCCCAGGACCGGTAGGAGGCCGATAGGCCTGTAGGACTTTGGGGTGGTGTAGCATTCCTTTCCTGGCTTCCGGAGTACCACCACTGTAGCCACTTTCCAGGCCCCGGGGAAGTAGCCCTGCTCGAGGCACTTGTTGGCCAGTGCAAGAAACATCCCCGGGTCCCGGAATATGGCTTGGGCACAGATATCGGCAGTTAGACCATCCGCCCCAGGTGCCTTCTTCGGGTTAAAACTTTCCACCGCGGTTTTTAGCTCCTGATGTGTAAACGGTGGGTCATGGTGTTCATCATGCGTCCACTCGTTTACACGACTGGCCGCTTCTCGCGTCCGACGGTGGTCGTCGTTATCCTCCTCTTCCGGGTCTTCGGGGTAGAAGGTCCTTGCTAGCAGTGATGCCGAATCCGTACCATCGAGTGGCACTCCATCCTTCACCAATGGCAAATCCTCGTACCTTTTGGCGGTCCGTCCTATGACCCTGTAGATCCCTTCCCAAACTCCTTCCTTGTTTTGTTTTTCACAAAAACCCTTCCAGCTACTAACTTGTGCCTTTTTAGCTTCAAGTTCATAATGCTCTTTTGCTTGCAGGTACTCTTCGACAACTTTATCTCTCCGGACTGGTGCAGCGCATCGAATGCGGCGTCTCTTAGTGTTAACCCCGTTCATCATGTCAGCAAGCTCGTTGGACCACCACGGCATTGTAAGTATGTCTTTATTTTTAATTTTTTCCAAAGTTTCTTCGCACGTTTCGGTTATGATTTCTATATAATTGTGTACACTATTTTCTAATTCTGTTTTATTGTTAATTTGACTGATTTCTATGGAGTTTAAATTTAAATCGGCTTTTAATTGGGCCAGTTTCTCATGAAACTGGCTCCAATTTGCTTTCCTTGTGTTGTAAATCCTCGTGGTTCTTTTGATATTAAGTCCTTTTGATTTTTGAAGGTTAATACTGAATACAATACCGTTGTGGTCCGAGCCTGTGATGCCTTCCTCAACTTTCCAGTCATCCACCAGGTTCAGCATGTCCGTTGAGCATGCTGTAACGTCTACGAAGCTGGTGAATGACTTTCCACCCCTGATGGTGTCAAAAGTTGGCGTGTTCCCAACGTTGAGCACCTGCAAGCACATTTCGTCCAAAGTCCCCGACATTTCCTCACCCCTGCTATCCACCACTAAGCTACCCCACCAGGTGCTCTTCGCGTTTGCGTCACCTCCCATAATTATTTTAGTGGCACCAATTTCCTTGCGAATCTGCAAAAGCTGCTCCAGGTACGGTTGTATGGGCTGGTCTGGTTCAAAGTAGAACGAGACTACTGCGATTTCCCAGGCGCTGGTTCGGATCCTCACCACCGTGATGTTATTGGTGGTGAGTTTTGGACACTGTGTTACGTCGAGGTCGTGATCGAAGACGACTATTGCCGCCTTCACAGTTCCACTTCCTTGTTCCGCGCACTGGTAGATTCTCGCTCCCCGGTAGTCTCTCATCCTTTTAACCCCACCCACATATGGCTCCTGGAGCAGTGCGAACGCGACCTTCCGCTCACTTGCCACTATCATGAGCTCTTGAGTCGCAAGGTTCTTCCTCTGCAGATTCGCTTGGATCACCCGGTAGTCTTTGCGGGCACTGGGCTGACTTTGGGTCTCACTGCCTGGGTTGGTGTTTCCGGGAACGGCTGGTTGCACCTTAGCAATACGCCACCGACAGTCGCGCCAATCCATCCCACTTGAGACGAGTTGGGCACTCACTGTCGAAGGCGTTGTGCTCGGTCTTGCTAATCTTTGCGAAAACGCAGTTTCGGCACTTTGGTGGCTCTGCAGCTAGCCGTGAAGGGCAGTCCACCCTCATGTGGGGGTCCCCACAGTGTGTGCAGAGGTCGGCGGGTTCCGTGCACAACTTACGGGTATGTCCAAAGCGCAAGCAGCGGGTGCACTGAATCAGTGGTGACTGGTCCAGCACACGCACCCGTTGCAAGTCGATGTGCACTCGACCCGCGTGCGTCAGCCTCTGCCACACAGCAGGGGACACCTGCAGGACGACGTGGCACATGTGGGGGTTCCTCGTCCTGCGACGGTACTTCACCCCCATCCTCAGGTCGGCCGCAGTCACGTCCCCAATGAGGTGACTGTTTTGGCGTTTGACGGCATCGATGAACTCCTCGTCCGAGTGGCACGAGAGGACATCCTTGGCGATGATGAGAGGATCCTTATTTTTCGCCTCCTCCACTGTCAGGTTTCCGGCCTTTTTGATCCTCTCGGTCACCTTGGTCAGCTCCTCCCTCGTCTTAAAGCCGACCACCACCTTTTGGTCCCTCGCTTTCCTAATTCTCTCCACCCTGGTCCCCTCATTCCTGGCATCTACCGCTGTCCTCAGCTTTTCAAGAACCTCTTCCCCGGTGTCTTTGTCATCGACCGATGACACAATCACCGAGTGAAGAGGCTCCTGGAAGTGCTGCTTTGGGGCGGCGGCCATCTCCGCAAACGAGGGCCCCTGTCCTGCGACAAAGCGAGGCACCTGTTTCAGGTGCTCCGACAGAGCCAATGTGTGCAGCTGGCATTTCTCTAGCGCCTCATTGTGCTGCTGGAGGTTCTCCATTAGCTGCCTCATGAGCGCTGTCGGTTCACCTGAGGTCGGCATAAGGTCTAAGCGAGCTTTTTCAGGCAATTCTTTATTTAAATTAATTGGCGCGGCTGCTGGTTGGACTGAAACTTTCCTCCGCTCTGACTCCTTGACCAGCTCAAAGAGCCTGTCTATCGCACTCACCACCTCCGTCTTTATCTCTGTCTTGAGGTTGCGAGAGTTGTTGAGATGAAGTTTAGCCTTATTTAGGCAAGCTCTCGCCTCCGCCGTCAGGTTTAGATACTTTGACTCAGGCCTCTTTGGCGCCTTTTCGGTGCCCACGGGAACCTGTGCGCGTCGGCGCGCCTCCAAAGTGCCGGTTGCAGGTGGCGTGGCATCACGTTTCGGGTTTGCCGGGGACTTTGCCTGGGGCTCAGATTTCCCGGCCTCCCATTCCCCGATACTACGTCGTACGCTGGGAAGGGACGGTCCAGCCTTCTCTGTGGAACGCGGTGAGCCTTCGGAGCCCAACGAGCTAGCGTCATTTTTTGCTGGTGTACGCAGCATGGCGGAGGTTGAGGTGAAGGTGAGGTTCATAAAACGAGCCAGAGGTCACTAGTGATTACTTCTGTGTCCCTGTAAATGGGGAAACACAGAAGCAACGTAATATTAAATTAAATTTATTTTATACTGTCGTAAGTACGGCCGTAAGACCGCTAGGTCAATAAATAAGATTAAGAATATTAATAAAATAAGTTTAAAGCCTTAGGAGTGGCTAGTAGAGCCCAAATGAATTTTAAAATTTTCGACAAAAACCCAAAGTTTACCTGGCCAGTGACAACAGGGAGGGTGGGCGGGCAATTTTTTGAAGTTCTATATTCGCCAGACGCACGTGCGAGGTGTCCAAAGACGCGTCTCCGCGCGAGCTAGCGAGCTATGAAATTACTAGAAATATGTGCGATACAAAATTTTTGAGTTTTGGTCAAAAAACTGGTTTTTTGACTGAAAAATGTGAAAAAACCTGGAATAACCACTACCAAACAGGACTCGGGGTGGCTGAGCGCGCACCGGAATACAGGTAAGGCAGGTAGGTATCTATTGAAACTACTATTAACGATGGTTCGGATAAGAATTTTGAGATAAAATTAGTTTTTGAAAATTCCTTCAAAAAATCTCACAAAAATTGCTAAGTCGATATACGAAAATATTTTTTCGCGTAATTGTCAATTTTTATTAGTCAAACCGTTGTACGGAACCTATTTAAGATTGATTTGGCTGAAAACAGCTTCAAAATGCGTCACCTGGATGCAAAGTTATAACGATTTGATGTAATTATTGTCTAGCTAAGGTGGATTTCGTATATATATGAATTTACTTGTTATGGAATTTTTTGAAGTTCTATATTCGCCAGACGCACGTGCGAGGTGTCAAAAGACGCGTCTCCGCGCGAGCTAGCGAGCTATGAAATTACTAGAAATATGTGCGATACAAAATTTTTGAGTTTTGGTCAAAAAACTGGTTCTTTGACTGAAAAATGTGAAAAAACCTGGAATAACCACTACCAAACAGGACTCGGGGTGGCTGAGCGCGCACCGGAATACAGGTAAGGCAGGTAGGTATCTATTGAAACTACTATTAACGATGGTTCGGATAAGAATTTTGAGATAAAATTAGTTTTTGAAAATTCCTTCAAAAAATCTCACAAAAATTGCTAAGTCGATATACGAAAATATTTTTTCGCGTAATTGTCAATTTTTATTAGTCAAACCGTTGTACGGAACCTATTTAAGATTGATTTGGCTGAAAACAGCTTCAAAATGCGTCACCTGGATGCAAAGTTATAACGATTTGATGTAATTATTGTCTAGCTAAGGTGGATTTCGTATATATATGAATTTACTTGTTATGGAATTTTTTGAAGTTCTATATTCGCCAGACGCACGTGCGAGGTGTCAAAAGACGCGTCTCCGCGCGAGCTAGCGAGCTATGAAATTACTAGAAATATGTGCGATACAAAATTTTTGAGTTTTGGTCAAAAAACTGGTTCTTTGACTGAAAAATGTGAAAAAACCTGGAATAACCACTACCAAACAGGACTCGGGGTGGCTGAGCGCGCACCGGAATACAGGTAAGGCAGGTAGGTATCTATTGAAACTACTATTAACGATGGTTCGGATAAGAATTTTGAGATAAAATTAGTTTTTGAAAATTCCTTCAAAAAATCTCACAAAAATTGCTAAGTCGATATACGAAAATATTTTTTCGCGTAATTGTCAATTTTTATTAGTCAAACCGTTGTACGGAACCTATTTAAGATTGATTTGGCTGAAAACAGCTTCAAAATGCGTCACCTGGATGCAAAGTTATAACGATTTGATGTAATTATTGTCTAGCTAAGGTGGATTTCGTATATATATGAATTTACTTGTTATGGAATTTTTTGAAGTTCTATATTCGCCAGACGCACGTGCGAGGTGTCAAAAGACGCGTCTCCGCGCGAGCTAGCGAGCTATGAAATTACTAGAAATATGTGCGATACAAAATTTTTGAGTTTTGGTCAAAAAACTGGTTCTTTGACTGAAAAATGTGAAAAAACCTGGAATAACCACTACCAAACAGGACTCGGGGTGGCTGAGCGCGCACCGGAATACAGGTAAGGCAGGTAGGTATCTATTGAAACTACTATTAACGATGGTTCGGATAAGAATTTTGAGATAAAATTAGTTTTTGAAAATTCCTTCAAAAAATCTCACAAAAATTGCTAAGTCGATATACGAAAATATTTTTTCGCGTAATTGTCAATTTTTATTAGTCAAACCGTTGTACGGAACCTATTTAAGATTGATTTGGCTGAAAACAGCTTCAAAATGCGTCACCTGGATGCAAAGTTATAACGATTTGATGTAATTATTGTCTAGCTAAGGTGGATTTCGTATATATATGAATTTACTTGTTATGGAATTTTTTGAAGTTCTATATTCGCCAGACGCACGTGCGAGGTGTCCAAAGACGCGTCTCCGCGCGAGCTAGCGAGCTATGAAATTACTAGAAATATGTGCGATACAAAATTTTTGAGTTTTGGTCAAAAAACTGGTTTTTTGACTGAAAAATGTGAAAAAACCTGGAATAACCACTACCAAACAGGACTCGGGGTGGCTGAGCGCGCACCGGAATACAGGTAAGGCAGGTAGGTATCTATTGAAACTACTATTAACGATGGTTCGGATAAGAATTTTGAGATAAAATTAGTTTTTGAAAATTCCTTCAAAAAATCTCACAAAAATTGCTAAGTCGATATACGAAAATATTTTTTCGCGTAATTGTCAATTTTTATTAGTCAAACCGTTGTACGGAACCTATTTAAGATTGATTTGGCTGAAAACAGCTTCAAAATGCGTCACCTGGATGCAAAGTTATAACGATTTGATGTAATTATTGTCTAGCTAAGGTGGATTTCGTATATATATGAATTTACTTGTTATGGAATTTTTTGAAGTTCTATATTCGCCAGACGCACGTGCGAGGTGTCAAAAGACGCGTCTCCGCGCGAGCTAGCGAGCTATGAAATTACTAGAAATATGTGCGATACAAAATTTTTGAGTTTTGGTCAAAAAACTGGTTCTTTGACTGAAAAATGTGAAAAAACCTGGAATAACCACTACCAAACAGGACTCGGGGTGGCTGAGCGCGCACCGGAATACAGGTAAGGCAGGTAGGTATCTATTGAAACTACTATTAACGATGGTTCGGATAAGAATTTTGAGATAAAATTAGTTTTTGAAAATTCCTTCAAAAAATCTCACAAAAATTGCTAAGTCGATATACGAAAATATTTTTTCGCGTAATTGTCAATTTTTATTAGTCAAACCGTTGTACGGAACCTATTTAAGATTGATTTGGCTGAAAACAGCTTCAAAATGCGTCACCTGGATGCAAAGTTATAACGATTTGATGTAATTATTGTCTAGCTAAGGTGGATTTCGTATATATATGAATTTACTTGTTATGGAATTTTTTGAAGTTCTATATTCGCCAGACGCACGTGCGAGGTGTCAAAAGACGCGTCTCCGCGCGAGCTAGCGAGCTATGAAATTACTAGAAATATGTGCGATACAAAATTTTTGAGTTTTGGTCAAAAAACTGGTTCTTTGACTGAAAAATGTGAAAAAACCTGGAATAACCACTACCAAACAGGACTCGGGGTGGCTGAGCGCGCACCGGAATACAGGTAAGGCAGGTAGGTATCTATTGAAACTACTATTAACGATGGTTCGGATAAGAATTTTGAGATAAAATTAGTTTTTGAAAATTCCTTCAAAAAATCTCACAAAAATTGCTAAGTCGATATACGAAAATATTTTTTCGCGTAATTGTCAATTTTTATTAGTCAAACCGTTGTACGGAACCTATTTAAGATTGATTTGGCTGAAAACAGCTTCAAAATGCGTCACCTGGATGCAAAGTTATAACGATTTGATGTAATTATTGTCTAGCTAAGGTGGATTTCGTATATATATGAATTTACTTGTTATGGAATTTTTTGAAGTTCTATATTCGCCAGACGCACGTGCGAGGTGTCAAAAGACGCGTCTCCGCGCGAGCTAGCGAGCTATGAAATTACTAGAAATATGTGCGATACAAAATTTTTGAGTTTTGGTCAAAAAACTGGTTCTTTGACTGAAAAATGTGAAAAAACCTGGAATAACCACTACCAAACAGGACTCGGGGTGGCTGAGCGCGCACCGGAATACAGGTAAGGCAGGTAGGTATCTATTGAAACTACTATTAACGATGGTTCGGATAAGAATTTTGAGATAAAATTAGTTTTTGAAAATTCCTTCAAAAAATCTCACAAAAATTGCTAAGTCGATATACGAAAATATTTTTTCGCGTAATTGTCAATTTTTATTAGTCAAACCGTTGTACGGAACCTATTTAAGATTGATTTGGCTGAAAACAGCTTCAAAATGCGTCACCTGGATGCAAAGTTATAACGATTTGATGTAATTATTGTCTAGCTAAGGTGGATTTCGTATATATATGAATTTACTTGTTATGGAATTTTTTGAAGTTCTATATTCGCCAGACGCACGTGCGAGGTGTCAAAAGACGCGTCTCCGCGCGAGCTAGCGAGCTATGAAATTACTAGAAATATGTGCGATACAAAATTTTTGAGTTTTGGTCAAAAAACTGGTTCTTTGACTGAAAAATGTGAAAAAACCTGGAATAACCACTACCAAACAGGACTCGGGGTGGCTGAGCGCGCACCGGAATACAGGTAAGGCAGGTAGGTATCTATTGAAACTACTATTAACGATGGTTCGGATAAGAATTTTGAGATAAAATTAGTTTTTGAAAATTCCTTCAAAAAATCTCACAAAAATTGCTAAGTCGATATACGAAAATATTTTTTCGCGTAATTGTCAATTTTTATTAGTCAAACCGTTGTACGGAACCTATTTAAGATTGATTTGGCTGAAAACAGCTTCAAAATGCGTCACCTGGATGCAAAGTTATAACGATTTGATGTAATTATTGTCTAGCTAAGGTGGATTTCGTATATATATGAATTTACTTGTTATGGAATTTTTTGAAGTTCTATATTCGCCAGACGCACGTGCGAGGTGTCCAAAGACGCGTCTCCGCGCGAGCTAGCGAGCTATGAAATTACTAGAAATATGTGCGATACAAAATTTTTGAGTTTTGGTCAAAAAACTGGTTTTTTGACTGAAAAATGTGAAAAAACCTGGAATAACCACTACCAAACAGGACTCGGGGTGGCTGAGCGCGCACCGGAATACAGGTAAGGCAGGTAGGTATCTATTGAAACTACTATTAACGATGGTTCGGATAAGAATTTTGAGATAAAATTAGTTTTTGAAAATTCCTTCAAAAAATCTCACAAAAATTGCTAAGTCGATATACGAAAATATTTTTTCGCGTAATTGTCAATTTTTATTAGTCAAACCGTTGTACGGAACCTATTTAAGATTGATTTGGCTGAAAACAGCTTCAAAATGCGTCACCTGGATGCAAAGTTATAACGATTTGATGTAATTATTGTCTAGCTAAGGTGGATTTCGTATATATATGAATTTACTTGTTATGGAATTTTTTGAAGTTCTATATTCGCCAGACGCACGTGCGAGGTGTCAAAAGACGCGTCTCCGCGCGAGCTAGCGAGCTATGAAATTACTAGAAATATGTGCGATACAAAATTTTTGAGTTTTGGTCAAAAAACTGGTTCTTTGACTGAAAAATGTGAAAAAACCTGGAATAACCACTACCAAACAGGACTCGGGGTGGCTGAGCGCGCACCGGAATACAGGTAAGGCAGGTAGGTATCTATTGAAACTACTATTAACGATGGTTCGGATAAGAATTTTGAGATAAAATTAGTTTTTGAAAATTCCTTCAAAAAATCTCACAAAAATTGCTAAGTCGATATACGAAAATATTTTTTCGCGTAATTGTCAATTTTTATTAGTCAAACCGTTGTACGGAACCTATTTAAGATTGATTTGGCTGAAAACAGCTTCAAAATGCGTCACCTGGATGCAAAGTTATAACGATTTGATGTAATTATTGTCTAGCTAAGGTGGATTTCGTATATATATGAATTTACTTGTTATGGAATTTTTTGAAGTTCTATATTCGCCAGACGCACGTGCGAGGTGTCAAAAGACGCGTCTCCGCGCGAGCTAGCGAGCTATGAAATTACTAGAAATATGTGCGATACAAAATTTTTGAGTTTTGGTCAAAAAACTGGTTCTTTGACTGAAAAATGTGAAAAAACCTGGAATAACCACTACCAAACAGGACTCGGGGTGGCTGAGCGCGCACCGGAATACAGGTAAGGCAGGTAGGTATCTATTGAAACTACTATTAACGATGGTTCGGATAAGAATTTTGAGATAAAATTAGTTTTTGAAAATTCCTTCAAAAAATCTCACAAAAATTGCTAAGTCGATATACGAAAATATTTTTTCGCGTAATTGTCAATTTTTATTAGTCAAACCGTTGTACGGAACCTATTTAAGATTGATTTGGCTGAAAACAGCTTCAAAATGCGTCACCTGGATGCAAAGTTATAACGATTTGATGTAATTATTGTCTAGCTAAGGTGGATTTCGTATATATATGAATTTACTTGTTATGGAATTTTTTGAAGTTCTATATTCGCCAGACGCACGTGCGAGGTGTCCAAAGACGCGTCTCCGCGCGAGCTAGCGAGCTATGAAATTACTAGAAATATGTGCGATACAAAATTTTTGAGTTTTGGTCAAAAAACTGGTTTTTTGACTGAAAAATGTGAAAAAACCTGGAATAACCACTACCAAACAGGACTCGGGGTGGCTGAGCGCGCACCGGAATACAGGTAAGGCAGGTAGGTATCTATTGAAACTACTATTAACGATGGTTCGGATAAGAATTTTGAGATAAAATTAGTTTTTGAAAATTCCTTCAAAAAATCTCACAAAAATTGCTAAGTCGATATACGAAAATATTTTTTCGCGTAATTGTCAATTTTTATTAGTCAAACCGTTGTACGGAACCTATTTAAGATTGATTTGGCTGAAAACAGCTTCAAAATGCGTCACCTGGATGCAAAGTTATAACCGGTTAGGTTAGGTTAGGTTAGGTTAGGTTAGGTTAGGTTAGGTTAGGTTAGGTTTTTTTTTTTTTTTTTTTTTTTTTTTTTGTTTTGGCAGGAGAGGGAAATCCTCATGGACGCCCAGACTGTCTCACTGGTGAGCCAGTCTGGGCAGTGCCGGACTCTTACCGGCTAAAACCCACTCCTGCCTTGCCAGTTACCTCTAACATGATCAGAGCCTTTTGTATTACATAATTTATGTTTTGGTTTTCTTGTTTAATTTGTTTGATTTGGTCTCCGTGTTTTTGGATTTACGAGTTTAGTAACAGTCTACGCTTTCTGATGCATAACCATAAATCTGTATACTTAATTTCTTATATTATAATAGGTTTTAGGAATATTTGTCTTTATTATTTTTGTATTTTTCTGGTTTTTATATTTAAAGTACTTATTTTTATCTATTATTTATGAGGTCTATTAAAACTGTTATTCTATTTTTATCTTAAGCTTAATCTACACTATATTATTGCTATGCCTATCCTAATATATGTCAATATATCATATAGTCATAATTTTATAATCTACTTTTTTGTTTTTTTTTACCATTCTAATAATATTTTCTACTAATTTAAGAAATGTTTGTCTTAGTTTCCGTTTTTTTAAAATTTTTAGACTCCCAATTTCAGTTATCATGTCACAACTCTCTATCCGCGCTCTCAATGCATCCTGCTCATTATTTTTGAGGTACTCCGCAAAGACCCGCGATCTCCAGAATGGCGTGGTGCAACTCTTTTTATTATTTTTCGTGGCAACGTCCTTCTTCATTCCAGCGACTCGATCAGACCACCACGACATATTTGTCTTCTTAAATTGAGCCAGTTTCTTATGAAACTGGCTACAATTTGCTCCTGTCTCCTTGAGGTCAAAGCCGCTATGATCATTTGTCGTCAAGCCCTCCAAAATTCTCCAGTCGTGCACCATTGCCAATATGTCTGGTGATTCTGCTCTAACATATGTGCATTTAGTGTAGCACCGTTGTCGTGTTTTAGCGCTGCGGGTATTCACAGAAACATCCTTAGCAGTATGCTATTGAAGCTCGGGCCAATGCGTCCCACTTTCTCCTCACTGGGCAGTCACCGCTGAATGCGTTATGGTCTCGGTTTCCGGTCTTGGCTCTCGTACAGTTGACGCACACCGCTGCTTCACCAATCTGTCGATCCGGACAGTCTTCCCTAAAATGCGGGCCACCGCAGTGGCTGCATAGGTCGGCTGGCTCTTTGCAAAACCGTTTGCCGTGACCGTAACCCAAACAGCGGGTACACTGTACCAGTGGCGTCTGGTCTTCGACGCGTACTCTTTGGAGATCAATCCTGAGCTTCCCACCCTCAATTGCTCTCCTCCAGATCGTAGGGGACACACTCAGCACAATGTGATTCATGTGTGGAT
This sequence comes from Tiliacea aurago, assembly GCA_948098905.1. Lineage (NCBI taxonomy): Eukaryota > Metazoa > Arthropoda > Insecta > Lepidoptera > Noctuidae > Tiliacea > Tiliacea aurago. The sequence continues at coordinate 15,743,287 of OX402605.1, forward strand.
TCCGCGTTTTCCTCCTGTACCGAATTTTGGTCCTTACTCCCTCTTCTCCGAGGTCATGAAAGAGCTCCCGATTCTGATTCCGGAGGGCTTTCAGGACTTCCTCGTCACTGTGTACTAACAGCACGTCCCTCAGAATCAGAAGCGGGTCCCTGTTCGTCACTTCCTCGACGATGAGGTTCTCTCCGACCGCTTCGATTCTCTCCTTTATCTTTCTACGTTCCTCCTTTGATGTGCATCCCATAACTATCTTCGCATCTTTTGCTTTCCTCACTCTTTCCACCTGCACCCAGCCTTCCTTGGCGTCCACTGCCCTTCTTATTTTCTCGAGCACTTCTTCACCCGTCTCTAGCTCTTGCGTCGAGGAGACCACCACGGAGTGCAGCGTCGCTCGCTCCAGGGCCTGTCCCCCGGTCTGGCTCTTTCGCACTGCCGCAACATCCGCGTAGGTTTTCACCTCAACGCTTTCTCTATTCGTTAATGCATCCCTTAATTTATCCATCGTTTCCATGTTTTCCTTAATTAATGAGGTATGCATTCCTATCGTTTTGATAAGCTCCATTTGGCTAGCGTTTATCTCGCTGCGTATGGATAGGGAGGGCTCGTTAGAAATGGGCGTGGTTGCCAGTCCGACTGCAGGTGCGACATCAGGTGCTGGAGTGACATCAGGTGCAGGTGCAGCACGAGATTTATCACTCTCTGACTCTTTCACTATTTCATAGAGCCTGTTTATTGCAGACAACACCTCCGTCTTGATTTCCGTCTTAAGGTTGCGAGAGTTGCCCAAATGAAGCTTTGCTTTATTTAGGCAAGCTCTCGCCTCCGCTGTCCGGTTTGCGTACTTGGTTTCAGGCTTTTTTGGCAGCGCTTTGGCAACCAGGGGGACTCGGCGCGCCTCCAAAGTGCTGAAAACAGGTGGTGTGGCGTCACATTTTGGGTTGGCTGGGGACTTTGTCTGGGGCTCAGCCCTCCCGGCCTCCCATTCCCCGATGCTACGCCTAACGCTGGGAAGTAAGCGTCCAGCCCTCTCCGTAGAACGCGGCGAACCTCCGGGACCCAGCGAGCCTTCGTCTTTCTTTGCCGGTGTACGCAACATGGTGGAGGTTGAGGTGAAGGTGAGATTCATGTAAACAAAAATCAAAGGTAACTGGCACTCACTTCTGTGTCCCTGTAAAGGGGGGAAAAACACAGAAGCAAAGTAATATTAAATTAAATTTAAATTGTCGTAAGTACGGCCGTAAGGCCGCTAGGTCAATGAAATAAAATTAAAAAGGTCAATAAAAGAAGTTTAAGGCCTTATGAGTGGCTAGAAGAGCCCAAATGATTTTTAAATTTTTTGCAAAAACCCAAAAGTTCACCTGGCCAATGAGGACAGGGAGGGTGGGAGGGTAATTTTTGAAATTTCTATGAACGCCAGACGCACGTGCGAGGTGTCAAAAGACGCGTCTCCGCGCGGGCTAGCGAGCTATTAAACTACTGAAAATATGTGCAATACAAAAATTTTGAGTTTTGGTCGAAAAACGTGTTTTTCGACTGAAAATTTTGAAGAAACCTGGAATTACGACTACCTAACAGGACTCGGGCTCGCGGAACGCTCACCGGAATACAGGTAAGGCAGGTAATTGTCTATTTAAACTACGACCAAAAATGGTTTGGAAGAAAAAATTTGAAATAAAATTAGTTTTTGAAAATTCCTTAATAAAATACTACGAAAAAATTGCTAAGTCAATAAAAGAAAAATTTTTTCGCGTTTTTGTCAATTTTTTGAAGTTAGAACGTAGGATATAGCTTAAATAAAATTGATTTGGCTGAAAACAGCTTCAATTTGCGTCACCAGGAAGCTGAGTTATAACGATTTTTGAAATTTCTGTCTCGCTAAGGTGGATTTCAACAATGTATGAAAAAGCTTGGTCTGCAATTTTTGAAATTTCTATGAACGCCAGACGCACGTGCGAGGTGTCAAAAGACGCGTCTCCGCGCGGGCTAGCGAGCTATTAAACTACTGAAAATATGTGCAATACAAAAATTTTGAGTTTTGGTCGAAAAACGTGTTTTTCGACTGAAAATTTTGAAGAAACCTGGAATTACGACTACCTAACAGGACTCGGGCTCGCGGAACGCTCACCGGAATACAGGTAAGGCAGGTAATTGTCTATTTAAACTACGACCAAAAATGGTTTGGAAGAAAAAATTTGAAATAAAATTAGTTTTTGAAAATTCCTTAATAAAATACTACGAAAAAATTGCTAAGTCAATAAAAGAAAAATTTTTTCGCGTTTTTGTCAATTTTTTGAAGTTAGAACGTAGGATATAGCTTAAATAAAATTGATTTGGCTGAAAACAGCTTCAATTTGCGTCACCAGGAAGCTGAGTTATAACGATTTTTGAAATTTCTGTCTCGCTAAGGTGGATTTCAACAATGTATGAAAAAGCTTGGTCTGCAATTTTTGAAATTTCTATGAACGCCAGACGCACGTGCGAGGTGTCAAAAGACGCGTCTCCGCGCGGGCTAGCGAGCTATTAAACTACTGAAAATATGTGCAATACAAAAATTTTGAGTTTTGGTCGAAAAACGTGTTTTTCGACTGAAAATTTTGAAGAAACCTGGAATTACGACTACCTAACAGGACTCGGGCTCGCGGAACGCTCACCGGAATACAGGTAAGGCAGGTAATTGTCTATTTAAACTACGACCAAAAATGGTTTGGAAGAAAAAATTTGAAATAAAATTAGTTTTTGAAAATTCCTTAATAAAATACTACGAAAAAATTGCTAAGTCAATAAAAGAAAAATTTTTTCGCGTTTTTGTCAATTTTTTGAAGTTAGAACGTAGGATATAGCTTAAATAAAATTGATTTGGCTGAAAACAGCTTCAATTTGCGTCACCAGGAAGCTGAGTTATAACGATTTTTGAAATTTCTGTCTCGCTAAGGTGGATTTCAACAATGTATGAAAAAGCTTGGTCTGCAATTTTTGAAATTTCTATGAACGCCAGACGCACGTGCGAGGTGTCAAAAGACGCGTCTCCGCGCGGGCTAGCGAGCTATTAAACTACTGAAAATATGTGCAATACAAAAATTTTGAGTTTTGGTCGAAAAACGTGTTTTTCGACTGAAAATTTTGAAGAAACCTGGAATTACGACTACCTAACAGGACTCGGGCTCGCGGAACGCTCACCGGAATACAGGTAAGGCAGGTAATTGTCTATTTAAACTACGACCAAAAATGGTTTGGAAGAAAAAATTTGAAATAAAATTAGTTTTTGAAAATTCCTTAATAAAATACTACGAAAAAATTGCTAAGTCAATAAAAGAAAAATTTTTTCGCGTTTTTGTCAATTTTTTGAAGTTAGAACGTAGGATATAGCTTAAATAAAATTGATTTGGCTGAAAACAGCTTCAATTTGCGTCACCAGGAAGCTGAGTTATAACTGGTTAGGTTAGGTTAGGTTAGGTTAGGTTAGGTTAGGTTAGGTTAGGTTAGGTTAGGTTAGGTTAGGTTAGGTTAGGTTAGGTTAGGTTAGGTTAGGTTAGGTTAGGTTAGGTTAGGTTAGGTTAGGTTAGGTTAGGTTAGGTTAGGTTAGGTTAGGTTAGGTTAGGTTAGGTTAGGTTAGGTTAGGTTAGGTTAGGTTAGGTTAGGTTAGGTTGGGGGACCACCCCACAGTGCTTGCGTCCACGTCGCGTCCCCTGGGCAACGACCCGGTTCTGACCACCGTAACGGAGTGGCAGACCGGGCTCGGCTAAAGTGCACTGTGCAGTCGTAGCATATTTTAATCGATTTTATGATATTTTATTTTATTGCGGGAAAGTACGACATCTGAGGAGGCTATGCCTAAACCAGCGAGGGACGTCTCCGGACGATTTAGAAAAGGCCCTTCTCAGGGCCAACCAAAAGGCCCTTCTCAGGGCCAATCCGAGGGCGCTTCGGCGTCGGAGGCTAGCCGCGCGCCGTCTGCGGCCAGCTTCTTTTGTGAGGTGCGTGAGGACTCTGATAATGAGTCCGTTTTGTTTGAGTCGGACGCTAGTTCGATGACTGGTCGCCGGGAGCCGGGGAAGCGGACCCGTCAGAGAGATGGGTCCGGGGGTTCCTCGGACTCGAGGAGACCACACGCGAAGGCCAAGAAGCCGGTGTCTGATACCCACGACGTGGGTCTAGCTGAGGCCAGATGCCAGTTGGACCTAACTAGGCGGGCGCAGCTGCAGCAAGACCTAGAGGAGCGGGTTGCGGCCAAGGAGCAACGGACGCGCGTCGCCCGGGCCAAGTCCGGGTACGGCGCGTCCCGCGTCCTGTATGCGGACCACTCCCTTGCGGAGCTGCAGCTGATGGCTGAGGAGGACGAAGAGGAGATAGTGGTAATCGCCTCTAAGTCCTCCAATTTGAAAGGGACTTTCCAAAAGTCCCTTAAATGCAGGGCCGCGAGCATGCGTGGCATCGTCGGGGAGCTGGTGCAACGCACGGCGACCGACGAAACTCGGCAACTGCAGGCGAGAGTTGATCGCCTGCAGTCAGAGGTCAGCCAGCTGCATCAGAAGCTGGCTGAAGCTACGGCCCGGCCAAACAAAGGCGAGCCGAGAACGGCAGCTGAGGTTCCCTCCTCCAACCTTGAGGATATCATCCGCAAGGTCGTCACGGAGGAGAGGAACTTCACTAGAGCCTGTATTGCGGGCATAGAGGACAGGCTCCTGCCTGAGAAGCACCTCCGACCGCCGCTCGCGGCGGACAACAGGCGACGCGAGTCGGAGCTGCCATCCCAGGTGGAAGACGCCGGTCTTCCGTCCACCACCCCATCCAACCAGCAAGGGTGGACGAAGGTGGCCAAAAAGGGAAAGGGCAAGAAGAAGAAGAAGTCGAGGACGGAGGCTGCCCATGCCGCCACCACCACCACCCCTCCCGGCCCGTCCCAGACAACGGGCAAGGGAAAGGGAAAAGGAAAGGGAAAGGGGAAGAGGTCGGCCCCCAGGCCCACCACTGGTGCTCCCGCTGCAGCCAATGGAGCCCCCGCCAGGAATGACAAGAGGAAGTTGGTTCCCCCCAAGACCGCAGCCGTAGTGGTGACGCTCACCGCTGAGGCTGCGGGGCGGGGGGAGACGTACGCGTCGATAATGACGCGGGCGCGTACCAACGCCGATCCCCAAAAACTGGGGATTGGCACAGTGTCGTGCCGCCGGACCCAGGCCGGGGCTCGAATTTTCGAGTTCCCGGGGGCTCAGGGCAGCGCCAACGCCGACCTCTTCGCAACCAAGTTGGAAGAGGTCATCGCAGACGCGGCCAATGTCGCTAGGCCCGTGAAGACCGTGGCCTTGGAGGTGACCGACCTCGACGACTCGGTCACCAAGGAGGAGGTGGTGGCGGCGATCGCAGCAATGGGGGGCTGTGGCGTCACAGAGGTGCAAGGTCGGGCCATCAGGCCCGGTCGCAGCGGCATGGGCACCATTCGCCTCGATTGCCCAGTCGCCGCAGCCATAGCCGTCCTCGCCAAAGGACGACTTGCAGTCGGGTTCAGCTCGGGTGTAGTCCGGGCACTTGAAGCCAAGCCCCTGCGCTGCTACAAGTGTTTTGGAGTCGGACACACCCGGCCCCTTTGCCCGTCCAAGGTCGACAGGGGGAGCAACTGCTACCGCTGTGGCAAGGACGGGCACAAGTCCGCCTCCTGCGAGGCCGCCACGCCGCACTGTGCGGTGTGTGCCGCCAGTGGCTGCCCGGCGGGCCACGTGATGTTGGGGAGGAAGTGCAATCCTCCCCCCAAGAAGGGCAAGGAGCAGGCGCCGATCCGGCCTGTCGCTGCCACCGCCGTCCCTGAGGCTGGGACTTTGGCGGCTGTGGAGGGGGGTGCGATGTCTGATTAATGGATAGTCAGGTCAAGCATCGTATCCTCCAGGCGAACACCAACCACTGCAGGGCGGCCCAGGATCTGCTGATGCAGACAATGGCCGAGTGGTTGGTGGACGTGGCGGTGGTTGCCGAGCCGTACTCGGTGCCTGGCCGTTGGCTGGGTGATCGGGACGGCTCGGTGGCATTGGTGTCGCGGTCTTCCACGGACTCCCCTCCCCTCTCGCTCTTAGAGAGGGGACCGGGATACGTGGCCGCCGCGTGGGGAGACTTGGCCTTTGTAGGCGTATACTTCTCCCCAAACCGCCCTCTCTCGGATTTCGAGAATTATCTCGAAATCCTCACCGCAGTGGTCGGGAGGGCGGCGCCACGGCAGGTCGCCATATTGGGCGACCTGAACGCCAAGGCGACGGCCTGGGGCAACCCGGCCCGCTCTTGCAACGTCCGGGGACGCGCCGCAGAATTCTGGGCGGCGTCATGCGGTGTGTCCCTCCTAAACAGAGGGGCTGTCCACACGTGTGTGCGGCAACGGGGAGGATCGGTGGTCGACGTCTCGTTTGCCACCCCCGTGCTAGCCGCCCGCGTCGTGAACTGGCGGGTGGAGATGGCGGAGACCTTTTCGGACCACCGATATGTGCGCTTCGACATCTCCAACCAGAGCCCCCAGGGGGTCCGCTCGGGCCAGTCTCCGTTCCCACGGTGGGCTCTCACCCGCCTGGACCGAGAGGCTGCGGAGGAGGCAGCGTTCGTCCAGGACTGGCTCGCTCCTCCTGTCGACGTCCTGGACGTGGACGCCGCAGCGCTCCAGCTGAGGGGGTCCCTGACCGAGGTGTGCAACTCCAGCATGCCCCGGTCTCGCCACCCACCTCCCCGCCGCGCCGTCTATTGGTGGTCGGAGGAACTGGCGGAGCTCCGAACCACCTGCGTAGCCGCCAGGAGGGCCTACACGCGGAGCCGAAGGCGCAGGCCCCGAGACCCAGCCAGCGAGGAGGGCCTCTATGCGTCGTACATCGACGCAAAGACGGTCCTCAAGCTGGCGATGTGCGCGGCCGAAGATTCGGCGAGAGCCGACATGCTGGAGGGTCTCGATAGGGACCCGTTTGGAAGACCTTACAAGGCGGCGCGGAATAAACTGCGCCCCTGTGGTCCTCCACTGACGGAGACCCTCGAGCCGGCATTGCTGGATGGGGTGGTCCGGTCCCTGTTTCCGTCCAGAACCGACTTCACCCCACCAGTGATGGACCCTCCGCGGGAGGCGGTTCCGCCGGATGAGGAGATCCTCCCGGTGACGGCGTCGGAACTTTACGCAGGGACTCTTCGCCTTCGCGGGAAGAACACGGCCCCAGGGCCTGACGGCGTCCCCGCACGGGTGGTGGCCATAGCCGCCTCACAGATGGAGGAGAGGCTTCGGGACCTCTTCAGCGCGTGTTTTACGACTGGAAGGTTCCCGAAACCTTGGAAGGAGGGGCGGCTATGCCTCCTCCGGAAGGAGGGACGCCCGGCGGACTCCCCCTCGGCTTACCGGCCCATCGTTTTGCTCGATGAGGTCGGTAAGATGTTCGAGGGGATAATCGCCAACCGGCTAGAAAGCCTGCTGGTGACGGTGGGGCCGGACCTGTCCGACGCCCAATTCGGGTTCCGACGGGGTCGTTCGACCGTGGACGCATTGGCCCTACTGAAGGGCCAGGTGAGGGAGGCCGTGGAGGCGGGGGACGGAGTGCTGGCGGTGTCATTCGACATTGCCAACGCCTTCAACTCTGTCCCCCACTCGACCATCTTGGAGGCGCTCCGGTACCACGGAGTGCCTCAGTACTTGCGCCAACTCTTGGCCAGCTACTTGGAGGACCGGGTGGTCCTCCTTGCAGACAAGACGGCCAGAGTTAGGCAATATGGCGCAGAGTCCGGTGTTCCACAGGGGTCGGTCCTAGGACCACCGCTGTGGAACATTGGATTCGACTGGCTCCTGCGGGGGACCCTCCTTCGTGGCACGAGCATCATTTGCTACGCAGATGATACTCTCCTCATTGCCCGGGGGAGGGACTTCAGAGAGGCGGCCAGTCTGGCCTCTGCTGGCGGATCCTTAGTGGCAGGAAGGATCCGCCGCCTAGGGTTGAAGGTGGCGCTACATAAAACCGAGGCCGTGTATTTCCACGGGCCTCGGCAGCGCATCCCCCCAGACGGCCACATTGAGGTAGAGGGCGTCCGGATCGGAGTCAAGGCCCAAATGAAGTACCTGGGCCTTGTACTCGACAGCAGGTGGCGCTTCGGCCCACACTTTAGCGGGCTGTCGACGCGCCTGCTGAAAGCCGCGAACGCCCTGTCGTGGCTCCTCCCGAACCTGGGGGGTCCGAAGGCGCGATGCCGGCGCTTGTATGCCGGCATCCTAAGAAGCATGGCCCTTTACGGGGCCCCAATCTGGGCGGACGCCCTCAACAGGAGGGAGAACGCCACTGCCATCCGCAGGCCCCAAAGGGCCATTGCACTGCGGGTGGCGAGGGCCTACCGTTCGGTGGGATTCTCGGCGGCGTGCGCTCTGGCCGGCACCCCTCCTTGGGAGCTCGAGGCATGGGTGCTGACCAGAGTGTACGAGTGGACGGCACGGCGGAAGGCGCTCGGGGAGCTCCCCGCCGCAGAAGAGCGGGAGGCCGTGCGGCGGGAGGCGAAGGAGGCAATCGTCCATCACTGGACGGAGGACCTCGCCTCTGCCGCCTTCGGCCGCCGGACGCTGGACGCGCTCGGGCCAGTCTTGAAGGATTGGCTCGAGCGGTCTCATGGTTTCCTCTCTTTCCGTCTGGTGCAGGTGTTGTCCGGCCATGGGTGCTTCGGATCGCACCTGCACCGGATCCAAAGAGAGGAGACCCCGTCGTGCCACGATTGCGGCGCGGCGGAGGACACGGCACAACACACCCTAGAGGTGTGCCCGGGCTGGTCCGAGCTGCGCCGTAGTCTGGTCGCAGCGGTCGGGCCGGACCTCTCGCTTCCCAGTGTCGTCAACTCGATGCTGGAAAGCGAGGAGGCCTGGGCAACAGTCGCCTCCTTCTGTGAGGAAGTAATGTCACAGAAGGAGGACGCGGAGCGCGCGCGGGAGGACGACCCTCTCGCGGCGCCGCTCCGCAGGCGGAGGAGGGGTCGAAGAAGACGTCAATATGAAAGTCATCTTCAACTCCTCCCAGGTGGAGGCCAGCAGGCAACGGGTGCGGGGGCACCCTTGCCTGTATTGCACGGGCCTCCACCAGTGTCGGATGGGAATGACCAGGTGTTCCCGGTCATTCCCATAGCCCCCCAGTAACTGGGAGGCATGCGGGGCCCGCCAACAAGGCGGGCATGCGCCGGGAGGGTTTTGGATGTAAAGGCTGCGCCGGTTTCCCATGCCCTCCCATCACGGCGTTGCGGGAACACCGCTGAGTTTTAGTGGGTATACTGTATGTGTAACAGGAGTCCCACATACCCCGTCTCGTCCCCCACGAGCGGGCATGCGTAACGCATTTCTCAGCGTAAAAAAAAAAAAAAAAAAAAAAAGGTTAGGTTAGGTTAGGTTAGGTTAGGTTGGGTTAGGTTAGGTTAGGTTGGGTTAGGTTAGGTTAGGTTGGGTTAGGTTAGGTTAGGTTGGGTTAGGTTAGGTTAGGTTGGGTTAGGTTAGGTTAGGTTGGGTTAGGTTAGGTTAGGTTGGGTTAGGTTAGGTTAGGTTGGGTTAGGTTAGGTTAGGTTGGGTTAGGTTAGGTTAGGTTGGGTTAGGTTAGGTTAGGTTGGGTTAGGTTAGGTTAGGTTGGGTTAGGTTAGGTTAGGTTGGGTTAGGTTAGGTTAGGTTGGGTTAGGTTAGGTTAGGTTGGGTTAGGTTAGGTTAGGTTAGGTTAGGTTAGGTTAGGTTAGGTTAGGTTAGGTTAGGTTAGGTTAGGTTAGGTTAGGTTAGGTTAGGTTAGGTTAGGTTAGGTTAGGTTAGGTTAGGTTAGGTTAGGTTAGGTTAGGTTAGGTTAGGTTAGGTTAGGTTAGGTTAGGTTAGGTTAGGTTAGGTTAGGTTAGGTTAGGTTAGGTTAGGTTAGGTTAGGTTAGGTTAGGTTAGGTTAGGTTAGGTTAGGTTAGGTTAGGTTAGGTTTTTTTTTTTTTTTTTTTTTTTTTTTTTTTTATACTCCTACCTCCAACATAATCGGAGCCTGTGCTTACTAGCTATCCATTCATGCCAGTTCTCTCTTTTATTCCTCTCGTACTTTTATTCTGCATACTGTATCTTTCTTTCATTCGTTCATCTTTCTATCTTTAAGGGTGGGATGCCCTTCTTTTCTTCATCTATTCTATTTAATTTTCGTTTTCTTTTCTTTATTTTTATATGGGGTAAATAACAGCATGTTTCATCTTTATTCCAGTGTTTTCTTATTCTAACTTATTTCTATTTTGATTTTAACACTTCCCCGTGACATTTTATAACAATATTTTCATATCAGTGATTACAATTTTACATTTTAAATTCTATGACAAGGTTATTATGCTAGTTATTCTACTTACTTACATTTTATGTTATCCTATATATTAAAAAATATAAAGCTAACATAACTTATTTTACTACTTAATTTATATTACCTTATTAACAATTCCATCCTTATTTTAAAGTTTACTATGCAATTAACAATTTTAATTATCTACAAAATCTGCTTATGTTTACGGTATATAATTTAACAAGTATATAATAAACATAACTTATTTATCGATTTCTATTTACTACTATTTTAGCTATTTGCATACTGTACTCTATAAATTTTTGTCTTAATTGTGTATCTGATATTATTTTATGTATATTTTCAAATTTAATGTCACAGTCAAGTATCTGTTCCGTTTCAAATCTAAGCTTTTCGTGGATCGGACAGCTGAAAAGGAGGTGAGGGACAGACTCGGCTACCCCCGGCTCACATATGCACGATGGGTTCTCTTTACACTTGAATCGGTGCAAGTATTCTGAGAACCCACCATGCCCGGTCATCACCTGAGTCACCAAGCCTGCCGGTTTAATTTTCCTCACCGTTTTATATGCTTCCACTGCGTCTGGGAGGAACATCTTAGTGACAGCCGCTGTTTGTCCCGACTGGTAACGCGTGTTCCATTCATCAAGAGATCGCATACGGATGCGTCTCTTGACGAATGAGACCGGGCAGCTATCATAATCCGGTTTCCTCCTGGAGTGCAGTGCAGCTTCCTTTGCCAGTTGGTCCGCACGCTCATTCCCTTCCAATCCTGCGTGTGCTTTGATCCAGAACATGGAAATTTCCTTGTTCTGGAGCCTGCAGTCCTTGATGTTTGCTCTGGTTTCGACAGCCAGAGGGTGGAGAGAGTATGGGTTTGCAACCGTTTCCAAGGCAGAGCGCGAGTCGCTAAGAATAGCGAAACTGGCCTCACCTCGTCGCAGAACAATTCTTGTGGCGTGACATATGGCCAAGAGTTCTGCCTGGTATACAGTGCAGTAAGATGACAGCTTGAGTTTGAGGGCTTTGGTCTCGGCTTCGTTGCTCCAGAGAGACAATGCTGCACCGACTTTACCCTCAATCTTGCTGCCATCGGTGTATATTCTGACTGCTTGGTGCACGTGCGAGTTTAACTCCTCCTGGTCCACCAGACTTACGAACTCGAGACGCATATGTCTTGCCGGGTGCTGGGTTTCAGCAAAAGCCAGTACGCGCTCCACCTCTCTGTCTGCTAATTCTAGCTGGGGTACTCCTCTCTTGGCCTCATATAGTGAGGCTGCCTCCCGAATCCGGATGTCGAGAGGCAGTATGCCACCCAGGACCAGCGCAGAGTTCAGCGAAACGGTCCTGTATGCTCCACACAGCTTCTGCGCAAATCCCCTCTGCACCGCATCTAGCTGTTTCTTAACACCGATCTTGTCTGCTGCTTTGACCCAGGCGCAGGCCGCGTAGGTGATGATGGGCTCCACCGCGGCCATGTATATTGTCCTGATGATTTCGGGGTGGAGGCCCCAACTGATCCTGGCGGCTCGTGAAAGCTGTTTGTAGATGTTGAGCGCCTTCTTGCATATATTAGCCACGTGGCTATTAAACGTGAGCTTATTGTCGATAGTGAGCCCCAGGATCTTTATCTCACTTGACAAGACGATGTCGATCCCACCCATGGTCAGTCGTGGTGTGTCAAATTTCAGCTTTCTTGTGAGCAACATAGCGTGAGTTTTATGTGGTGCGAATTTCAGCTTGTTTTTGACGCCCCACTCCTGAACATATGCGAGTGCGGCATTGGCCTGTCTCTCCACCTCCAGCGCCGTGTCCGCAGCAAACACCAACACCACGTCATCTGCGAAGGCCTGGCAGTATGTACCCTGATTTTCAAGTTCCCTGAGAAGTGGATCAAGGACAAGATTCCAGAGAATCGGCCCGCCAATCGATCCCTGCACGCATCCTTTTTGAGTGTCCTTTATGTACTCTTCTCCGGCGTACCTCACCCGGACCTTACGGTCCTGCAGGTAACTGTCCATGAGTCGCCGGAGGTTTACCGGACACTCTTCTTCGGCAAGTCTGACCTTGATAGCAGGCCACCAGGCGCTATCGAAGGCTCCCTCTATGTCCAGTGATATTACGGTTATAAGCTTCTTATCGTTAAGCTTGCCGTACAAATGTTGTATCATGTCATAGAGGGAGTCCTCGGTGCTCCTCTGGGGTATAAAGCCGTATTGACGAGGGCTGAGTCTCGGCAGCAAATGCCACTTGAGTCTCCCGACTACCATTTTCTCTAGAATCTTCCCCATGACAGGTAACAGGCCAATAGGCCTGTAGGATTTCGGGTTGGTGTAATCATCTTTGCCAGGCTTCCGCAGTGCTACAACCGTTGCCTCTTTCCATGTAATTGGGAAGTGGCCAAGTTCCTGACACTTATTCATGAGTGCCAGGTTTAACTCCAAATTTTTGGAGACAACCTGGCTGCAGATGTCTGCGGTAAGACCATCTTTTCCCGGAGCCTTCTTTGGGTTAAAACTGTCCGTCGCGGCCCGGAGTTCTTCGACCGTAAATGCTGGGTCATGGATCTCATCATGCACCCAGTTATTTGCGTTTTCTGCAAGGACTCTGGTCTGCCGGTGATCTGAGTTATCCTCACATATAAGGTCATCCGGGAAAAAGGTCCCCGCCAAAACACTGGCTGACTCTTTCTGGTCCAGTTGGCGACCATCTTTCACCAGTGGGATGTCTTCCTGGCGTTTCGTTGTATTTTTAATGACGCGGTAAATGCTTTCCCAAAGGCTTTCCTTGTCTTGTTTTCCACAGAACTGTTTCCAGCTGTCTACCTGCGCTTGTGCCGCTGCCAACTCATATTTCTCTTTTTCTTGCAGGTACTCTCTGACGACCCTCGACCTCCGGATCGGCGCTGCGCATTGGATTCTGCGCTTCCTGGTGGCAACATTCTTCTTCAACTCCTCGAGCCCTTCGGTCCACCATGGCATGGCAAGTGTCTGATTTGTTTCCTTTTTTCTTAGCACCTCGTTACAGGTGCTAATAATTTGTTGCATATATTTTACCGTAAACTCGTCTATTTCTTTATGTGTTTGGACTTTATCTAATTCTATTTTCTTTATATTGTTATCGTTTATTAACTGGGCCAGTTTCTCATGAAATCGGTCCCAGTTAACCCGTTTTGTATTGTATATCCTAGTGGTCCTGTTTATGCTTAGTCCTTTTGATTTTTGTAATTTAATTTTAAATACCATACCATTGTGGTCCGAACTCGTCAAGTCTTCGACGACTCTCCAGTCGTCCACCAGGTCGAGCAAATCCTCTGAGCAGGCCGTAACGTCGACGTAGCTGGTCAGTCTTCGTTCTCCTCTAACCGTGTCGAAGGTCGGGGTACTTCCGTTGTTCAGCACCTGCAAGGACATTTCCTCTAGGGCACCAGAAAAATCTTCGCCCCTCAGGTCGACTCTGTCGCTCCCCCACCAGCTACTTTTAGCGTTTGCATCACCACCAATAATCAATCTATGCGGTCCCAGCTTATCGCGGATCTTCTTGATATGCTCAAGATAAGGCTCAATGGGTTTGTCGGGCTCGAAGTAGTAAGACACTACAGTGATCTCCCACGCCCGCGTCCGGATCCTCACCACAACGATGTTGTTTGTGGTGAGGATCGGGTACTGTATAATGTCAAAGTCGTGGTTAAACACTGCAATGGCAGCTTTGACATTTCCTTCCCCTGGACTTGGGTTCTGGAAGATCCTCACGCCCCTGTAGTTCTTCATGTTACTAGAGCCCCCCACGTAGGGTTCCTGGAGCAGTGCGATGGCTGCTTTCCTGCGATCAGCTTCTATCATCAGTTCATTGGTGGCGAGCTGCTTCCTCTGCAGGTTAGCCTGTACTATCAGGTATGAGGCTTCACTGGCGGGGGTGCCGCTCCCGTGTGCTCCGCCATCCGTGACCACCTTAGCAGTATGATGTCGTGGCTCTCGCCAGTGCATCCCACTTCCTCCTTATCGGGCAATCCTGGCTGAATGCGTTGTGCTCTGTGTTTAAGAGTTTGGCGTGCGTGCAATTGCAGCATGTTGGCGCTGCACCATCAAACCATTCAGGACATTCCGACTTTTTGTGGGGGCCGGCACAATGGCTACATTTCTCGATCGTTTCTTTGCAGAAACGTCTGCCATGGCCGTACCCCAAACAGAGGGAGCACTGGACGAGGGGAGACTGATCCGAGACTCTAATACGCTGCAGATCGATCCGCACTGTTTCGGCGTCCATAAATCTGGTCCATATCTTGGGGGACACCCTAACGACGACGTGATTCATGAGAGGGTTCCTTGTCCTCTTCCTGAATCTTATCTCCACTCTGTTGTCTTCTTTTCCAAGATCTTTAAATATCCTCTCGTTCTGATTTCTCAGAGCGAGAAGGATATCGTCGTCGCTGTTTAGCGTCAAGACATCTTTAAGTATTATGAGTGGGTCCTTGTTTATAATATCATCGACGTTTAGGTGACCCGCTTTCTGTATTCTTTCCTTTAGGACCCTTCTCTCTTCCTCGCTCCGGCATCCCACGATGACCTTTCGGTCTTTGGCCTTTCGGATCTTGTCGACCGTGACTCCCCCTTCCTTTGCATTTACCGCGGTCCGGATTTTGTGGAGAACCTCATCCCCAGTCTCAGTTTCGTCTTTAGAGGTGACCACAACAGAGTGCAGGGTGGCTTTTTCAGGAAGTTTTCCCTTATTACCACCCGCCACGACTCCTGCATAGGTGGTCCCCTCTAGGGCTTTATGGTGGGATATTAACGACTCCCTGAGATTCTCCATTTTCTCGGAGTTGGCAGTTATGAGCTTTGTGTGCTCCTCCATCTTTTTAAGTAGCTCATTTTTCACCTGGCAACAGGCAGGGTGGGAAGAGAGTGGAGGGTGTAAAGGTTCCTCCTCTTCCCTCCCATCCCGCCCCCTGCTCTGAGCGGTCTCCTTCTCCTTAGACGCCTCCGACTCCTTTAGTAGTTGATAGAGTCGGTCCAAGGCTACAATGACCGCTTCTTTTATATCTGTCCTAGTGTTCCTAGAGCTGTTGAGTTCGCGCTTTGCCTTATTTAGGCATGCCCTTCCCTCGACAAGTCTAGTGGGACAAGTCGGTTTTGATTTTTGTGGCGGACTACTCGAGGCACCCAAGGATGGCGCTTGGGTTACTGCCTTGGAGGGATCCGCCACCGGCGTTTCCCCTTTTTTCGGGCCAGTGCTTGACCTGGCTTCTATTTCTCCAATGCTCTTACGAACCATGAAGGTTTTGTCCTTGGTTTCCGACGAGGAGCCTGCCTTCTCTGTCACTTCCACAGAATTTTTGGGGGACTTTGTCATTTCAGCTTTCGCGGGGGTCCTTATTCCAAACATGTTGGTAGGTAGAATAGTCAATTCGTCAATTTACAATGTGCAACTAATTTGTCAATTTACCATGTGCACTTAACAGCGATACAAGACAAAATTTTAAAAATACAATAATACAATATACAATACAAAACAATAAAATAGCGTTCGTCTCTACGTAGAGTCAGTCTCCACTGGGTTGAAATAGTAAAGTTCCTATAATTTAATAACACAATTAGTCTCGTTCCACAAGAAAAACTGCTCCAGGGTCTTCAGTTCCCGATTTAAGATCGAAAACCTTTTGTGCTCTATGTAGAGACGTTTCACTAATCTCAGTAGATAGCTCTCGTCAAGCCCTTTCAGATGATCCCAAACTCGGTGCAGTTACTCTAATGGGTTTCGGAGATATCCTAACTTGAAAATTTGGTTTTTTTGCCAAGATGGCGACCAAAATGTGGTTGCAAGCGGTTATCTCCGGAACCACAAGTCCAAAAACCCCGGTGTTTGGGCTTTTCGCACTTGGCCTGACGAGACCAATCTACCGGAATGCTTTTCAGGCTGAAAATTTCTTGACCTCTGAAAACTCCTGAAAAACCTTCCACCCTATAGCCTTTAGTCTGGGTGTAATCCCAGCGGAAATCCCGGCCCTCTACGACTCTCCGTTAGGAAGCTATGATTGTTTGAATATTATTCAAAATGGCCGCAGTTCTGTCAAAGACGATCTTTGACAAGGGTTATCTTCCTTCGGGAAAGCCGTAGACCCCTCGAGTTTGGGCTCTCCTTACTCGGCCTGAGTTCCCCTGTCCGCCGAAACTACTTTCAGGACCCTGAAAATTTTTAGCTCCAAATTGCCTGAGAGCGTGGAGTATACTGGGCAAGAGGTCCGTGAAGATAAAAACGAAAACCGCAAACTCCTACGACCACTGGTTTGGGAGCTGTGGCGGTTTGAAAATAAACAAAATGGCCGCCGAGCTGTCAAAGGTCGAACTAAAAGGCCTGTATCTTTTGATCCCTTCGTCAGAGAGAGTCGGGGTTTTGGATGTACAGCTCGGCGTCACTTCAGGTATCTTCTGAAAGCAATTTCAGCAGAAAAATCTTGAAGAGCCTGAAACAGGCTGAAAACCTACCACACTAAAAGGTGGCTGTAAACCACTGTCCGAAGTGAAAATGCGAGATAAATCGGACCAGCGGTTCCCGAGATATCGTGCTTTGAAAATTAAAACCTAAAAACCAAGATGGCGCGATTTGGTCAAAATAGCCAAATAAGGGGCTATATAGCCCGTGTTTGGGCTTAAGTGGGTCCCAATAGGTATATTGGAACTTGTCCTGGTGTCAAAAAATAATATTTCCTATTTAATTTTGAATAAACGACAAAAAACATAAAAAATTCAATAACTTTAAAACTATTTGGCCAAAATTTTTGAAAAAAATACTAAAATTAACGATAAATAAGCTCCTCAACGACTAGAACTAGACTTTTGATTTTTCACTATTTTTAAGTATTACAATTACAAAATTAAGATTTTTACAGTTATTTAATTACTACACTAACATGGGTTTGTCGAAAATTTTAAAAATAGAAACTTAAGGTCTTCTAGTGAGCGCGCACCAGGCTGCAGTTGAAGATTCTTGAAACAAGTCTTCTGTCCAGAGTTATACTTGTCGAAATATACAATATTTAAACTGTTATATAAAATATAACAGCTATCTTAAAATTCTAAAATAAGTTGCACTCGCCTTGGGTGATAGGGGTTCAGGTTTACCCCAAGTTTCACGCCTCAGTCTCCACTCCTTCCGCTTTTTCAGGGCACGTGGTTTTGCGAAAATCCTGAATAACTCGCAAAGGCGTGATGTCAGGGTGGTTTTCAGTCGTCCAGATGATCGGGAACCACGATGTCCACACGATGGCAATGAAAAAGCAGGGGGTCAAAGATCTGGTTTCGGCAGCGTATGAGTTTTTATATATTCTGAGTTACACTTAACCTCAAAAAATGAGGTTTTTCACTGAAAACTTTTTCGGCACTGTAGACCGGCACAGTTTAGGCACGTCACTTTATGCGGCTTAGGTTTCCGCAGCCAACGACACTTAACTCATCCAAATCGGAGCAAGAAAACCAATTAAAACGTATTTTTATGTGCGGAGCGCATGGAGTTTTGCTGCTTCCA
The DNA here is from genome assembly GCA_948098905.1 of Tiliacea aurago. Taxonomy (NCBI): domain Eukaryota; kingdom Metazoa; phylum Arthropoda; class Insecta; order Lepidoptera; family Noctuidae; genus Tiliacea; species Tiliacea aurago. The sequence goes on from OX402605.1 coordinate 15,761,088, forward strand.
GCTCGAGAGACCGAGTGCAACTGGTTAGGTTAGGTTAGGTTAGGTTAGGTTAGGTTAGGTTAGGTTAGGTTAGGTTAGGTTAGGTTAGGTTAGGTTAGGTTAGGTTAGGTTAGGTTTTTTTTTTTTTTTTTTTTTTTTTTTAAATGAGTTATTTCCGCGGACATGGTCGTCCGCGCCTTTATTTATTATGTTTAATTGTTTATTGGTTGTTGTTTGATTACAATTGTCTTACTTCCTCTTCGGACAACATTACTCTATGTTTACTTAAACCTAAACTTAAGTCTACGTGAATCCATCTTTTTTTTTTTTTTTTTTTTTTTTTTTTTTTTTTTTTTTTTTTTTTTTTTTTTTTTTTTTTTTAATAAACATACTCATGCGCATGCACATACATATATTTTTTATTTTCATAATTACTTTTTTAATGTTATTATACACAGGCTTACAGTTATTAATATATTAAATTTATTTTTTAAAAACTTTACAATGACAATTATTATTAGTTGTTCTTTATTTATATATGTTTTATGAAATTAATGAAAATCTATTACTTTATATTACACAATTTTATTCTTATTACTTACACAATTTTTCAACAGGGATAACTACGTGGCAGTGTGAGTCGACCAGCCCCGACCGACGGCGTCCGTTCACGGACATGACGTATACCTCCGCGCCGCTTAGGTCAACCATTTTTTAGGGAACCAAACGACCGGACGTACAGCGCCACCATCGGCAGGACATTTACGTGAGTATGACTGACTCACACCGCCATGCAGTTTTACATTTACATGATAACAATACAGGCTTTACATAGGAATTTTATTAGATTGGTTAGTTTATTTGATTTGGAGTTTGGATGGGGACTATTTAGGTGGTGTTTTAGTGGGGTCTTTTGACCAGGGATTTCGCTAGCCCCAGCAGGGCTTTCACGACAGTGGAGTCTCGATGCTGCATGGCCGTCCTCAAGTTGTACTCGACGACCATTTTAGTCGGCGCATCCATCGCCCTCTTTGCAAAGCGGCCCGTGGCGTCGTCGGCGTCGTCGGTGTAATAGACGCAACTGACTGTATGTCTGGACACCGCCACTACCGCGTGGGAGATGCTGTCGTGAACTTGGATCCTCCTGGACCTTGTGTTGATGATGATGACGCTGTCGTAGGTCAATCCCTGGGCTTCGTGTATGGTCAATAGGCGCGACCCTTCGCCAGACCCGTATCCCTGGCTCCCAAGAGAAGCTTTCTCCTCTTGTGTATGAACCAGGAACAGGGTGTTTAGGGCGGTGCTCGGTATTTGCGCTCCTGTATAACCTTTCACCTCCAGGGAGTGGACCCGTGACAGCGACGACTTGGAGGAGTATATACCGGAGTATATCTCGCTCAGTGCAAAGGCCACGTCCATTGGGTTGCGGTGTGTGCAGAGCAGTTCCTGGGTGATTCCAGCCACCAGGTTTGGACGGGTATACCTTAACTCGAAAAGGTTCTCTCTGTCCAAAAATGGAAGCTGGTTTACGTCTCCGATGAGGACAATCTCGCTTGCCCCAGACAACTTCACTGCCATGACTATGGCCCCAAAATGGTTCATAAGAGCCTCGTCTACCGTGAGGCGGTAGCACCGATCTTTCGGCTTGAACCCGTTGGCTAAAATTGAGGCCATAGTGCGCACCTTTGTCTTAGCTCGGTCTCCTAAGCGGTGCGCTAGCTTCTCCCGGAGATCTTTGGCAGCTTCAGTCGTCGTGGTGGCTACAACGTCCTTCTCCTCGTCGAAGTTCTTTACCACCCAGGTTGTTTTGCCACAACCCGGAACTCCGTTTACCCACCTGATACTGGGCACCGCCCAAATTTCCTGCGATGCTGGACTGTCTGAAGTCCCCAAAATGGATTGTGCCATTTCAAGGATCTTGTCGTCCAGCATGATTTTGGTACATTTGGCGGTGACCAGTATCGGGTCGTCGTCGGTGTTTTTGAATTTCAGTTTGCCTGAGCGCTCCGTTTCCTCCTCGTCCAGGGCCACGAACCCGCTCTTCGCGCTGTAGGCTGCCATGTACGACCCCGTCATATCCCCTGTGATGACTTGGGATCTGACGTTGTCGTACACTGCTGCCCCCGATTCCTCGAGCAGTACCCTTAGCAGACCTTCCGTGTTTCTCTGGAAGGTCTGCAGGATCTTACTGCATGTCATGAGATTGACCTCTCTGGTCGCTCTCACGATCGCTACGTACTCGAGGAAAGCGCTCTTCACGTGGTCCGTGGTGCCCAAGTTCGCCACGAGGGTCGGCGGGCTGACTTGCCCTTTGTCGGCTCTTGTAGGCATAGGCTTCTGCTGGAGCGGTTCTTTGGGCTTCTTGCTAAAGAACCTTGCCACGGCTGACTCCTGTTTGTGAGATGGTGATGGTGATGCACTGCTGGTGCTTGGGAGCAGTGCGTTGAGGAAAGTGCCTACAGCTTTAAGGCGACTCCTCAGCCGGACCCGGTCCTCCGGGTTATCGGCTTTTCCCTGCTCCTTTGCAGCTTTCTCGGCGGCTGCCTTTTGCTGGGCCCTCTCCGATCCGCTCTGACTGGTCGGGCTTGTTGTGGGGCTCGTCGCACCGGCTGTTGGCTGTCGGGGGGTTTTGAGGAAACTTAGAGTTTCCCCTCTGTCCTCGTAGACAACCACCTCATGATGTTCCGAGGCTTCCAAACAACCGAATCGGTCTGCAACGTCTCCTCTTTCTCCTCCGACCGTCATCGCGTCTACACTGATGGTGCGGGCTGTGGCTCCTGTGTAGTCTCCTGCCTCCCTGATCTTCTGAAGCAATGAGCATGCCTGAACAAATGGAGTCTCCTCTCCCCACTCGAATAATGCGATCGTTTTACCTTTGAATCGCATTAGACGGCATCGGTGAGTGGCTACTTCCATCTGAGGCAGTGCAGCATACTTGCTACCTTTCATGCTCGTTTTAGCAGTGCTTCCGTTGATCAAGGCGGCGAGGCCTGGGGAAATCGGTATTCGGGCCGCAGCTCGGCTTGAGCCTATGCAGAAACTTATGCCTAGCCTTTCGCCGTCCCTGTTCATGAAGAGGGCGACGCCTCGCAATCGGACACCTGGGACTCCGTCTCCTCCACATGCCAGGAATTGCGTGGTGGTCATGGTGCTAGGCGCTGCTGATGATGCTGTTGTTATTGTGGGTGTCGTTAATTGTGCTAAGGTTGGTGGTGTGATTGTTATTGTCGTTTGTGTGTTTGTTGGTGTAGTTGTTGATGCTTGTGTGGATGGTGGTCGGTTTCGACTACGCAAGGTATCGTCTGTTTTGTTCGCCCCTGCTGCGACCGTGGCGACTTTGCTCGCGAATGCCAAGAATGGTTTCCTGGTAGCCGGTCTCTCCATGATGGTGTGGAGTGTGGACTGGCTTAGCTGGATTTCAAAAAGTACTTCCAGCTCCATTCTGTCTTGGCTGAATCTTGGGCATTCAAAGAGCAGGTGCCAGACTGTTTCTTCGCAGCTGGGGTCACAGACGCACGAGGGACTATCTTTAAGGTGGAATCGGTGGAGATACGCTGAGAATCCTCCGTGTCCTGTTAGAATTTGTACATGGACCGGTGTGAGAACTGCATCTCTGAGTGTTCTTTTCGCCGCTAGGACGTCTGGGAAGAACACTTTTGTGACCGCTCCTGTACTGGAGGACTCGTACCGCGCTTGCCACTTCTTTATAGTCCCCTCCCGTATCTTCCTCCTCACGAACGATACGGGGACCTTGCTGTAGTCTGCTGTGTCCTTTGTTAACGCTGCCTCCTTGGCTAGCTCGTCCGCTCTCTCATTCCCGGCGGTTCCCACGTGGGCCCTTAGCCAGAAGAGCCTCACCTCTCTGCCTTCTTCTCTTAGCTCTCGGACGCTTCTCTTGATTTGGAGTGCCAGGTGGTGAGTGACAGACGGACTCCTCAGCAGGTCAAGCGACGATCTTGAGTCGCTTAAGATGCTTACGGAGGCCGCCCTAGATTCTCTTGCCATCCTGACAGCTCTGAAGAGAGCGTACATTTCCGATTGGAAGACAGTGTTGTGAGGCTCCAGGCCGAAGGTGCTGGACTCTGACTCCTGCCCGTTTTCCCACCAAGTTAGGGCAGCTCCTACTTTCCCCTCTATCTTGCTGCCGTCGGTGTAGATTTGGGGACCGATTACTTGATGGGTTTCCAGGGTTTCGGGAGTCAAGTCCTCCAGGCGTGCATACTCGGTTGTTATGAGTTGCGCTGGGTGGGGATACTCGGAGTGGTGCACGTTGCACTCCAGCTCGCGGCCCGGCGGTATGAACTCTTGGGAATGGCCCTTCTTGATCTTAAAGAGGGTTGCGGCCTCGATTACCCGGAGATCTAGGGGGAGTTGGCCTGACAGAATAAGTGCCGATGTTAGAGACACCGTGCGGTAAGCTTTGCAGATCTTCTGCGCGAAGCCCCTTTGCAGTGAGTCAAACTGATTCCTTGTCATCAGTTTCTCAGCTGCGGGGGCCCACGCACTCGCTGCATACATCACGATGGGCTCTATCACCGACACATATATCGTCCTGATTATCTCTCTGTTTAGACCCCAAGTCACCTTTGCCGCGCATGCCAACTGCTTGTAGATGTCTGCAGCCTTTTTACAGGTCGCAGACACGTGCGCGTTGAAGGTGAGTTTAGAGTCTATCGTGAGACCTAACAGCTTGACCTGTTCGACCAGGTTCAGCCTCGTGCCCGACATGTACAAGACCGGAACGTCGTACTTCAGCTTTCTCGTTAACACCATCGCATTTGTTTTATGCGCGGCGAAACGTAGCTTGTTCTGGACGCCCCATTCCGATACTATGTCTAGCGTGTCATTGGCTGTTTGCTGCAGGGGACCGGTTGTATGGTCCGAGAAAACCAGGACAACGTCGTCTGCAAAGGCTTGGCAGTATACTCCCATACTCGCCAACTTCTGTAGGAGCGAATCTAGTATAAGGTTCCAAAACGTCGGTCCGGCAATTGAGCCCTGGACGCATCCTTTCGTGGTACCCTTTTCGCTAGTCGCTCTGGCGTAGTTGACCCTGATGTTCCGGTCTTCCAGGTATGAGGTGACGAGAGCGTAGATGTTTTTAGGACAGTTTTTGGCCACCATCTGTCGCTTGAGTGCTGGCCACCACGCGTTGTCGAAGGCGCCCTCTATGTCCAATGATATCAAAAGCACGATCTTTTTGGCTTTGATTTCGGATCTTACATGACCCATTAGAGCATAGAGGGCGTCCTCGGTTCCGCGCTGCGGCATGAACCCGTACTGGTTTGTGTTGAGGGTTGGGAGGAAGTGCCACTGTAGTCTACCTACTAGGAGTTTCTCTACGATCTTTCCTAGGACCGAGAGCAGACCTATTGGCCGGTACGACTTTGGGCTGGTGTAGTCGTCCTTTCCTGGCTTGCGGAGAATGCACACGTGGGCGACCTTCCACTGCTTCGGGAAGTGTGACAGCGACAGGCATCTGTTGGCTATCGCTAAGAACACTTCCCTATCACAGTTTATTGCCGCTGTGCAGATGTCTGCTGTTAATCCGTCGGGACCGGGTGCTTTTTTCGGATTTTGGTTTTGGAGAACCATTTCCAGCTCCGCGGCCGTAAAGGACGGATCGTCTGCAGACAGACCTTGGGGGTTCTTTTCTTCCGCTAGCTTGCGCAGGTCAGAGTGGTATGGCTGTTCGGCATCCGTTGAGTCGTCGGGGTAGAAGGTTTGTGCCAGAAGATCCGCGGATTGCTCTGGACTGAGCGTCTCACCAGCGGTGTTTCGCAGGAGCGCGTCGTCCTGTCTTCTGGCTGTCTTCCTTAGTACCCTGTAGATGCCGTCCCACATGCTCTCTCGGTCCTGCTTAGAGCAGAACTCCTTCCAGTTGGCCGTGGCAGCTTCCGTTGCTGTTGTGGTGTAGGTGAGTTTTGCCGTCACGTATTCTTGGATGGTGAAGTGTCTCCGGTTTGCGGCTGCATTTCGGATTCTCCTCTTCTTGGTCAAGGCGTCTTTTTTGAGACGCTCTAGAGAAGGGCTCCACCATGGGGGCTTTGCGTCGTGTTTAGGCGACCCCAGTTTTGGGATCGCACTCTCGCATGAGCGGTGGATGTTCCGTGTGTATGTACTGATGATGGTCTCCAGATCCTCTGGGTTCGTTACTTCCGAGACTCTGACCGGTGTTATGTCTGAGTCCGCCAGGCTGGTCTTGAAGTGGGTGCTGAAATCGGACCACTTTGCCTTCTTGGTGTTGTAGATGCGCGTGGAGATTGGCCTTAAGGGTTCCAAGGCCTTTTCTAAGCGCATCGAGAAGGTAATTGCATTGTGGTCTGAAGTTGTAAGACTTCTTTCTACACGCCACTCCTCAACCTTTCCTAGCAGCGACAGGCTGCATGCCGTTACATCGACGATGCTGGTGCACCACCTGTCTCCTCTGTAGGTCTCGAACGTAGGTGTTTGGCCCGTGTTTAGGATGTGGAGATCCCGCTCATCGAGAAAAGAACTGTACGCTGCCCCGCGATGGTTTTCGGAAACACTTCCCCACCACTGGCTCCAGGCGTTAACGTCTCCTCCCACTATCGTGTTGGTTGTGTGTAGTTTTTGTATGATGTTTTGTATCTCCGAAAGGTACGGTTCGATGTCCTGGTCACCCTCGAGATAGACCGATAGCACTCCAAAGCTGAGCTGTCCCACCTTGAGTAAAGCAGTGGCGATGTTTTCAGACACGAGCTGGGGGTCATGGATGACCTCCAGGTTGTTTCCGAAAACAACGATCGCTGCCTTAACTGGTTTTTGGCGGTTTAGGCTGCACTGGATGACTTGCGTGCCGGGAGTTTGTTTCATCACACCTGTTCTTCCTACATAGGGCTCTTGAACAAGTGCTACTGAAATACCCCTTGCCTGGGCCGCCATATGCAGCTCTTCTGTGGCCAGCTTGGAGCGCTGAAGATTGACTTGGATGAATTTCAATCTTGCTGTCGGTCTTGATGCGATTTCGGGGGTGACTGGTTTGTTCGTTTGTGTGTTGTCGTGGTCGCCCTTAGCAATAGGAAACGCGCGACCGCGCTATCCCATCCCATTTTTGGCGTTCCTGGCAGTCTGCGCTGAACGCTGTGTGTGCCAGGTCGCTGCCGGACCCATATGCTACCTTGCAGTTTGCGCAGGTGGGCTGTTTGCCGTCAGCTCGAGTGAGGCAGTCCCTTCCGTTGTGTGCACCGCTGCAGAACCAGCAGGTTTCTTTTCCGGCCTTGCATATGGACTTGTTGTGCCCATATGCAAGGCACTTTGTGCACTGCACTAGGGGGGACTGGTCCTCAATCGAGCACCGCTTGATGCCCAGATGTACTTTTTGCACCGCAGTGTAGCACCTCCAGAGCTCTGGGGAGAGCTCCAGGACCGGGTGGCATTCGTGGGTGTTCCTCGCGCGCTTCCTATATCGCACCTTTAAGGTCTGTCCATCTACAGCGACGTTCTGCAGGAGATGTTTATTCTGCGCCTTAAGGAGATCTACAATCTCCCCGTCGCTGTAGCTGGACAGCACTCCCTTGATGCAGACGAGGGGGTTTTGGGGCTTTGGCTCCTGGACCTTGAGCCCTGCGTTTGACTGGACTTGCTCCTTTATCTTTTTCAAGTCCGACTTGCTGGCGCACTTCATGACTACTTTTTGATTGCGCGCTTTCCGCACCGTGTCTACGCGGGCTCCACTCGTTTTGAGGTCCAAGGCGGTCCTGATCCTCTCGATCACGTTGTCGCCAGTGTGCTGGGGATTCGTGGACGAGACGATCAGGGTGTGGTTGGTTTGTGTGGGTGGTTTGGGGGGCTTCGGTGTGTTTGCAGCCTGGGCAAAGGTTTTTGGGCCCTGTTGTTGTTGAGGCTGTCTCTCCGCCTTGCCCAGGTCTGCTACCCCCTTTTGGATGGTCTGGAGGGTCTTTTTTACCTCGCCGACTGCGAGTTCCGCCTCCAGATTCAGCGCCAGGGGCGCCTGGATTTGCGGCTCCTTATCTCGCAGTACGCGTAAGTCCGCCGAGACGATCTCCAGCCTTTCGGAGATGGGTTTGAGATGTTGTGTCATATTTATCTGGGGCTGTGGTTTGGGGGGAGATGCCGCAGGCCGGTTGGCGATGGCCTGCATTTGAAGTTGAAGTTTGTTCATCTCCTCCTCAAACTTCTCTGTTTTGAGCAGACCCGTCTCGCGGCTACTTGGGTCCATTTCCTGGGACTTTGGCTGGACAAGATCCTCCTTGAGCCGTTCCAGAACCTTCCGAAGCACGTCCAGCTGGTTGGATATGCTGGTCACGTTTGATTCGAGGCGTGAAAGGCCGGCCCCCTTTGGATCCGACTTTGGATCCCCCGGGGCTCGAGCATTTCCCTGCCTCGTAATTTCGTGCTCCCTTTGGCTCTGTATGCTCGCGGCTGCGACCTGATCTTTTACTTCCTTGATGCCCTTGAAGGCATCAAGGGTCTCGTGACCGAGCCATTCCCGGATCCCTTTCGCCTCCTTCTTGGTGTCTGACAGGTCTGTCTGCATCAGCGACATCTGCACTTTAAATCCCATCAGTTCCCGAGTGTGAGCTCTCTCGACCCGCACAAGCTCTTGTGCGTGTCGAGAGCGCTCCTTCTCGAGGTTAAATTTGTGACGGGATCTGGAGTCTGCTAATGACAGGGCCGTCTCATACAGGCCCTGCAGGCACTCGTGCGCTGTCGCCTTGCACTCCCGCTTCATGTTACCCGCTGCTTCCAGGGCGTCCTTTCCCTTTTGCAGGAGCTCGTTTGCCTCCCTGGTGGCTAGGTCCATTTCCACCCCTGTGCCTCTCGACGTTCTGTATAGGAGGCTCTTCCGTCCGGCGGGGCGGTCTGCCTGGCTGACCGAAGATGCCACCGAACTTTCGTCCTCCGAGACTGTGTGGTAGGGGGGGGAAATGCCACACTGCTCCCAGTTGATGACGATTTCTGGGGCAGGCACCGATGGCAGTGGTGGTGTTCTGCAAGTCACGTCAGGTTCCGACGCCGCCTTTGGCACTTGCGGCGTCTGCGATGAACGCGCCGACTCCTGGACTATCGACTTTGCCGAGTTCTTTAGAACTTTTTCCCTGAGTGATCTTGGGGCTTTCGCGGCCTCCGTGGTCATTTTGCGGGAGGCGGTGGAGGTGCTTGAAATTGTGGAGTGTTTAGATGACATTTTTTTTTTTTTTTTTTGTTTATTTTTATTGTTAGTGTCGAGGATGGTTATTTATTATTGTAAGGTGGTTAATAGTTATTTATTTTTGGGTTTTTTTTTTTTTTTTTTTTTGTATAAGTTATTAATAAATAGTTACTACTTAAAACTAAAATATACTAGCCTGTGTATATATACTATAGCTAAGATGGACTCACGGATGTTCCGCTGGTGTTCTGCGTCTGCTGTCCGATGAGGAGCCCGACAATTGGTAGAGCTCGATGGAGTGAGCTCTATGTGGGCGCTGGTGGTGGTCCTCAGTGGAATTCTGTGGCGCCGAGTGTCACTGCGTGTGTGGGGGGTGTAAATTCAGGTTTTCGTAGGGGCCAGATTTGAGAGCTTGTTTTGCCCTTCAATTTGAGCCCAATCTCGGCTTCCCAGCTCCAACGGGTGAGAAGTTAGCCCGCGGGGGGGTGAGGTAACCCAAAGAGGGGGGTTGGGGGGGGAGGGAGGTCTCGTGGGGAGACTATGGAGGGGGGGGTGAAGGAGGGGGGTTGGGGGGGGGGGGGTTTCGTGTGGGTGACTTTTGGTGGAGGGGGGGAGGGGTAAAAAATTGGAGGGGGGTAGCCTTACTCAGGACTTGAGTGGTGGGGATATGGGTGGGGGAATAAAGGAAAAAAGGGGGGTGAGGGGGGGGGTAACTTTTGGGGGAGGGGGGGGAGGGAAAGAGGGGACCCTTGATGGCTCTGACAAGGTCCTAGAGGTCCAAGTCGGATGAGTCCAAACTCGGGGGGGGTAGGACTAAGGGTTGAGGAGTTCCCTCGGGGCTAACCTGGTGAAGAGTCGTGGAGTCGTCACGCTGGTCGCTGGTCTGATGGCAGATTCTTCGGGCCGGCTTCGGAGTCTCCAGTAGTGGCTGGGATGGCTGTCGGTACGTCACGCCTCGTGTATCAGAAGCACGTGGAGGAAAAGTGAGGTTGGTTTCTAACCAAAACCCACGTGTTTTCACGAATTTTGACGATTTTCGCACCTTAATATCTCCCAGCCTGCTGATCCGATTTCGCTGATCCTGGTGTTGCTGGATAGGCCTCTGCCGCGACTCTCGGGATTATTGTTGGTGAAACGACTCCACTGACCTTTGCAAAGTTATTCGCCGCTGAAGTTCTGGGGGTCCTGCTCGGTGACCTGAGGTGATGGACACTTGCCCACAATAATCCTGGTGCACTGACACTTCACAATTCCACTGATAACTTTTTTGCGCTCGTAGCTCGACGCGTCTATTTTTAGCGATTTTTTTGCGCGGAGCTGATGTTGATCGTGCGACGTATTATCGGTTACTCGGTTAGGTTAGGTTAGGTTAGGTTAGGTTAGGTTAGGTTAGGTTAGGTTTTTTTTTTTTTTTTTTTTTTTTTTTGTTTTGGCAGGAGAGGGAAATCCTCATGGACGCCCAGACTGTCTCACTGGTGAGCCAGTCTGGGCAGTGCCGGACTCTTACCGGCTAAAACCCACTCCTGCCTTGCCAGTTACCTCTAACATGATCAGAGCCTTTTGTATTACATAATTTATGTTTTGGTTTTCTTCTTTAATTTGTTTGATTTGGTCTCCGTGTTTTTGGGTTTACGAGTTTAGTTACAGTCTACGCTTTCTGATGCATAACCATAAATCTGTATACTTAATTTCTTATATTATAATAGGTTTTAGGAATATTTGTCTTTATTATTTTTGTATTTTTTCTGGTTTTTATATTTAGAGTACTTATTTTTATCTATTATTTATGAGGTCTATTAAAACTGTGTTTCTATTTTTATCTTAAGCTTAATCTACGCTATATTATTGCTATGCCTATCCTAATATATGTCAATATATCATATAGTCATAATTTTATAATCTCTTTATTATGTTTTACTATCCCAATAATATTTCCCACTATTTTAATAAATGATTGCCTTTGTTTCCGTTTTTTTAAAATTTTCAGACTCTCAATTTCAGTTATCATGTCACAACTCTCTATCCGCGCTCTCAATGCCTTTTGCTCATTATTTTTGAGGTACTCCGCAAAGACCCGCGATCTCCAGAATGGCGTGGTGCAACTCTTTTTATTATTTTTCGTGGCAACGTCCTTCTTCATTCCAGCGACTCGATCAGACCACCACGACATATTTGTCTTCTTAAATTGAGCCAGTTTCTTATGAAACTGGCTACAATTTGCTCCTGTCTCCTTGAGGTCAAAGCCGCTATGATCATTTGTCGTCAAGCCCTCCAAAATTCTCCAGTCGTGCACCATTGCCAATATGTCTGGTGATTCTGCTCTAATATATAAGCATTTAGTGTAGCACCGTTGTCGTGTTTTAGCGCTGCGGGTATTCACAGAGACATCCTTAGCAGTATGCTATTGAAGCTCGGGCCAATGCGTCCCACTTTCTCCTCACTGGGCAGTCACCGCTGAATGCGTTATGGTCTCGGTTTCCGGTCTTGGCTCTCGTACAGTTGACGCACACCGCTGCTTCACCAATCTGTCGATCCGGACAGTCTTCCCTAAAATGCGGGCCACCGCAGTGGCTGCATAGGTCGGCTGGCTCTTTGCAAAACCGTTTGCCGTGACCGTAACCCAAACAGCGGGTACACTGTACCAGTGGCGTCTGGTCTTCGACGCGTACTCTTTGGAGGTCAATCCTGAGCCTCCCACCCTCAATTGCTCTCCTCCAGATCGTAGGGGACACACTCAGCACAATGTGATTCATGTGTGGATTCCGCGTTTTCCTCCTGTACCTAATTTTGGTCCTTACTCCCTCTTCTCCGAGGTCATGAAAGAGCTCCCGATTCTGATTCCGGAGGGCTTTCAGGACTTCCTCGTCACTGTGTACTAACAGCACGTCCCTCAGAATCAGAAGCGGGTCCCTGTTCGTCACTTCCTCGACGATGAGGTTCTCTCCGACCGCTTCGATTCTCTCCTTTATCTTTCTTCGTTCCTCCTTTGATGTGCATCCCATAACGATCTTCGCATCTTTTGCTTTCCTCACTCTTTCCACCTGCACCCAGCCTTCCTTGGCGTCCACTGCCCTTCTTATTTTCTCGAGCACTTCTTCACCCGTCTCTAGCTCTTGCGTCGAGGAGACCACCACGGAGTGCAGCGTCGCTCGCTCCAGGGCCTGTCCCCCGGTCTGGCTCTTTCGCACTGCCGCAACATCCGCGTAGGTTTTCACCTCAACGCTTTCTCTATTCGTTAATGCATCCCTTAATTTATCCATCGTTTCCAGGTTTTCCTTAATTAATGAGGTATGCATTCCTATCGTTTTGATAAGCTCCATTTGGCTAGCGTTTATCTCGCTGCGTATGGATAGGGAGGGCTCGTCAGAAATGGGCGTGGTTGCCAGTCCGACTGCAGGTGCGACATCAGGTGCTGGAGTGACATCAGGTGCAGGTGCAGCACGAGATTTATCACTCTCTGACTCTTTCACTAACTCATAGAGCCTGTTTATTGCAGACAACACCTCCGTCTTGATTTCCGTCTTAAGGTTGCGAGAGTTGCCCAAATGAAGCTTTGCTTTATTTAGGCAAGCTCTCGCCTCCGCTGTCCGGTTTGCGTACTTGGTTTCAGGCTTTTTTGGCAGCGCTTTGGCAACCAGGGGGACTCGGCGCGCCTCCAAAGTGCTGAAAACAGGTGGTGTGGCATCACATTTTGGGTTGGCTGGGGACTTTGTCTGGGGCTCAGCCTTCCCGGCCTCCCATTCCCCGATGCTACGCCTAACGCTGGGAAGTAAGCGTCCAGCCCTCTCCGTAGAACGCGGCGAACCTCCGGGACCCAGCGAGCCTTCGTCTTTCTTTGCCGGTGTACGCAACATGGTGGAGGTTGAGGTGAAGGTGAGATTCATGTAAACAAAAATCAAAGGTAACTGGCACTCACTTCTGTGTCCCTGTAAAGGGGGGAAAAACACAGAAGCAAAGTAATATTAAATTAAATTTAAATTGTCGTAAGTACGGCCGTAAGGCCGCTAGGTCAATGAAATAAAATTAAAAAGGTCAATAAAAGAAGTTTTAGGCCTTATGAGTGGCTAGAAGAGCCCAAATGATTTTTAAATTTTTTGCAAAAACCCAAAAGTTCACCTGACCAATGAGGACAGGGAGGGTGGGAGGGCAATTTTTGAAATTTCTATGAACGCCAGACGCACGTGCGAGGTGTCAAAAGACGCGTCTCCGCGCGGGCTAGCGAGCTATTAAACTACTGAAAATATGTGCAATACAAAAATTTTGAGTTTTGGTCGAAAAACGTGTTTTTCGACTGAAAATTTTGAAGAAACCTGGAATTACGACTACCTAACAGGACTCGGGCTCGCGGAACGCTCACCGGAATACAGGTAAGGCAGGTAATTGTCTATTTAAACTACGACCAAAAATGGTTTGGAAGAAAAAATTTGAATAAAATTAGTTTTTGAAAATTCCTTAATAAAATACTACGAAAAAATTGCTAAGTCAATAAAAGAAAAATTTTTTCGCGTTTTTGTCAATTTTTTGAAGTTAGAACGTAGGATATAGCTTAAATAAAATTGATTTGGCTGAAAACAGCTTCAATTTGCGTCACCAGGAAGCAGAGTTATAACGATTTTTGAAATTTCTGTCTCGCTAAGGTGGATTTCAACAATGTATGAAAAAGCTTGGTCTGCAATTTTTGAAATTTCTATGAACGCCAGACGCACGTGCGAGGTGTCAAAAGACGCGTCTCCGCGCGGGCTAGCGAGCTATTAAACTACTGAAAATATGTGCAATACAAAAATTTTGAGTTTTGGTCGAAAAACGTGTTTTTCGACTGAAAATTTTGAAGAAACCTGGAATTACGACTACCTAACAGGACTCGGGCTCGCGGAACGCTCACCGGAATACAGGTAAGGCAGGTAATTGTCTATTTAAACTACGACCAAAAATGGTTTGGAAGAAAAAATTTGAAATAAAATTAGTTTTTGAAAATTCCTTAATAAAATACTACGAAAAAATTGCTAAGTCAATAAAAGAAAAATTTTTTCGCGTTTTTGTCAATTTTTTGAAGTTAGAACGTAGGATATAGCTTAAATAAAATTGATTTGGCTGAAAACAGCTTCAATTTGCGTCACCAGGAAGCAGAGTTATAACGGTTAGGTTAGGTTAGGTTAGGTTAGGTTAGGTTAGGTTAGGTTAGGTTAGGTTAGGTTAGGTTAGGTTAGGTTAGGTTAGGTTAGGTTAGGTTAGGTTAGGTTAGGTTAGGTTAGGTTAGGTTAGGTTAGGTTAGGTTAGGTTAGGTTAGGTTAGGTTAGGTTAGGTTAGGTTAGGTTAGGTTAGGTTAGGTTAGGTTAGGTTAGGTTAGGTTAGGTTAGGTTAGGTTAGGTTAGGTTAGGTTAGGTTAGGTTAGGTTAGGTTAGGTTAGGTTAGGTTAGGTTAGGTTAGGTTAGGTTAGGTTAGGTTAGGTTAGGTTAGGTTAGGTTAGGTTAGGTTAGGTTAGGTTAGGTTAGGTTAGGTTAGGTTAGGTTAGGTTAGGTTAGGTTAGGTTAGGTTAGGTTAGGTTAGGTTAGGTTAGGTTAGGTTAGGTTAGGTTAGGTTAGGTTAGGTTAGGTTAGGTTAGGTTAGGTTAGGTTAGGTTAGGTTAGGTTAGGTTAGGTTAGGTTAGGTTAGGTTAGGTTAGGTTAGGTTAGGTTAGGTTAGGTTAGGTTAGGTTAGGTTAGGTTAGGTTAGGTTAGGTTAGGTTAGGTTAGGTTAGGTTAGGTTAGGTTAGGTTAGGTTAGGTTAGGTTAGGTTAGGTTAGGTTAGGTTAGGTTAGGTTAGGTTAGGTTAGGTTAGGTTAGGTTAGGTTAGGTTAGGTTAGGTTAGGTTAGGTTAGGTTAGGTTAGGTTAGGTTAGGTTAGGTTAGGTTAGGTTAGGTTAGGTTAGGTTAGGTTAGGTTAGGTTAGGTTAGGTTAGGTTAGGTTAGGTTAGGTTAGGTTAGGTTAGGTTAGGTTAGGTTAGGTTAGGTTAGGTTAGGTTAGGTTAGGTTAGGTTAGGTTAGGTTAGGTTAGGTTAGGTTAGGTTAGGTTAGGTTAGGTTAGGTTAGGTTAGGTTAGGTTAGGTTAGGTTAGGTTAGGTTAGGTTAGGTTAGGTTAGGTTAGGTTAGGTTAGGTTAGGTTAGGTTAGGTTAGGTTAGGTTAGGTTAGGTTAGGTTAGGTTAGGTTAGGTTAGGTTAGGTTAGGTTAGGTTAGGTTAGGTTAGGTTAGGTTAGGTTAGGTTAGGTTAGGTTAGGTTAGGTTAGGTTAGGTTAGGTTAGGTTAGGTTAGGTTAGGTTAGGTTAGGTTAGGTTAGGTTAGGTTAGGTTAGGTTAGGTTAGGTTAGGTTAGGTTAGGTTAGGTTAGGTTAGGTTAGGTTAGGTTAGGTTAGGTTAGGTTAGGTTAGGTTAGGTTAGGTTAGGTTAGGTTAGGTTAGGTTAGGTTAGGTTAGGTTAGGTTAGGTTAGGTTAGGTTAGGTTAGGTTAGGTTAGGTTAGGTTAGGTTAGGTTAGGTTAGGTTAGGTTAGGTTAGGTTAGGTTAGGTTAGGTTAGGTTAGGTTAGGTTAGGTTAGGTTAGGTTAGGTTAGGTTAGGTTAGGTTAGGTTAGGTTAGGTTAGGTTAGGTTAGGTTAGGTTAGGTTAGGTTAGGTTAGGTTAGGTTAGGTTAGGTTAGGTTAGGTTAGGTTAGGTTAGGTTAGGTTAGGTTAGGTTAGGTTAGGTTAGGTTAGGTTAGGTTAGGTTAGGTTAGGTTAGGTTAGGTTAGGTTAGGTTAGGTTAGGTTAGGTTAGGTTAGGTTAGGTTAGGTTAGGTTAGGTTAGGTTAGGTTAGGTTAGGTTAGGTTAGGTTAGGTTAGGTTAGGTTAGGTTAGGTTAGGTTAGGTTAGGTTAGGTTAGGTTAGGTTAGGTTAGGTTAGGTTAGGTTAGGTTAGGTTAGGTTAGGTTAGGTTAGGTTAGGTTAGGTTAGGTTAGGTTAGGTTAGGTTAGGTTAGGTTAGGTTAGGTTAGGTTAGGTTAGGTTAGGTTAGGTTAGGTTAGGTTAGGTTAGGTTAGGTTAGGTTAGGTTAGGTTAGGTTAGGTTAGGTTAGGTTAGGTTAGGTTAGGTTAGGTTAGGTTAGGTTAGGTTAGGTTAGGTTAGGTTAGGTTAGGTTAGGTTAGGTTAGGTTAGGTTAGGTTAGGTTAGGTTAGGTTAGGTTAGGTTAGGTTAGGTTAGGTTAGGTTAGGTTAGGTTAGGTTAGGTTAGGTTAGGTTAGGTTAGGTTAGGTTAGGTTAGGTTAGGTTAGGTTAGGTTAGGTTAGGTTAGGTTAGGTTAGGTTAGGTTAGGTTAGGTTAGGTTAGGTTAGGTTAGGTTAGGTTAGGTTAGGTTAGGTTAGGTTAGGTTAGGTTAGGTTAGGTTAGGTTAGGTTAGGTTAGGTTAGGTTAGGTTAGGTTAGGTTAGGTTAGGTTAGGTTAGGTTAGGTTAGGTTAGGTTAGGTTAGGTTAGGTTAGGTTAGGTTAGGTTAGGTTAGGTTAGGTTAGGTTAGGTTAGGTTAGGTTAGGTTAGGTTAGGTTAGGTTAGGTTAGGTTAGGTTAGGTTAGGTTAGGTTAGGTTAGGTTAGGTTAGGTTAGGTTAGGTTAGGTTAGGTTAGGTTAGGTTAGGTTAGGTTAGGTTAGGTTAGGTTAGGTTAGGTTAGGTTAGGTTAGGTTAGGTTAGGTTAGGTTAGGTTAGGTTAGGTTAGGTTAGGTTAGGTTAGGTTAGGTTAGGTTAGGTTAGGTTAGGTTAGGTTAGGTTAGGTTAGGTTAGGTTAGGTTAGGTTAGGTTAGGTTAGGTTAGGTTAGGTTAGGTTAGGTTAGGTTAGGTTAGGTTAGGTTAGGTTAGGTTAGGTTAGGTTAGGTTAGGTTAGGTTAGGTTAGGTTAGGTTAGGTTAGGTTAGGTTAGGTTAGGTTAGGTTAGGTTAGGTTAGGTTAGGTTAGGTTAGGTTAGGTTAGGTTAGGTTAGGTTAGGTTAGGTTAGGTTAGGTTAGGTTAGGTTAGGTTAGGTTAGGTTAGGTTAGGTTAGGTTAGGTTAGGTTAGGTTAGGTTAGGTTAGGTTAGGTTAGGTTAGGTTAGGTTAGGTTAGGTTAGGTTAGGTTAGGTTAGGTTAGGTTAGGTTAGGTTAGGTTAGGTTAGGTTAGGTTAGGTTAGGTTAGGTTAGGTTAGGTTAGGTTAGGTTAGGTTAGGTTAGGTTAGGTTAGGTTAGGTTAGGTTAGGTTAGGTTAGGTTAGGTTAGGTTAGGTTAGGTTAGGTTAGGTTAGGTTAGGTTAGGTTAGGTTAGGTTAGGTTAGGTTAGGTTAGGTTAGGTTAGGTTAGGTTAGGTTAGGTTAGGTTAGGTTAGGTTAGGTTAGGTTAGGTTAGGTTAGGTTAGGTTAGGTTAGGTTAGGTTAGGTTAGGTTAGGTTAGGTTAGGTTAGGTTAGGTTAGGTTAGGTTAGGTTAGGTTAGGTTAGGTTAGGTTAGGTTAGGTTAGGTTAGGTTAGGTTAGGTTAGGTTAGGTTAGGTTAGGTTAGGTTAGGTTAGGTTAGGTTAGGTTAGGTTAGGTTAGGTTAGGTTAGGTTAGGTTAGGTTAGGTTAGGTTAGGTTAGGTTAGGTTAGGTTAGGTTAGGTTAGGTTAGGTTAGGTTAGGTTAGGTTAGGTTAGGTTAGGTTAGGTTAGGTTAGGTTAGGTTAGGTTAGGTTAGGTTAGGTTAGGTTAGGTTAGGTTAGGTTAGGTTAGGTTAGGTTAGGTTAGGTTAGGTTAGGTTAGGTTAGGTTAGGTTAGGTTAGGTTAGGTTAGGTTAGGTTAGGTTAGGTTAGGTTAGGTTAGGTTAGGTTAGGTTAGGTTAGGTTAGGTTAGGTTAGGTTAGGTTAGGTTAGGTTAGGTTAGGTTAGGTTAGGTTAGGTTAGGTTAGGTTAGGTTAGGTTAGGTTAGGTTAGGTTAGGTTAGGTTAGGTTAGGTTAGGTTAGGTTAGGTTAGGTTAGGTTAGGTTAGGTTAGGTTAGGTTAGGTTAGGTTAGGTTAGGTTAGGTTAGGTTAGGTTAGGTTAGGTTAGGTTAGGTTAGGTTAGGTTAGGTTAGGTTAGGTTAGGTTAGGTTAGGTTAGGTTAGGTTAGGTTAGGTTAGGTTAGGTTAGGTTAGGTTAGGTTAGGTTAGGTTAGGTTAGGTTAGGTTAGGTTAGGTTAGGTTGGGGGACCACCCCACAGTGCTTGCGTCCACGTCGCGTCCCCTGGGCAACGACCCGGTTCTGACCACCGTAACGGAGTGGCAGACCGGGCTCGGCTAAAGTGCACTGTGAATCGTAGGCATTCATGCGGTCGTCTACGAATACTGAGGATTTTAATTTAAAAAAAAAGATGGGTAAGCCAACGCGGGATGCGTCTGGCCGATTTGTTGGGAATCGCTCCTCCCAGGGCGATTCAAACGGCCCTTCTCAGGGCCAACCCAACGGCCCTTCTCAGGGCCAACCCGACTGCCCTTCTCAGGGCCCCGCCGGCGGCGCTTCGGCGCCGGAAGCTGACCGCGCATCATCTGCGGCCAGCTTATTCTGTAGGCCAGACGAGTTCTCGGACACCGACGACTCCAATATGGACACGTCGGCGGCCGAGAGCGACCGCTTCAAGCGGAAGCGGTCTGAGGGCTCCTCGGGGTCAACTGGTGGCAAGTCGAAGAAGAAGTCGAAGTCGAAGAAGGCTTCGACTTCCGCTTCGGCTTCAACCCACGATGTGGGCCTGGTTGACGCCGAGCGCCAGCTGAATCTGGCCAAGAAGCAACAACTTCAGTTAGATCTGGAGGAGAGGGTCGCCGCCAAAGAGAAGCAGGCGCAAGCTGCCAGGGCGAGGGCTGGCTACGGTGCATCAAATGTGCTGTATGCTGACCACTCCCTGGCAGAATTGGAGCGCATGGCGGCGGAAGACAGGGAGGAGGTCGTGGAGGTCGCCTCCAAGTCTTCAAACTTGAAGGGGACCTTCCAGAAGGCCCTCAAATGCCGTGCCGCCAGCATGCACGGCATTATTGCGGAGCTGGTTAGGCGGACGGCCACGGAGGAGACGCGGCAGCTGCAGGCGAAGGTGGATCGCCTGCAGGCGGAGGTCAGCCAGCTGCACCAGAAGCTGGCTGAGGCCACGGCGAGGCCTGCCCAATCTGCCCCGGGGCCGGTGGTGACAGGTCCCTCCTCCTCCCACGCGAGCCTTGAGGAAACGTTCCGCAAGGTTGTCATGGAGGAGAGGGCCTTCACCAGGGCCTGCATCGCAGGCATCGAGGACCGGCTCCTGCCGGAAAAGCGGCTCCGCCCGCCGCTAGCGGCAGACATGAGGCCACCACCGATGGAGCTGGTACCGGCGCCTATTGCAGGCCCGGTATCAGGCGCAAAGCCCTCCAAGGGCAAGGGTAAGGGCAGGAGGACCAAGGCGGGTCCTCATGCCCCCACCACAAGCACGGAGGCGGCGTCTGGGTCGACTGCCACTCCAGCAGCCCCCCAGAACCCGCAGGAGGAAGACGCCCTTCTTCCCTCCTCCACCCCGGCCAATCAGTCGTGGACGGAGGTGGTCAAGAAGGGCAAACGAAGGAAAAAGGGGAAAAAGCATACCCCCAAGCCCTCTGCGACTGCTCCTGCAGCCAAAAGGGCTCCAGCCGGCGGGAGGAAGTTGGTTCCTCCCAAGACCGCAGCCGTAGTGGTGACGCTCACCGCTGAGGCTGTGGGGCGGGGGGAGACGTACGCGTCTATTATGACGCGTGCGCGCACCAATGCCGATCCCAAAACACTGGGGATCAGCACACTCTCCTGCCGCCGGACCCAGGCTGGGGCTCGAATCTTCGAATTCCCGGGGGCTCAGGGCGGCGCTAACGCGGACCTCTTCGCAACCAAGTTGCAGGAGGTCATTGCGGACGCGGCCAGTGTAGCCAGGCCCGTGAAGTCTGTGGCCTTGGAGGTGACCGAGCTCGACGACTCGGTCACCAAAGAGGAGGTGGAGGCGGCGGTCGCAGCAATTGGGGGCTGCGGCGTCGCAGAAGTAAAAGGTCGGGCCATCAGGCCTGGCCGCAGCGGCATGGGCACCATCCGCCTCGAGTGCCCAGTCGCCGCGGCTGTGGCCGTCCTTGCCAAGGGACGGGTTGCCGTCGGCTTTAGCTCGGGTGTAGTCCGGGCACTTGCAGCAAGGCGTCTGCGCTGCTACAAGTGCCTCGGAGTCGGACACACACGGCCCCTCTGTCCGTCCGGGGTCGACAGAGGGAACACCTGTTACCGCTGTGGCAAGGACGGGCACAAGTCCGCCTCCTGCGAGGCCACCACGCCGCACTGCGCAGTGTGTGCCGCCAGTGGCTGCCCGGCGGACCACGTCACGATGGGGAGGAATTGCAATCCTCCCCCTAAGAAGGGCAAGGAGCAGGCGCCGATCCGGCCTGTCGCTGCCACCGCCGTCCCTGAGGCTGGGACATCGGCGGATGTGGAGGGGGGTGCGATGTCTGATTGATGGATAGTCAGATCAAACATCGCATCCTCCAGGCGAACACCAACCACTGCAGAGCAGCCCAGGATCTGCTGATGCAGAGCATGGCTGAGTGGTTGGTGGACGTGGCGGTGGTTGCCGAGCCGTACTCGGTCCCTGGCCGTTGGCTGGGTGATCGGGATGGCTTGGTGGCATTGGTGTCGCGGTCTTCCACGGACTCCCCTCCCCTCTCGCTCTTAGAGAGGGGATCGGGATACGTGGCCGCCGCGTGGGGAGACTTGGCCCTTGTGGGCGTTTATTTCTCCCCAAACCGCCCTCTATCGGATTTCGAGAACTTTCTCGAAATCCTCACAGCAGTGCTGGG
Organism: Tiliacea aurago; assembly: GCA_948098905.1. Lineage (NCBI taxonomy): Eukaryota > Metazoa > Arthropoda > Insecta > Lepidoptera > Noctuidae > Tiliacea > Tiliacea aurago. The sequence continues at coordinate 15,781,990 of OX402605.1, forward strand.
GAGGGCGGCGCCACGCCAGGTCGCAATTATGGGTGACCTGAACGCTAAGTCGACGGCCTGGGGCAACCCGGCCGCCTCTTGCAACGTCCGGGGACGCGCCGCAGAATTTTGGGCGGCGTCGTGCGGGGTGTCCCTTCTAAACAGAGGGACTGTTCACACGTGTGTGCGGCAACGGGGAGGATCGGTGGTCGACGTATCGTTTGCCACCCCCGTGCTAGCCGCCCGCGTCGTGAACTGGCGGGTGGAGATGGCGGAGACCTTTTCGGACCACCGATATGTGCGCTTTGACATCTCCACCCAGAGCTCCCAGGGGATGGTCCGCTCGGGCCAATCTGCGTTCCCCCGGTGGGCTCTCACCCGCCTGGACCGAGAGGCTGCCGAGGAGGCGGCGTTCGTCCAGGACTGGCTCACGCCTCCTGTCGAGGTCCTGGACGTGGACGCCGCAGCGCTCCAGCTGAGGGGGTCCCTGACCGAGGTGTGCAACTCCAGCATGCCCCGGTCTCGCGGCGTACCTCCCCGACGCGCCGTCTATTGGTGGTCGGAGGAATTGGCGGGGCTCCGGATCGCCTGCGTAGCGGCCAGGAGGGCCTACACGCGGAGTCGGAGGCGCAGGCCCCGAGACCTAGCCGGCGAGAGGGTCCTCTATGCGTCGTACGTCGAGGCAAAGAGGGTCCTCAAATTGGCAATGTGCGCGGCCGAAGACTCGGCGAGAGCCGAGATGCTGGAGGGTCTCGACAGAGACCCGTTCGGGAGACCGTACAAGGCGGCGCGGAGTAAACTGCGCCCCTGTGGTCCTCCGCTGACGGAGACCCTCGAGCCGGCATTGCTGGATGGGGTGGTCCGGTCCCTGTTTCCGTCCAGGACCGACTTCACCCCGCCAGTGATGGACCCCCCGCGGGAGGCGGTTCCGTCTGAGGAGGAGGTTCTCCCGGTGACAGCATCGGAGCTCTACGCGGGCACTCTGCGCCTCCGCGCGAAGAACACGGCCCCAGGGCCGGACGGTGTTCCCGCAAGGGTGGTGGCCATAGCCGCCTCTCAGATGGAGGAGAGGCTTCGGGACCTCTTTAGCGCGTGTTTCACGACTGGGAGGTTCCCGAAACCTTGGAAGGAGGGGCGGCTGTGCCTCCTCCGAAAAGAGGGACGCCCGGCGGACTCCCCCTCGGCTTACCGGCCCATCGTTTTGCTCGATGAGGTCGGTAAGATGTTCGAGGGGATTATCGCCGAACGGCTGAATAGTCTGCTGGGAACGGTGGGGCCGGACCTGTCGGACGCCCAATTCGGTTTCCGACGGGGTCGTTCGACAGTGGATGCGCTGGCCCTGCTCAAGAGCCAGGTGAAGGAGGCCGTGGAGGCGGGGGACGGAGTGCTGGCGGTGTCATTCGACATTGCCAACGCCTTCAACTCTGTCCCCCACTCGACAATCTTGGAGGCGCTCCGGTATCACGGAGTGCCTCAATACCTGCGCACACTCTTGGCCAGCTACTTGGAGGACCGGGTGGTCCTCCTCGCGGACAGGACGGCCAGAGTGAGGCAGTATGGTGCAGAGTCCGGTGTTCCACAGGGATCGGTCCTAGGACCACCGCTGTGGAACATTGGATTCGACTGGCTCCTGCGGGGGACCCTCCTCCAGGGCACGAGCATCATCTGCTACGCAGATGATACCCTCCTCGTTGCCCGGGGGAGGAACTTCAGGGAGGCGGCCATTCTGGCCTCTGCTGGCGGATCCTTAGTGGCTGGAAGGATCCGCCGCCTAGGGCTGAAGGTGGCGCTGCACAAGACGGAGGCTGTGTATTTTCACGGTCCTCGGCAGCGCGTCCCACCCGACGGACACATTGTCGTGGAGGGCGTCAGGATCGGGGTCAAGGCCCAGATGAAGTACTTGGGCCTTGTACTCGACAGCAGGTGGCGCTTCGGCCCACACTTCAGCGGGCTGTCGACGCGCCTGCTGAAGGCTGCGAATGCCCTTTCTTGGCTCCTCCCGAACCTGGGAGGTCCGAAGGCGCGATGCCGGCTTTTGTATGCCGGCATCCTCAGGAGCATGGCCCTTTACGGGGCCCCGATTTGGGCGGACTCCCTCCACAGAAGGGAGAACGCCACTACCATCCGTAGGCCCCAAAGGGCCATTGCACTGCGGGTGGCGAGGGCCTACCGGTCGGTGGGCTTCTCGGCGGCGTGCGCTCTGGCCGGCACCCCTCCTTGGGAGCTCGAGGCGTGGGTGCTGACCAGAGT